>CM062347.1:51786500-52186500 GCA_031216105.1 Dalbergia cultrata | reverse complement strand
ATGATACTGAATAAGGTAACCTTTTATATGTGTGGATACAGGTAAGTGATGCAAATGAGGATCAATTACCAGTGCCTGAGACAGAAACTGACCAGGCTAAGCTAGTACTTGAGATGCAAAAGGAGAATCGAGAATTAAGAATGCAACTAGCACGGCAGCAACAGAAGCTGCTGACTCTCCAAGCACAGTCCTTGGCTGCACATTCCTCCCCAACACCACCTTCAGCTACAGCTCTTTCAACTCCTCCAACATCTGCACAGCCAAATGAAAAACGAAGGACTAGATCCTCTTTCTTGGCTGGAACTTGTTTCACTCCAGAATCCAACAAGAAGAAGGGGGCTGAGCTAGCTGTGAGAACACTAAACCGGACTGTGAAAGCACTAGAGGCAGAGATAGAGAGAATGAAGAAGGATCATAGCTTGCAACTAAAGCAAAAAGATGATCTCATCCTCGAGCTTTCACAAAAGGGTGGGAATCAAGCAGCAGCAGCAGTGGAAGTTGGGAAGAGAGTGGTGACCAGGGCTAGCCTAAGGCCAAAGGAACCAAACAATGGTGAACTGAAGAGTCCATGTCATCGGTTTCGATCACCGGTCCCAACTGCCAAGAAACGAAGCTTTTGGGACATAACCACATCCAACAGCCCATCAGTTGCTACATTAAATGGCAGAAAAACTAGAAGTCATGTCATTCCCGAACCTACTACTGCACCTCCTCCATCCATGCTTCTTCAGGTATAATGATTCTTTCCTTTTTAATCCTTTCACGTTTTACCAACATATATATATCGAGATTAAAAGTTATATAAGGTTAGTATAATTATTTAGTCACATAACTTTATGTTTTTAATCTTGACAATTCTTTTTTTTGTAATGAATGCAGCTAACTCATCCATGTTTTTTGTTTGTGTTGGTTGATGCTTGTACCACACATTGTACAGCCTGGTTTTGCTCGTCAAAAAGCCAATATTTAAAGTGATTTACAAAGGGAGTGGAAGAGAAGTTGCTAGAACACAGGGAACCTCAAGAGTTATAGAGAGATCACTGCAAGCTTGATATTCTCCTCCTTTGTGGCCATCTTTATGTCTCACCTCAAAGGAGTAAGGATGATAGTGCTGTCAGCTGCAAGACCCCAAGTGTGTCCTTTGCATGCTTGTTCATTCACTAACTCCCTTAACTGTGTACCACTTTCGTTATTTTTTCAGGCTACTAAAGTTTCTGGAGAAGACTCCGAAATCTTTATTATATATGTACATTCATTGTTTCTTCAACCTCTAGATAAACACTATACTTTTACAAACTGGTGGTGCTCCTTCAATGTATTTGTGTTAGGCTTGATATTGCCATGTACTTCTGTTTAGGTGAAGTTTTGGTACTCAATCTTTTCACATTTGATTTGAAACAGAGTTGTTTTTTCATTGTACATCAAGGTTGGCTAAGTATATGACAAGATTAATTAATACCCTTGTTTTAATTATTGTAGAAGTAACGAACGTGGATATTTTGGTGACCATTATATGTTGCATGATCCATGATGTAGACTCAAACATCTAATCATCGTTGAAAAATAGTGTAATAATGATAACAGAAGTTGGATAACCAAACATGTGAATTTGTGGCGGATACAACTTCCAAATTTTAATGGTGGTCGGAGTTAGTGATTGACTGATTGTAACTGGGGATCGATTAGGAAAAGACAACACACAAATAGAAACTCCTCGTTCTTCTATTAAATCAATGGTAGTACTACACTACTAAGCTATAAAAGAAGTAACAATATTTTATGTAAAAAATATGAGAAATATTTGGCATATAATATTTCTTTACAACAGTTTTACATTTAATATAGAGGTATAAGAAGACAAAAATAAATATGGGACCCAATGAATGAAGAAACTCTTTATGTGTTTTTATATTATAGATGTATAAAATTGTTCTAAAGAAAACATATTATTCACCAAATATTTCCAAAAAAAAAAAATTAGCAAGGATACATAGGATTATTTACTTTACTCCGCTAAACTGGTCACGGCGCTAGTGACCCCAACGCCAAATGGTAAGTCTCAAGGTATTCATTTAAAAGAATTTTTTCGCATGGAAGGAAGCTAATCACTTTTTAGCCCCTAGGCATAGGCATGGAGGGATCATGTATACTATTTTTTATTAGATAATATTAGGTGTACAATTAAATTATACAATAAATACACATCACACATCTTATTACCATTGGATTTGATGAATGAATGCGATGAGTGAGGACCACATATCCAATAATGGTAAGATATATGATGTATATTTATTGTGTAATTTAATTATACATCAAATGTTATTTTTTTTTATTACATCATTCTTATATCATACAAAGTTACAGTTTAGAATTGAGTGCGCCTGATTTCACCAACCCACGACGAATGCCACTATTCTCTTCTTCGGTTTTTACTGTGATTTTCTTAGGAGAATTAAAACATTCCAAAAGTTCCCAATAAGGAATGCAATCAACACCAAGTATTCATGCACAACCTAACCACATTACAGCGGACAGTGATACGCATCTCCTCTACTTAGCATTAACCAGCTATTGCTAGGTATGTACGTAAAAACACAAGGAATGGGACACAAACTCTCTTGTGCTTTCCCTGGGTCTATTCGAGGTGTGCTGTGAAAGCTACTCTCCTATGACTATTCTCCAAAGAGAGAACTATCCTTTTAGGCTCCGAAAAATCACTCCCCTAACAAAATAGCTCTGGAAAGAAATGTGACCCACTAAAATTTCATTGGGTTGATAAATTCACCCAAACGTCTAGTGGTTCCGCTTCAATTAACAGAAGTGACTACGTCTCATGTTTTATACTAAGTTGATACCATCAAAAGTTAATGTTTTAGTGAATTTGTCAAACATAAATCTTTTTAGAAGGTTACAAGAGAATATAGTTTCTTTTAAGAGCTATTTTGTTCATTACATAATTTTTCGAGTGTGAAAATAGTAGTTCACCCTTGGTCCAAATCATGATTTTTATTTTTATAAATGAAAATCCGAACATGCTATAATAGTCACTCAAGTTCAAACCAGGTGGAAGAGAAGTCTCTTATCCTCGATCAAAGGAAAACACACAATACTTACTTTCATATTGCTAACATCTACTTTAGGGGCTTCTTCAATTATAAGTTGGCCTAATTAAGATGCAGCCCCCACCCTCACTCCATCAGGGTAGATCATACATACTTTCATTGTTATAAAATTAGTTAGCCGTTAAGCTTGTAGCTGGTTGACAAGTAAGCACCACATAATCTCTGCAATTAAATATGTAAAAGCTCAAATAAGGACTTTGTAATGACTTGAAGATGTACCACCAACAAACTTAATGCACTCTTCTAATTTCTTCTATTTTTTTCCGGTGGGGGATTGATTAGGGGGTCTTGGTGCACTAATTAGAGCAATAATGATATAAATCAGTGGCCAAACTTTATGTGAAGCAATTAGCTTTTATATCTATTGAAGAATGATGACTAGATGATAAATCTGTCTTTTTTTTTTTGAAAAAACAAAAAAAACAACTTCGGTTTCGGTGAAAGGCAACTTAAGAACTTATTTTTCTCCTAGCTGTAAGCAACATAGTCTCACCTCCTCTCTTTTCTCTTGTAAGTTGCAGGGAAAATGGTAGGAAGTTCTTAAAGCCTGAAAACTAGGAGAAGGTTAAAGGTAAAAAGGGCGGGGGATCACTATTATGATCAAATTATCCAGGTTAAGAGTTTTCTTTTTGGTGATTAAATAAAGAGGGTTGGGGTCATATATGTTCAAGGTGGTGGGCTATGTAGTCTACACTTTGTGACTCAGGCTGGCACAAATTACAATGAGTCATATAAACTTGTGAGAATATTACAGATTTGAATTAGGCCAAAACATGAAAAGCAGTCAACAAGAGGAAAAGCTAATGGCTGAGTGTATAAACAAAGGAAAAGGAAGGAAAAGATGAGGTCTGCTGTCAGATTGTTAGTAACAATATTGATTTTCTTTTTCTATTTTTACATTGCTTTTTATGACTTCTATGATTAGGCATTAGCAAAAAAATAAAAAAAAAAATTCTTCGGGATCACTTCACAAACAAAATTGTGCATAAAAACCAATGATTGGAACAATCTTAACTTTTTGGACCAAATACTGAAATTTTGTTTGGATTGAAAGAACATGCTTATAGAGGATCCAAGCTAAACAAGGAAAGAAGGGAATCAGAAGGAAACAAAAACAATGAAAGGGCACTGTAAACCAAATAATAATGAAGTTATAATCCAGCAAGACACAGAAAAGGAGAAGGGGATGAGATTCTCATATGGCAATCTTCCCCTTCTCGAAAGCAAACAAAGTACCATTTGCAGAATCTGTAAGAGAAAAACTGACAAAATAGAATCCAAACTAAAGTGAGTCCAAGATATTATGGAATAAAATATTAGTTTGTAGTAATGAGCTAGCTAGACCACAAGAGTAGTAATGGTATATGAAGAGAGATGGAATCGCCAACATAAATCCACATAATAGGAACACATGGCATGGACCCTTAAACATTCAGAAGTGCAAGCAGCACTTGCATCAATTATGGTGAATGAATTGAATCAGCAAGTAAATAACCATACAAGGATAATAAGGGGGAAATGAATAAGAGGGCGTGGGGGAGCACAGTGCAAAGAAGGCAAATTCACCAATCGGAATCAAACAAGAAGGCATGATGAAAACAGCTAAAGTCAATCAAAAACCAAAATGAAAATGCAAAGACAATCATGATTAGCATTAACCTCCAGCCTCATATCACTAATTAAAGGGATTGGAAAAGGAAAAAAACTATACATATACACACCTTTCATGACCCACCCCACCATCATGCTGTAAAGTATTGCCTATTGGTTGCCCATCATTTTTCCCGTCCTCTCTGCCTTTAGACCCTACCCGCCTATTCTAACCAAAAAGAAGAAAAACAGAAATCCCCAACTTCCTCCATCTCCATGAGGAACAAGGGGCAACAAAAAACAAAAAAAAGAGGAACAACCTTGGAGAGGACTAGGTCCTCCATTTCCATGATTGAAAGAGCAAAACAAGTAGTGTAGGAATAAATAACCTAAAGTTCCCATACTCCACAAAGATACAAAATACTAAAAAAGAAAAAAAGAAAAGGGAAACTAAGTGTAAACTAAAAACAGAAGTTCCATTTAAGTGCTAGACTCTAAGCAAGTAGATACTGAGCTCAGGTGCACCATTGCTGTCAGGGTTCATCATGTAGAAAGCCTCAGAGTCTCTTGAACCAACAATCCTCTCAAACCTTGCCCTCATGTACATGACTTCACCATCAGAACCAGCTTCACCACCTGCTCCTCCTCCACCCGGCAAAACACCTGCACCCATTGAGATTGGCTCAACAGCTTTGAGTATCTCCCAGTCCTTTGCACCACACTCTCTCCTTGTGGCATAGCCACACTTCTTCCCGTTGCAATAGGTCCTCCAAAGAGTCTCCTGAAGAAGCCTCACGTGGTGCTGCTTCTTCTGATCACCCTCTTTGTTGTTCTCCTTCTTGTCACACTCCAAAGCAATTCTGACCAACCCAGAAGCCATTTCACGAACAAGGCCGCTTATTGGAGTTGCAAGCTCGATGAGGAACGCGGGTTGGGAAGTGGCGTCCTTCTGGAACGCGAAATGGACGTGTCCACGACGGTATCCGAAGAGGGTTCCAACCACACGAGGTCCAAGGCCAAAGGGTAGGTTGGAACGGTTCTTCCCAAAGACAGTGAGAACAGAACGGAGCTTGGAGATTGCCACTGCCTGAAGCTTCTTCCTTGCTGCTGCTTGTGAAGTGTTTGCTCCTGAAGCAACCTTGCCATCTGCTTCTTTTGTGGTTTTTGTCTCCTCTTCTATGATTTTGGACATTGTTTGGGAAGTTGGAAATGCTTCTTCACCTTCTTCTTCTTCATTTCCAACCTTGTTTGTCCAGTGGAAGTGCCTCTTGGAGGACATGTCTGGAGAGGTTGTTGAGTTTGAGTTTGAGGTTTTTGTTGTGGTCGTAGTTGTTCTTGTTGTTGTTGAGTCTGAGGTTGTTGTTGTTGTTGTTGTGTCCATGACCAGTGTCTTCATTTAGTGAAGGGGGTGGAAGGAGGCTTTAAAAAAGCAGAGAAGGGAAAGAGAGACAGAGGGGACAATGAGAGAGTGAGTCTGGTTTCTTCTTTATACACTACTGAGGATAGAGATGTTGGGGCTTTTGTGCTTAATTAATTCTTGGTTCTTTGTGATTGTTGTGTTATAGCCATGTCCTCTTTGATATAGTGAGTGAGTGCAAGAGAATCCTGACAAAAGAAACATAGGCAGTCCCACTAGCTGATATGGGAAATCAGGCACAGGGGAGAATGGGATAGAGTGCGTTTTGAAATAGAAAAGAAAGGAATCTGAGGAGACAATGTGTTTGTTATTTCACTTTCTGGTGGGGCAGGGAGAGAGAGACGAGCGAGAGGGGCATTGCATTGTGCTTGACTAAACTCTTTTGACTTGATGTTCCAAAACGGTAAAAAAGATAAAAAGAAAGAAAATTTTAAAGTGAAAACAAACAAAGCACAAAGCCATCACTGTTGAAACTCGACATGCAATTAGCAGAAGCACACTCTTCTGCTGCATCCATGTCTTCTAGTGCAGAGGAGCACCATGGTGACATCATCCTGATGGATTACTGAATTCTCATGGCTCATGTTGGCTACAGAGGCTACATTACACGTATCTACGAACTGACACCTTATTGTATTTTGGCCCCCACTTCCTCTCACTCCTACTATGCTGTCAAGGAAATAAGATATTTAACCACGAACTATCTTTCCATAATTCATTTAGACTTGGCTTGATAGAATACAAGTCACTACAGGAGTCGAGCAGGGAACTAAGACACGATAACTTGAAAGCGGCATCCAATAACACATTATTTGTGGAAATAATTTCCCCCATAAGGCGGGGGACAAGACTACTACGGGAGTTTAATTTATGAACCATTCGTACATGGGAGAGGTTGAAATGACAGATTAATGTGTAGTGCATCTGCATCGCGTGCTGTTATTTAGATTTCCCATATTTATCAATGCAACAGAAATAGACAGAGCAACATTGCTTATGCATATAAAATAACTTGTTACAATCTAATATAGTGGCTACTGTCAGAATCAAGCTAAGAACTGTTAGTATATAGAGAACACAAAATGTAAATAAAATACTTACACGTAACTCTAAATAGGAGAGGGTTTTAATGAACTCTCACTAATTACATTGACTTACAAATATGGATTCATAAGATAGAATACAAAATGGAGAGCACATCCACATAGGCCAGCAAACTAGTGAGCGGCTTTTGTACACAATAGAGCTAATTAGAAGCACAGACAGATGTCAGGGGTGCTTGCCCTTGCTTCAATAAAACAAAGGTCCTAAAGTTAGCTATCTAAACTTTGGTCAGCATCTGGCTGCTTGGAAGGAATAGCCCCACCGTTCATCCTAGCACGTGCCTCTGCAAACATCCTTTGCTGCTCTGCTAATGCTTCTTCTTCGGTCATCTCAGCGCCATTGCTCCACTTACCACCTTTTAAAGAGTCCTGCTGGAAGATAACAAAATTAATCAGAAAATAGTCTCTCTTTCCAAAGAAATTTCGCATGCAACAGTAATTGACTGATTCAAAGTTCACTTTTCCGTTTAACTGCCCAATAATACTACAGACTCTCCCACCTCTCAATAGCCAGGATTATTGATGTAATGAAATCTAGACTCACCAACTCAATATAAACCACATGGATGAAATTCTTGACGGACTACAAATTCATCATTCTTAAGTTAAACGCAGAACACGCAACTATATTGACTACGGTTTAGTGGAATAACAAAAAACCCAGCAACGGAGTAGGCCCCGGGAAAACAAAAACTACTAAAGTGTCATAGAAAATTTGCATTCCACAAGTCAAACACAGCACAGGACATGCTCTCAAACAGCATGCCGAAAACACCCAGTGGATATTTAAAGGGGCAGAAGCGAGAATCATAATTAGATGGGAATCCCGACTGATTTGGAGGATTCTTTACCATCAACAAGGCCTGCAGGTGCTCCTGCAAGACAGTCCAGTCCATCTTCATCTGACCTCCAGTCAGAAAACAGAAATGCAACTTCCATTAAGATTGCTTAAAAACAGTGAGAAGCAACTAATACTAGGGAAGGTGTTCGCCCATAAATTTCAGGTAAGGTGAGGTGGGGTTAATAGAGAGTGATTATGCTAAGTTGTATTATATCCCTCAAGTATTCAACATGCACACGGGGCATAAATATTAAAAATTACCATGGTCTCCAACTTGTGTTGTTCGTATGCTGCATATACTTCTTCAATATACTCACCAAATCCAAGAACCTGGCCCAAAAAAAAATGTTCAAATCAATAACAAACATCATACCATCCACGTTCAAAAGCATCCAATTCACCCATTATTGACAATCTCAGTTCCACAAATGCTTATTATAATCAAACAAACCTATGCCGCGTTTAGATCTGAAAATCTTTAGAATTGAACAGAATTCATAGCAAATGAAAATTTTTTTTCCCTTTATTATTTAAGGCATTCCTTAAACATATAGGTACAATAAACAGTAGACAACATACATAGTGCTATGATCAACAATCAATGGTTAGCAGGAAACCAAATGGGCTTCAGAATGAGGTAATACGTATGGGTTCACACATTTTATCGGCTGGAAGCATGAGACCTCATTTGGCAAGGACAAGTACTAAATCTGTAAGCAAGAAAAGGACAGCCTAATTAGGTCCTAAGCATTTCAATTTGAGGTTTTAGAATGTGGTGCTCAATTCTCACTACAGATAAGAGTGAAATGGATCAACTGTGGTTTCAATTTTGACAATGAAACAAAAATGCATTCTTCCAAATCAGTTTCTATAAAGAGAGGAAAGAAGAAATTGTTACTATTAATAACTTTAAACCGCATCATTAAAAACCTTTATCCAATGAAATATCCAACAGCCAAACATATCACCACCCAATACAATTGCTTGGTGCCATATGAACACTAAATGTAAATTGAACAGAATGCACGTGCAGAACTTGAACTCTTGGAGATACAAAGTGTGTAAGAATACCTCTAAAGCCTTCAGTACATGCTCAGGTGCAATAGTCCGTTTTTCCTCTCTGTTACAAACTTCGTTGGACTCTGATGAAACGAGGTTTATAAACTCTATAATGATATAGATAAACAAACAAATCTTAGTAAGTAGAGTAATCCATCCATGAATATAAAGCAGAAAACAGTTACCATAATAAGAGCCTGAGCTGTCATAGACAATTTAAACAAGGCAACACATTTTTTGCATGATGCCCATAATATAGAGATACACAAGCAAAGAATGCTATTATCATGTGTTCAGGTATAAAAATGGATAACGAGTTCAAAAGTGTTTATCATGTGTTCAGGTATTATTTAACTTAGATTCTATATAATTTACAGCCTAAATGGTATGATATGGTTGGATGGTTATTTGCCGTATTTGAACCAAAACTAGCCCCATGCAAGACGCCAGAACCATGTACCAAAAACAAATTATGCTGCTAATGAGGTCCACGATCCTGCATGAAAACGCCCTTGAACTAAAAGAATTAAGTCTATAAATCTAACACAACATAGCAGCAATAAAATCAGCAGAGGTTGTGAAACTGACCTACACAACACTCAATCAATAGATCTTGAGCATCTCTTGCGACACGTACATCTGGGGGTAACATCTCTTTAATAATTTTTGTCATAGTCGCTGGAAAGACAAGATAGCTTTGGTAAGCGACAAACAAAAACAATGATGCATTACAGTAAAGAAAAAACATAGTGTCAAGTGCCATCAAAACTAATGGAACCAGATACCAGATTTTGACTATTTGTCAGCAACACTTTCTCAATTAACCATATCCAAAAGAACAGTGATCAACTGACCAGGGCCTCATGAACAAATAAAAACCGTGTCAAAACAAAAGAAACTACGCAAAGTTGGGGGAATCAATAGGGAGTAGTGCAAAGTCCCTGAAACTAACATCTACTGCTCTATAAGGCATGTTGATGTATATAGTCAATTAGTCATCAAACACTATCAGAGCTTCTATATTAATTATGATCTCCCCCGAGGTGCAGAACTTTTTTTTAATAAAAAAATGCCTGTTTGGTTACTGTTTCCATTTTTTGTGTTTTCTGTTTTCAAAACTAAGGAAATACTCAAAACAGCGAAATCAATAAAATCCTGTTTTTAAGTTTTCATTCTTGTTTTCACTATTTCCTTCATAAAACTGTAAAAACATAGAAAACAGAAAATTGAAATATTAACCAAACATACCCTGAGGTATTCTAAGCACGACTTATTCCCTTCAATTCTCCCTACCCTAACCCTAATTATCAGATCAATTTCATAAAAGCGAAATTCACCTGTGGGGGCAGCAAAATTGATTCCAACGAAAACTCGATACAAGTATAAAAACATGCTAACCATACAATCAAATAAAATAAAAATTCACCAACAGATGAAAAAAAAAAACAAATATTTAAAAAAAAAATAAAACGAAAACCTTTAGGAAGCGAAGCATCTTCCTTCGATTTGCCAACGATGTCCATGGGCTCCATCGTTCAAAACCTTAAATCGAACAAGAGAAACAAATCAAGGCACAAAATACATAAACGAAAAAGAGATGTAAATCGCAGATCTGAACGGAAGCGATGCGAACTCACTAACTCACTCACCGATTTCACGGACGAATCAAATCGAGAGGAACAAAGTGACGAAAGAGCAAATCTGACTCAACAACGCGCGGGGGAGGAGCGAGTGGTGGGGAACGAGGGAGCGTTCAGCCGATGGAGGATCGGAGACGGAGGAAGAAGAGAAGGAGGAAGAAGGAGGGCATGGCTGGAAGGGGAAGGGGAGTGCGATGATACGAATTTATGAAGGTGGTTTCACAGGATAAGAGAACCAGTTCTCGCTCGCATGCGATTAGGGCAACCCACACTACCCCCTCCAAAGCGCGTTGACCTTACCCTCAAAACCACGCGCTTGGGTCCCGCGCGTGCTGCGGTAATTCCGCAACTGAATATTGAAGCTCTCTCCTTTTTTTTTTCCTCTCTATTGGTCCAAAAACCTACATTTAATTTGCCAGGAATGATAAGTATAATTATGAAGTGTTAGATATTATGTTAATTTATATATTATTTATTATAAAATAAGGTATAAATTCTATTTAAATAAGGTTCATATTTTTAGATGAGGTGTAAGTTAACACAATATTTCACACCCTATAAATATAAATAACACTACTTTGTTGATGGCTGAATTACACTTTTTTTTATTTGTTTAATGTCAAATTGTATTTAAAAAAAATATTGGAGTTGTAATTTTTGTTATTGTGAGTTTTGTTTTATAAATTTGTGAAAGTGTATTCTTTAAAAAAAATTCTCGACTACTATAATTTTTTTTTTGTCAATAAAGTTGCTTTTGCAATTACAAGCAGATATTTAGAAATATTGAAAGTTAAATTCTTCATAGTGTGGATGGATTTGAATTTTCTAAAATAAGCTTATCATTTTAATGGATAAAGTGAATAATTTCACGACTAGATGAATAGAGTGAAAAGAGACACACTTTTAATTTATTGATTTAAAAGTAAAATTTTCTTACTTTATTGTGTAAAGTAAAATCCTCACCTTATTTAGATTTTTTTCTAATTGTATATAAAATGTTCCATCTATAATTCATTTTTGTTTATTAACTTCCAACTGATGATTAATAAGTTAAAATTATGCATAATTTTCAATTGGGATTGTTTAGTTTTTAAAATATCTTTTTGATCCCCAGAAAAAGTGAAGTATAGTTGTGGACTCTGAAAATTATTTTTTCAGTTTTGGCTCAAATATTTCTATCATTATTTGGTCTTAGTTCCAAATAAATATTGAGTTGAACAATAAAAAATCATGCTATCTAATCTTGCATAACAACCAATAATATTATATGTTATATCATAATCATGATTCAAAATCCTACTATAAATATTGACAAATTAATATTAGGAACTAAAATCAATAAGCTTTAAAAACGTTTGAACTAAAACCAAAAATATGTTTTTCAAAGACCAAAATAAAAAATCTGGTTATTTTTCAAGAATCTAAAATACAATTAAGACCACTCGATTTTTTCTGGGATCTTGGAATTGTAGATCCACAATTTCTTTTAAAAATGATTTATAGAATGGCATACATGACTTGCATTAAGAATACATTTAGTTGGGAGGAAAAAAATAAAAGTAATTTTTTTATGATCAAACTCTACATATAATTTTAAATATAAAACTTAATCATAAAAATATATGTTATATTTAATTTACCCTTCAATCTAAACGTATTCTCATGCGCCATGGCATGACATAATCTTGAGACGACATCTCCATACTCTGAGCCCCTTTTTTTATCAAACAGAAGATTTTTCTATTTTACATGGAATCTGAGATCATTTATACCATCATCTTTATAAAAAAAAAATTATTTATACCATCACCTATGTTCATACCATATACGGACCAACCACATACAGTGTGTTTATAAAAAAAAAAAAAAGCTACACACTGTGTTACTTTATTTGAAACAGGAAAAGAAAAAAAGTAAATACCTTACGGAAGAGCCTATCGAACATTCAATTGAATGGGTCTAGACTCCAGAGTTTGGTAAGAGCAAAGCAGGGACTGGAGAAACGTTTTTTTCTCCCTGAGAAATTGTGGTAAAATAATTGAAACTTAATACATTTTTCTTTTCAATTTTGTATATAAATCTTTTAGTAATGAAATTAAATTTTTTTTTTTGAAAAATATCTTATAAATATTCTAATAGGATCTAAAAATAAATAATTTAATTTTTATATATTAATAATATAAATTTATTTGAGCTTAATTTTGATACATTAATAATATAAGAGGGGTTTTATAATGTAGTTCAATTATATATTTCTCTTTGTGAAACTTCTAAGATAAAAATTGCTGAGCTCAACTCGTTTACTAATTTATTAATATAGTCATATATAATTAAATATTTAGATAAATGTTTTTACACGAATTACTTATAAGGTGTTTAAAAATCCTTGTAATTCAATTCTATCAAGTAATTAAATTGAATTTCATGTTTTGGAAGTAACTTATTGAAGGAATTGAAATCCTATAAGAATTAAAATCTAACAAAACCAATAAATTGAAATCAAATCTAAATAGGTGTAGTTTGGTGTGAAAATTGAATTCCAATAAATGAAAATAACAAAATAAACTTACTTAAATATGATGTTTTGTTCCTAAACAATAAATGAAGAATAAAATGGTAAAAATAATTAAATTAATTTACTTTTAGATCCATTTCAAATTGAGAAATTGAATTCCATTATTTGAGTTATTGACTCATTCCAAATATAAGAATTCAATTAAATTCTTGATGAAATTCAATTGTCAATCAAATTCAATTCAATTACATCTTATTAAAGATTTTCAAATGTCCAGTACCATAAATTAAATCCAAGTTATTTTATACTCATAATTAATGAAAATTCAGTAAAAACAAAAATAAAGTCAGAAACAAAATGTTAGGGACGAAATATAAGTATGATATAACACAGCAGGTAAGAGCAAGGCACGTCAAGTGTACACGCGAGGCCAGGGAGTGTTGTTTCGTTACATGATCGGAGGGAGGACGAATTCATTTTGGATTTATTACCGCGACAAGACGCATAATAATCTTCATTACTTGCAAACAATTTTATGTCGTTCGATGAATCGACAAAAAAGACGAGTTGGTTGCTTCACTTGCTTGTGCGTTCATGCAATCTCCCAGAGAAAAAGTTAGAGCAGTTCAAATGATTACAAGAGAGGCTAAACCACTTTTTTATTTTTCTTTCTGGTTGGTTGTGCTTTCATGCGGCGTGGCAGTAGATAAAGGTTAGAGAAGTTCAAGTAACTACTAGAGAAGCTAACCACTTTCGGATTAGATTGAGACTGATTCTCGGATATAAGGTTAACACCTAGCAGTAGCAGTACTGTTTTGTTTGAAACTTTGAATGATGTGGGAATAAAAAAATGGAACAAGAATATGAAGAAAAAAGTGCATTCAACCACCACGAATTTATACTAATCACAAATTATTATAAATAATAAATACCTTAAATTTTTTTTATTATTGTTATTACAATAGATCTATTTGTTAATTTACTAACAGTAAAGTAATTTGGCCTATTTATTTTTATTAAAAGTATATTTGTCAAATTTGGATGGTGGAGGGCAAAATATAAGGAATGAAAGTTTTCTCTCTTATTGTACCAGTTGATAGAAAAATGAGAAGAAAAAAGATGAGGGTGTATTTCATTGATTTTTTGGAAATAAATGTTCACTTTATTTCCTAAAATTAGATATATATTTTAATTTTGTCCCGAACTTAAAAAAATATCGATTTTGTCCATGAACTTATAAATTATGATTTAAATTAGTACTTGCTAATTTTATCATCAGGACTAATTTGAATTACTTTTTTATAATTTCAAAAACTAACTGATATATTTTTTTATTTTAAGAACTAAAGTAAAATACACATATAATTTCATACTAGAGTGAATCCTTATTCAATGTTTTGGGCCAGAATTGAAAAGCTATTACCGTCGAGTTAAGCCCAACTCGGCTCATTACCGCCTTCATGCTTTTAGGAGCCCAGTCCATCGAATGAAAAGTTCGACCCAAAAAAAAAAAAAAGAGAAGAAGAATGAAAAGTAGGCATTCAGATAGTTTGGTGCTCGTCATGGGACAATATCACTGCTCATCCCCCTCCTTCCCGCATTCATTCTACATTCCTCATTCCTCCACCATCGTCACACAGTGCAAATCAAAATCAATTGAAGAAGAAGAACACCACCTTCTGAAAAACCCTAATTCGGATTAATTAATCAATCCTTAACAATCTCCCAATTGAAAAATAAAAATGGATTCTGACGAAGAAGATTTTGTGTTCTACGGAACGCCGATAGAGCGAGAGGAAGAGTTAAGCAGCCGCAAGAAGAAGGCCATTGCTGAGTCCTCCGGTCAGCTCCGAACCCTTCCTGCTTGGAAGCAAGAGGTAGTTACACCCCCCCCCACCCTCTCCTTCTCTCCCTTTACTTTTCACACTGTTCTTTCATAATTCCTGTTATACCCTCATCAAAATGCGAGGTGGCGATCAACACCAACCACGATTTCTCAACTTTTGATGGTGGGGTTTTCACAAATTGGTGAAAATGTAGAATGCCAAAAAAAAAAGTGTGTTTGGGTTGGTTTATTGCTGTACTGGTGTAATGTTAAATTTAAGTTGCGGGTATGTTTGGATTGGTGGAGCATGACCAAACGGAGTGAAATAGAATGGAGCGGAGTGGAGTGGAATATTTGCTCCACTCCATTGTTGGGATATTTTTAATTCCACCCTGGTCCTCCCAATTTGAGGGAAGAAAATTGAGAAAAGTTGGTGGAAGTGATGGAATGGAGTCCACCGATCTGCACTCCATTCCCTCCAAATTTGGCAAATTGAAATAATCGAGGAAATAAAAATCCCACTTCACTTAAATTATAATGAAGGCTCATTGAGGAGTGCACTGTTGTTTATGGGTTCAATACAGGGGTATTACTATTAATTACTCAGTGAAAAAAAAGAGGGGAAATGAAGTGTGTGAAAAACGGGGTTGTGTGTGTGTCTGTGTGCTGTGTGCTCAAACTCACTACTATAATTGTATCATCGTCTGTAGGTTAGGGATGAGGAAGGGCGGAGAAGATTCCATGGAGCATTTACAGGAGGTTTCTCAGCTGGTTACTACAACACAGTGGGCTCAAAGGAAGGTATAGGACTATAAATTCAAGATGGAATTATGCTGCTTCTGTTCTAGTTGATTTGAATTTTTGCAGATGGATTATGGGCGGTAACTTTATGAATGATTGTGCAGGGTGGGCTCCTCAATCTTTCAAATCTTCCAGGAAGAACAGAGCTGAATTCAAAGAGCAGAACATACTGAATTTCCTAGATGAAGATGAGAAAGCTGTATGTTGAATAATACTGTTCCAGTATAAGTTTGTGTTTATTATTTTTCAATATATTTTATTTTATATGTATACCTTTCAATGTCCTCCTATTGTAAGTTAATTTCTAACTTCTAAGGAAATGTAGGTGTTAGGTAGTATATGTTTCAACATATTTAAAGTATAAGTGATGCCATGGCAGTATAGGCAGTTGCAATAGTTCAAAATGATAAGGGTGGTCCATGTATTACATACTTTTAGGATTCAGAAATACGCTTCTATGTTTGTCTAAAGGATTCTTGACCAAAAACTATGTTTTTTAAAATGGTGATAACATCATTTACCCAATCATAACATGTCAATCACGTGGATGAAATCAACTTGGTAGGCTGCTTAGTTGTTTCGGTGTTTGAGTCTTCAATATCTGCTAGTAGATTTTTATTTTATTTTTTTAATTTTTTTAACTCCTAACGTTCTACCTACCTTTTGCATGTATTATAGGAATTGGAAGGTCGGTTTCTGGGGACATCTTCTCAGTTTGACACATTTGGTTTCACAGCTACTGAAATCGCTCGCAAACAAGCTGAGAAGGAACAGAAGCAAAGGTGCCTTTTGTTTCTGTAATTGCTATGATGATTCTATAATGTGTATATGTCAATTAAATTCTTTATAAACAATAAATCAACCTGCGCCTGTTGTTGTTTTTTTCCCCCCTTTTTTTAAAAGTTCTTTACCCATAGTAATATCTTGTGTTACATTATTACCTGTCGTTTTTACATGCAAATTTTTACTACGCCTGACAATTGTTTTATGCCAGTTGGTTCTCTTGCATTACGAAATTATGTGTGAACCATGGACTATTATTCAGTATCTTTTTGGTGATAAAGTTACATTCTCTTTCTAAATATTCTTCTTTCTTCAGTCAATGTTAACAAAATAAGGATGCAAAAGAAATAAGGCATGTTAGCTCTCTGGATAAATTGCTGGGCATTTAATTCAAACGGTGGATGTAGAAGTAACTCAAATGCTAGGTGTACTTATCATATTTCATGTTTCCATAAAAATTAAAGCTTAAAACGTTTTCCCCTCTTTGTGGTGTTGGTGACAGTATAATGTTTTAACTTCTGCTTGGGTGAAATTTAACGTGGTAACTTATCTTCGGAGTTAACAAAATTTAAACTCTTGAACTTGCAATGTATTTGTCCTTGACTCGTTGAAGTAGGCTGATTTTCTCCTCCTTTGATGAAAATACTCTCTATGTCTTTGTCTACATTTCATCAATTTGAATATGTTAGCAAAACTTGAATGCTTGAAATAACTGAGCTATCATTCTACTCATTAAGAATCAAATTTGTTGTGGCTGTTTTTATTCAGAAAGCAAAATACAATTTTTAGAAAAAATGGGTGGCCTAGTGCATGAGGCTCCCACCCACTTGGTGGGGTTTGAGGAGGGTAGATGTATGCAGCCTTACCCCTGCTTCACGAAGAGACTGTTTTCAGGATTTCAATCTGTGACCTTTAGGTCACGAGGCAAGAACTTTATCATTGTGCCGAGGCTCACCCTTTTAACAAGCAAAATACGATGACTTTGTATTTTTTACTATTTTAATTTTGTTTTTGTTTCTGCAACTTAGCTTCGGTTGTATTGTCTTTCTCATTGTAGGCCATCCATTATTCCTGGACCTGTTCCTGATGAAATGGTTCAACCAGCCACAGAGTCTGTTGGTCTGTACCACAAAATTTGAATAGTATCTTGCCTAAAAATAATCTCTCTTATCTCCTCCATGTTGTTTTTTAGGGGTAAAACTACTCTTGAAGATGGGATGGAGGCGTGGTCGCACTATTAAGGATTCACATGCTGATGCACTCTATGGTATGGCATCCCATTGCCATTTTTGTGATTTAGTTTTTTACATTTCCTTCTACTTCTAGCTAGCCTTCTAGAGTTCTGGTACGAATCCATTAAACATAAATTTGATTGTATTGATGGCTGGATCACATAGCAGCTTCAGATACATGTGCTGGAGGACCTAGATCAAAATACTTTTTGCCTTCCTTTTGCTCAATAATTGCATTTGATATTAACTTTGATATATTTCTAATTTTCTGAGATTCAGTGAGTACTTGTGATTTATCTTGATGTGTCTAAGTTTTCAGCACATAAAAGCATATATCAATTAGATAGAATTTACAGAAGGCAGGTTGTTTAGGTGAAAGTTGGTCTTATCCAAATGTGATGTATAGTGATTTATATGGGATGGGAATGCACTCTGACATTGGTGCTCTTTTTTATTTACTTTTTTGCCCTCATGATACATCTTGTCCTCTTACTACATTTTTTACTTTCTGTCTAGTATTAGTAATTTTCTCTCTTTATGATTGGGGGTGTTTCCTTCTTTTCATACTATGGGCTCTTTGGCTGAGCTTTAGAATTGCTAGGTGGATTATCAACTTTTAGTGTTCCACATTCGTCTTTTTGTTCCTTCTTTCTATTGCCTTTCTGGCCTTCATCCTTTTCCTTGTAGAGTGCACTCTTTTTGTAACACTTCAGATTTCGCCCACCGAGATTTATCGGTGAAAATTATTGTTTGTTAAAAAGATCTTTTTCTAGTGAAATGTAAAGCTCAATTTTAGTTCCCTAGCTCTAAGCACATTCCCGCCTATTCAGAATATTTCTCTCATGTCTAGCCTTGCCTAGCTGGCAAGGTTAGTTACAAAACCCCTGACCCTTGCTTTTTACCACACACCCCCTGTACATCAGTAGCCTCATACTTCTACTCATGACATATAGTGTTAGGGGAATTCGTCATAACACCAGTATCAGTATTAGGGGACCTAACACTTGGTAAACTCATTATAAGAGAGTACATAGCAGTAAAATGAAAACCTTTATTGAGCTTATAATATTTTGCCACAACCTATGCCCTGAGGGATATAGAAAGTATGAGGTGCACTGATTGTATACGAGAAGTGAAAAATTTACAGCCTCCACTATATTTTCTTGTGAATTCCCTCCTTTGTATATTAACATCATTTCAGTATGCCAAAATTGGCATTTGTGAATGACGTGCATTAGGTGTAGATATTAACTTGTCCTGGCATAAATTTTCCTTTATTGCAATGGGAGCACTGGGGAAAGGGGGCAAGTTAGGGTTGGGAGAGGGCAGTGGCTGCATGCCCTTGAGGTTTGTGCTGGTGTACAACCACTGTATTTGAGGAGAGAGATTGATGGAATGGGATGGGGAGGGTAGGAGGAGAGGTATGCCTGGGTTATATGAGGTATTTAGTTTTCCTTTTATTTTGTTTTTCAAATTGAAAAAGTAATTTATTCTCTTATACAATTTTCTTTTTCGTCTATGCTATTTTTTGAGTTCCGTCTAAATACTTGGGCTGCAATGTAACTGTACTGTCTATGCAGATGCCAGAAGACAGGCACGGAGAGCTTTCTTAGCATTCTCTTCGGATGATCCAAAAGAGAAAACTACTGAGTCTGAGCCGATTAAGGGTGGCATTGAAAATTTTCTTGAGCAATCTGTGAATGATGATGTTCAGTCTTCTAACAGCACACCAGTGAGAAAATTTTCTTACTATTCCCATATATACGATCTATAGATTTATTGTATGATAATCTCTATTGATATGAAGCCTATATATGTCTTACATCTATCTTTTATTCAGGTTTATGTACTTAACCCAAAGC
The DNA here is from genome assembly GCA_031216105.1 of Dalbergia cultrata. Lineage (NCBI taxonomy): Eukaryota > Viridiplantae > Streptophyta > Magnoliopsida > Fabales > Fabaceae > Dalbergia > Dalbergia cultrata. The sequence goes on along the minus strand of CM062347.1, from coordinate 52,166,707 downwards.
AAGACCTGTATGGTTTAGGTTTTGATCCTTATAAGCATGCTCCTGAGTTTAGAGGTTTGTTCTTTCTTGTTCTAGATGTTGCACCTGCTAGTGTGTTTACTGGAACTTACGCTTAATTGTATTCTATCCTTCTTTTCAGAGAAAAAAAGATCACGTGTATCAAGCAAAGGGGGTCCTGGGTATAGCAAAAACTTGTCCACAAGGGATAGTCTTTTTGGTTTAAAGTGTAAGATACTTAATATATCATAATTGCTGATCTAATTTGCCATTTACTGATCTCTGTAATTTTCTTGTCACAATGTCTTGCTCTAAGTTGATTTAATTTAACTCTTAGCTTCAATTCATCAGCAGGAAAGGCTGCCCCTGGTTTTGGCATTGGAGCACTTGAGGAACTTGATGCTGAGGATGAGGATGTCTATTCCACTGGTTAGTAGTTTTACTCTTTCATGCCAAAGTTGGGAATGATTTAACATTGTGATGACTCTTTTCACTGTAGAGTTAGTGCTGCCTTCTGAATAGAAGAAGGATGCCACTGTAAATTAGAAAAAACCTAATCAAATGCATGTTTAGCCTCTCATGTTTTGGATAATGGTGTGTGTGTTTTATTTTTTCATTAAAAAATAAATTTATTTGAGGTAAGTTTGAGGTGTATAATTTTTTTTTATATGAAAATATGAAGGAAACAGGCAAAAAATAATCTTGATATTGCTTGATGCATTTTTAGGTTATGAGTTCGAAGATACTTATGTTCAAGAAGATGAAGAACCTACAAATTTGAGCTTGGACAAGCTGAAGAAGAAGAAGGATCAGAAGAACCAGGATAATCTGCCTGGCTTTAGAGTTGCATCCAATTCTGACTATCAAATGGAAAGGTTAATGAAGCAGTTTATTGCAAAAGTATTATACTGATATGCTTATTATTATTATTATTTTTTAATTCTGTTATAATTTTTTATTGTCTCACATTTCTAATAGCACTGATTTAAAGTTAACAGTAATGCATGGGGTCTAGAGATCTTATATCTTAATTATTTTACCACTTGGGGTGTGAGGTCAATTGTCAATATTTACCTATCTTTTATTTGTCTTTGTATTTAAATGATTCGACTATTAACTATAGTTGTATAAATTGCATTTTAGATTTGAGGCTCCTCCTATTCCCAAGAATTTTGTGCCCCGCCATGCATTTTCTGGGCCTCTTGAGATAAATTGCAAGAACTATGATGTCCCTCCACCAGATGTTCCTCCTCCTGAGGACAGCAATTTGAAAATATTGATTGAGGGAGTTGCAAATCTGGTTGCTAGATGCGGAAAATTATATGAGGATTTATCTAGAGAAAAGAATCAATCAAATCCACTGTTTAGTTTCCTTTCTGGTGGTGCTGGCCATGATTATTATGCAAGGAAACTGTGGGAGGCACAACAGAAATACAATGACCAAACTAAGCGGCTTTTGGATGGAAAAGTGCCTTCTGATGTGCGGAGGCTGACAGCTGAGAGCCGAGGCCAGATCTTGGGGGAAAAACCACTAGAAAGAAGCTCCCAAGATCCATCCCCTTCTGTTCCTTCTACTGACATTCATCTCCAGTACAATCTTACAGATACATTTATGAATTCTGCATCATTTGTGAGTAGCATAATCTTTCAGCTTTAAACTCCTAATTAGATTAAGAGAATATCTCTATTTTGCTTTGGTTTGGTTGGCCTATCAGGTTCCTTCAACTCAAACAATTGGTTGACATGATTTTAGGCCCTTTTCTTCGGGGGTGCAACTGCTAAGTCGAGCTACTTTCTTAGGCTAGCTATTTCGTTTTGCTTAATGCTTTTACACTGCTTTTCCTTTCCAAAGAAAATTTCCTCGTTTGCTTCAAATGGGAAAGAAAGGAATTGTGTATTCTTACTTTCCAAGAGAACACTAGAGAAATTATTGGTTGCAGCAGCTTATGAAACCAACATCCAAGTTTTTTAAAATAGAAGTTTCTTTCAGTTGAATCTAAACAGGAAGGGTCTCAAATAATTGAACCTGATTAAGCTATTCGCACACTGGTCACTGACCATGCGAACAGGCTGGTAGTTTTGCTGGTCTTGTGTGTGAATTCCACTAGAACCTGTCATGTGATTTTGTCCTCTCCCTGGTGGGTAGAATCCTATTCCATCTCCAGGTTATAAATCTTATATTATAACCTCAAAAAGACATATTTTCATTTTACTCATCTCTGTTCCCTCATTTTTGAACCAGAGTGGGTTGCCAGATGCTGAAAAGCCTTTCAAAGATGATCCCGCAAAGCAAGAAAGATTTGAGCAGTTTCTCAAGGAAAAGTATAAAGGGGGCTTGCGATCTACGAGTTCAAGCTTAGCTAGTGACATGTCAGAAGCTGCTCGTGCTCGAGAGAGACTGGATTTTGAGGCTGCAGCTGAGGCAATAGAAAAAGGAAAGCAGGGAAAGGGAGACAAGCTTACCATTCCATCTTCCATGGACTTCATCACGGGTGGTCTTCAGTTTACTCCTGGTGCAGTGGAGGTATGACTAAGGTGATATTCCTTTCATTTCATTCCCTGTACTTTCAGCTTAAGTTATTTGATATTTCCTGTGCAAACAGTCAAAGAAAGACCTGCAAACTGAAGATTTCATCGGGAAAAAGATGTACCCGAAGAGGGAAGAGTTTCAATGGCGACCTTCACCACTTCTCTGCAAACGATTCGATCTCATTGATCCTTATATGGGGAAGGTACCATGTCTGAAGTTATTCTCATTGATTTTCTTGATTTCCGGAACTATTTTTTTCACTTCTCATGCCCATTATTTAAAATATGTTCTGAACTTCCAAGCAATGTTTCAAGATTAAACATATTCTTTGCTCTTTTGCAGCCGGCCCCTGCTCCACGGATTAGGAGCAAGATGGATTCATTGATCTTTACATCAGATTCAGTCAAAGATACCAAAGTAGAAGAGCCTGTTACTGCAAAGAACAACATATCACCTGTGCAACAATATGCTACTCAAGAGATTACTAAAGGTGCTGCCGAAAATGAAACTGAAGGAGATGTGGAAGTGGAAAATATTGAAAGGCCAGTTGACCTATACAAGGTAACACACTATTTCCAGCCTATTTGATTATCTGCATTATGGTTAATACTTTCATGTGAAACCAGTTCTTTCTTTTGCCCTTGCCAAAGCTTATCTTAATACATGTTTGTGATGCCTCTCTTGTCCGTGACCATAAGAACTTAGGGATAGCTTTTGATGACACTAAAATATTTATTTTGGTTTGAGTCTCAGAACTGAGCATGTATATCATGCATGAAAGTATAGCGTGGTGCATCTTCATGCTCATCTATCACATGCATGTATGTTTCTCTGGCAAGCTACAGCTACCTTTAACAAATTCATGCCTCTGCAGGCTATTTTCTCTGATGATTCAGATGATGAAGGAGAAGAGCCTAATTTTAAGAAAGTGGAGAATCAAGAAAAGAAAGCTGAAGTAGCCAATACAGCATTGAGCCGATTGATTGCTGGTGACTTTCTGGAATCATTGGGTAAAGAACTGGGGCTTGAGGTTCCTCCTGATATGCCTTACCCGACACAAAAATCCAGGAATGCTGCTACTGAGGAAGAAATTGCCAATGAATATGCAAGAACTGACATCCAAAAGGGTGAAAACAACAATAAGACGTCATTAAATCAAGGTTTGCAATTTGATCAGGACACTGCTCATGAGGGTGAACCCTCAAAAGTTGATGCCATTCACGCAAATATGCTCGAGGGTGGTAATATCAAGAACAAGGAAACTAGCTTCTATGACAGTAAACACAGTAAGGCTAATGGGGAGAGTTCTAAAGATGATATGAAAATTAAATCACCTTTAACCCACCGCCAATATCACAGCAGCGGTTCTTCATCAGAAGATGCAAGGGACAGAAAGCATTCTGGTAAGTTTAATAGGGAAAAACATGAGGAGTACAGGAAATTTAAAACACCTTCAACAAACCGCCCAGATTATAGTGGCAGTTCTTCATCAGAGGACGAAAGGAGCAGAAAACGCTCCAGGCATCATCGACATAAGAGGCATGATGCCAGAAGCGATTCATCCAGTGATGATGAAATAGATCGTCGCAGTTCAAGGTCAAAAGAGAGAAAGAAAGGATCTTCCCGAGAAAAGAGCAGTGGAAGTAGAAAACACTCAAAACGCCACAAGCACAGAAGGCATGAATCCCCAAGTCGATCATCTCATTATAGCATGGAGAAGGACAGTGCACATTCCAAAAAGGAGAAAAGGGGGAGGGAATGAGTGAGTGCATAACCTTTGTTTTCAACAACTTGTTTTTGTAATTATGGTGGACAATGGCATTGCTTGATTAAAAGGTGTCCAAAGTTTTTGGTGTTATGATGCAGTAGTACAACCTATGGATGTCATGCTTGCAGTAAACTAAACTGAGGCTTCCATTGTCACAGGTTGTTTTCTTCACCGGTCTGAAGGATTTCTGCACAGTGCTTGCCCCACGCCTTCCCCTTGATTAGTGTAAGAGAAATGTAATTTTGTTACCTGATTATTTGTACTATAACATAGTTATGCAGTTAAGGTGGTCCTTACTTCCAACTCCCAAGATATTAAGAGCAAAATACACGAGAAAGGCATTGTCACAATTTTTTTCTTTTTTCCCGGTTTTGGTTCTTAAGTTTTGGGGCTCATATTTTCAATAATATATTCATTTTGTGAAAATAATGTTCAGGGAAAGTATGTGCATTGCGCAATACTCTTAAATTCGTCAACATATAAATTCAATATTTAGAGTAACCATGTATCCAACTTGCTACCTTGAAGTTGAAGATCTGCAGGTGATGCCAGACATTAGAATATGCCAAAATATTTTTTACAAGCATCTATTTGGTTTCAGTTTCTATTTTCTATTTATATTCTGTATTTTTTATTTTAGAATTTTATAAAGAAAATAGTGATAATAGAAAGACAACAAAATTATGCCTTTTGTTTTTATTTACTGTTTTCATTATTTGCTTCCCAACTTCTAAATATAGAAATGAAAACTCAGCTAAATAGGCCTTATTCTTTTTCATTTGTTCTGGTCAATAGCTGTATTTTGATATCTATTTCTTCGTGCTTGCAACCGAGATCTGTCTGCGCCGTCATGTAGATCAAAACATTATTAGTTTACTCTGAATTTAAATTTACAAACATCAGTACCTTGCGTTTTAGTTTAGTAAACATAATTAACCAACAAAATCATGTGCAAATTGGGAATTAAATGGTGCAAACTTCAAAAATAAATGGTCCAAATGGACAGATTTCATTTCTTGGATGTGATTTTAAAGAATTTGAAAATACATAAAATAGTAGAAATTATTGTAACCCTTTCCAACACAATGCAAGGGTGAGACTTGCATATGGTTGGAGAAGTTTTTCTTTCTTGGGATATGTTTGATTAGGGGTTAAAAAAATAGTTAAAATGTTTATAGATGATCTCTATGTATAAAATTTCTAGTGTATTTTATTTATGAATCTCATTTATAAAATTTTCATCCCATTTAGTGGAAAACACACATGATAAAAGTTACCGACCTAATAATGATTAATCTCTCACTTTTATATTTTACAAACTTTAGAAACTAAATCCCAATTATAATATTTATTTTTTCATTTTTTTTCTTACCTTTATAATCAATAGTCAAAACGTTCTATATAAGTCTCTGCTCCTTGTAAATACTAGATTTTTAGTTGCCACTGTCGAAAGGAATCCTTTTTATTTAAGATAATTATCATCAATAAGAGAACTAGTCTCAAAATTAATCTTCAATTATAAAACTCGATGATTCAATTTCAAAACTTAAAACCTATACTTTGATTATCCCCCAAAGTAAATTTATATAAATACAGAATTTATAGAAATATATTCTGTTTAGACAGTGTTTCACGATAAAATCACTCTTATGCATTAAATTATAAAATGAGAATGAACGTACTTGATATTTGGATCTTCTTTTAATATATATAACTCAATAAGAGCAAAACAATTAATCGAACTATCAATGTATGTATATATTATTTTGAAGACAATCTTTTTTGGTCTGAAGACAAAAAAAGGAAATAAAAGTAACAACTGACAGAGTCAGCCCAATATAGTCAGTAGCAAGTTTCCAAAGCCCAATACTGTTTTCTCTTCGAAATAAATTCAACCATCATTTGACCCAAAAAAAAAAAAAAAGAAAAGAAAATCACAACGCAATCCTGCATAATACTTCCAAATTTATTTTTTTTTTGTTTATATAAATCTATTCGATGGCCAGGACTCGAACCCAGGTCTTTTGGGTGACAGCCAAATGTCCTAACCCTCTAGGCTGCAGCAAATGTTGGAAACAATATGCTACTTATCAATGAATCTTCTAAAGTTAAAATCTCACTTTAAAAAATAAAATGAATAATTTCACTTTTAGATCAATCTAGTGAAGACACTTTCACTTCTAACTTTATTACTTTAAAAGTAAAACCATCTCACTATACCCTATAATATCCTCAGTTTAGAGGATCCTTATCCTTCTATATGGTAAAATATTCCTTCTTTACAACAAATTATGCGATCTTCTTCAAATGCACCAGAACTGCATAACATGGTATGTATGAGGGAAATAAGATGGTGCCATCTAGAAGGGTCATCAAGTCCTGCCATACTTAAATCAAATGGAGTTTGGCCTAATTTCTGTATCCCTCAGTCCTCACCTTGGAAAAGGGTGGTTGGGGATGTCATGCATTGGGAATTCAATAACAAATTCTGGTAGCATAGAGTTAGGAGTCATATGTGACGTTGCTCTACCAATTGTGTCTGTCTCTTTGCCACCCCAGTGTCAATGGCCAATTATCAACGTCCATAAACGTTGGTACATTAGGGGTAGAGCGGATGCGTGTCGCCATCAAGTTCCTCATACAACTCACAAGGTAACGCTGAACTAAATTTCAGTGGGTGTGCGTTGGAAAGATAGATTCCTTCACGAGAAAATTATATGTTCATGAACGTGTGTATATTCTTATCATTAATTTTTTAAAAAATGAAAAATTATAGAGATGAAAAAATTAATATTAAATTATATTAGTCTCCGATGAAATTTAATTTAATGTGATTATATTTATTCCCTTTTATTTAATAAAATTATGCTGATATCTCCTATATATGTTAATTAACTAATTTAAATGACAAAAAAAAATGTGACACTTGCATAATTATTAGTGACAAAATTTATATATATAGATTAAAATCAAGGATATTAAACTCGTGAGTTGATATAAAATCGTTGAGTTGAAGTAAACTTGAATCGTAAGCTCCACTTATAAACTCATAAGAATTTAATTATTTTAAAAATAATATTAAAAATTTTATAATATCTGATTGTATTAAAAATAAATTTATGCAAACAAAAATATATATAAAAAAAAAGTTGCAACATCATAAATACAAATTAAACTCTTAACAAATATAATGGTTTAAGACTTTAGGATATAAAGAATTAAAATAACTTAAATCAATCATAACTTCAATTTTGAACGGTCTGATTATAAGTGCTTATTGTTAAATTCTATATTTTATTGATTAAGAGATCGAATTCTAACTAAAAGTGTAAACTCTATGAATTTACCTTAGTTTATCCAAGTTTATAAGATTTTATTCGAGTTTACTCATATTAAAATTTTGAGGCGAATTAACTCAAGAGTTTGATAGACATAATTCAAATATCTCTCTTTTATCATAAGTTATAATTATAAATTTTATATCCATGTGATAAGAACTATCTTATTTAATTAACATGTTAAATATTATCAAAATATATAATTTTTTTTTATTAATAATCATATATACGTTATGTGTAATTTTGTTATCATTTAAATTAATAAATCAATATATGTAAAAGATATCAATGTAATTTTAGTAAATCTTAAAAAATTTCAATAATAATTTCATAAAACATAAAAAGGTGTCTAATATGATTATATTAAATTTCATGGGAGTTAGACGTTATTTTCTAAAAATTTATCAATAGTAATGATGTACACGTATGACGAATTCTAGATGACGACCCTTCCGCACAACATACTCTCTCATGCGAATATTTTTTATTATTTTTCTTCATAAATAACAAATAAAGTACCGTTGTGTCTCTGTCTAAAATTCAATATAACTTAAAACTCAAATACTAATACACAAAGATATAAACATTTAGTTATAAATAATATATAGAAAATTACATCGATTTTAATTTTCTTAAATTTTGTTTATTTATATTCTTTTTATTTTAAAACTACAGAAATCTCTCTTCAAATTTTATAAGCTGTTACAGTTAATCAATTTGAAACCTTGAACTAACATTAGAATAGATTTGTCGTTAAAAGCTTGGTCAGACAATCATGGTTCAAACACCATAAATTGCTATAAAATAATATAGATTTTTGATAGAAAAAGCAATATAGATTTATTCATTAATAAGGTGCCGACTTATGTATTTATAATAAGTTATATATAGGTGACATTCAAAAAGTGACGACCTATTAATTAAACAGGAATGATTTTTCATAGCATCATCGTAATTACTTTTAGTTTGGATGAGTTACAGAGATAAAATAAAATAGCCTTGAATTAAAATGATTAATTACATGTTTGAGTTTTAGTTTGTACACCTCCAAATCATAATTTTGTAGCTTTATTGCCCAGCCTGTAATCTGGGAGTTATAAACATAAATCCAAACATGCACGAGATAACATACAAACAACCACAAGGGATTGCATAAATGATGAATCAACTGCAATTTTATGGAAGAAGCCTAGAATATATTATTTATAAACTTGATTTAATCGTAAATTTTAGATTTTTAAATAGTAATTTAATTATGATACATGATCAATATAAAATATTTTATATTGGTGACGGATCACACATCATTAAATGCGTGACTTTTTTTAAAAAATTATTGTAAAAGTTCTACTTTTTTTAATGTTATAGTAATATATAGTTAGATGATATATAATATAAAAATATTTTATTATAAGATCATATATTAAAGTTAAAATCCTTAAAAATAAACGACTCTTACGTGTCTATGTAATGATTTGGAAAAACAATGGACATGTAAAGATATTTGAAAAAAAAAAATATATATATATATATATATATATATTATTTGTACTCATAAGATATAAGACACCGTACCAACTCTCATATATCATCTACCATTAAATAAAATGTAAACATTATTTAAATGAGATACACATCATATCCAATAATGAATGAGATATAAGTCGACACGATATTCTACACATGAGTATAGATATAACATCTCTTTGAAAAACAAGTGATTATGTATTCGTTTGCGGTTCAAGAGGCACTTCGCATATTTGATACCAGCTCTAAATACGCAGCAGCTCAAATTTGACTACTCCTTAGTTAGAAGACCATTTTTTAATATAAAAATGATATTTCTTTTAATAATATTTAAAACATTAGTTCATGGGAAATATATTTATTCAAATTTTTCGGCAGACGTCTACCAACTAATTAGATTATTTTTCATTTTTTTAAAACATAAAAAGTCTGCATAAGAAACACAATATCATAATAACATCGTCTTCACCTCTTCTTTGTGCAAATATTCGTCCCTTGAAGCTTTAATTATTACAAAAAAAAAGGTATATTTGTTTTCGATATTTGCTATTTGGAACGAGGTAAAGTTAAAAATATGCACAGTTAAAACTTAAAAGGGAAAATCTTTTGGATGTGTTAAACATATCCAATAAGTACGTAAATTTTTTTGGTCGCGTATAAGTACGTCAATCGACATAAAGTAAATAAGATATTTGTCAACTGTGGAAGATTCATGTTAATTAATGGACGATGTAATTGTTATGTGACTCCCTCAATCATATACATAAAATTCACAATCATTTATATATGAATTCCTTAAAAATCTTCATTCATCCGCGTTGATTTTCCACGACTACCTCATGAATTCGTCAATTCTAAGTATGTAGAATTACAAAAAAAAACATTTATTTTTTATATCATTCAAGTTTTTTTTTTTTCTATTATTCAAGTGAATAATGGGGGGGTGGAAGCTTATTTCATTTCCCTTTATGCACAATAATCCGGTGCATGGGTATATATATTCACATTGACGTTGCCGCGGCTGTGATTTGGTTCTAAAACTGATCTGCAAAAAAACGTGTTCATCTAAATAGTTTTATTGTGATTGGTTAAAAAGTAAAAATGAGCAAAAAAATTTTATAAGTGGGTTTCATATTTAAAACGACATATAAAATTTGTTTATATTTTTTCATTTTTATTCTCAACCAAAAACATTTTAAGGAAAAAAATTAATAACAATAACCATGGAAATAACCCATGTTCTTCAGAAAAAATAAACAACTTCCTTAGCTAAGATTGAAAAAAAGGACCTACGAACGGCTATCTCTGGATAAAGAATGAGACGTTATCGCCTACACTTTGCACCGTGTTTGGCAAGAGTTTAAATTCGAACAATGATTGACTCTCTCAACGAACTTGAGGGTTGGGAGTTAAGACAAAGGATTAATGGCAAGAGAAGACACAGGTCACGCCTGCCTCACAGATTAGACAAGAACCACATATTCCTTAATGAAACCAAATGTGGATTTTTACTAGAATAAAATAGGAAAAAATAATAATTACGTGAATTAATGAAAAAAATATTAATTACCAAAATGAGCTGTTAGTGATGGGTATGAATACGCAAGGGTTGGATGCGTATTCAAAAGCAACATGAATACGCAAGGGTCCTATGCGTATTTATGATTCTTTTGAATACGCTAGGGCCCATACATATTCATGTAGCTTTTGAATACACATCCAGCCCTTGCGTATTTATGCATATAATATATACCGTGAATATGTTTCAGCCTAAAGCGTATTTACTATTCACCCTTCCCACCATTATTTTCTTATCATGGCAAATAATCTTTACCGCTTGGATGATGTTCACGCATCTTCAAAACTTGATAACCAGGTATGTATGTATTGTTTCAGTTTTTGAATGCAAAACTAATTTAGTTTAGTTTAGTTTACAGATTTAATAATTGTTACGTATTACCGCAAATAGGTATTATTGCAATTAGTGTGATGTATTTTAAAGTAGGTTAGTTTAATCGAATATGTTTGATTTAATTTGGTTACTTAAATTGGTTTAGTTAGTTAAATTAAAGTATGTTTAGTTTTAAATATTTACTTAAAGTTAGTTGAATTTAAAATATTTAAAGTTATTCTAGTTCAATGTAGTTAATTATTTTAGTTTACTTTAGTTAATTAATATAGTTTTGTTTAGTTAATGATAAGTTATTTTAGTTAAATTAGTCAATATAAAGAAAAAATATGTGTAGTTTAATTTAGTTAATTGATTATTAGTTATTCGATTTGTTAGTTTAATTATTTAAAGTAGGTATAATTCATTTTATTTAAATTTAATTTTGATTAATGTAGTTAGTTTAGTTATGTTTTGTGTAAGTTAGTGTAGTTAAATTAGTTAAGTTTATTTAAGCAGTGTAGTTTATTTGATTAATTTAGGTATTTAAAGTTAGTCTAATTTAAGTTATTTAAAGTTATTTTAGTTGAGTTTATTTGATTAATTTAGTTAAGTTTATTTAATTAGTGTAGTTTAGTTGATCAATTTAGTTATTTATAAAGTTAATTTAATTTAATTTATTTAAAGTTATTTTAGTTTAGTTTATTTCATTAATCTAGTTTTTTTTTGTTTAAGTTAGTATAGATTAATTAGTTAAGTTTATTTGACTAATTTAGGTAAGTTTATTTAATTAGTGTAGTTTATTTGATTAGTTTAGTTATTTAAAGCTAGATTAATTTAATCTATTTAAAGTTATTTTAGTTTAGTTTATTTCATTAATTTAGTTTTATTTTTTTTTAAGTTAGTAAATATTAATTAGTTAAGTTTAATTGATTAATTTAGTAAAGTTTATTTAATTAGTGTAGTTTATTTGATTAATTAAGTTATTTAAAGCTAGTTTAATTTAATTTATTTAAAGTTATTTTAGTTGAGTTTATTTGATTAATTTAGTTAGTTTAGTTATGTTTTGTTTAAGTTAGTTTAATTTAATTAGTTAAGTATATTTAATTATTTTAGTTAAATTTATTTAATTAGTATATTTTATTTGATTAATTTGGTTATTTAATGTTAGTTTATTTTAAGTTATTTTAAGTTATTTTAGTTTAGTTTATATCATTAATTTAGTTTCATTTTTTTTTTGTTTAAGTTAGTATAGATTAATTAGTTAAGTTTATTTGATTAATTTAGTTAAGTTTATTTAATTAGTGTAGTTTACTTGATTAGTTTAGTCCATTAAAGCTAGATTAATTTAATTTATTTAAAGTTATTTTAGTTTAGTTTATTTCATTAATTTAAAGTTGTTTTAGTTTAGTTTATTTTATTAATTTAGTTTAGTTTAGTTGATTTTATTAATTTAAAGTTATTTTAGTTTAGTTTATTTTATTAAAGTTATTTCAATAATCTAAAGTTTTTTTTTTATTATGGTTTGAGATTTATAAACATTTGAATTTCATTTGTGCAGCCACACCGAGTACTACAATCGAGGCGCTGTGGAGCACCGACACCCCATGCACGCATGGAGTTCTATTTACGACATGCAGGTTTCTGGGAGGTTGCCAACTTTAGCAACTTCCACTATGACTCAACGCTGATCAGTGCATTGGTAAAAAGGTGGCGTCCGAAGACGCATACTTTCCACCTTCCATACTGAGAGTCCGCTATTACGCAGCAGGACGTTGTGATCCAGCTAGGATTGAGGGTGGACGGCGACCCTGTTAGTGGCAATATGGGGGCGTGGGAGAGATGGCACCAGCAGAGCATTTGGGATATCTACTGGGAGTTATTAGGTGTGGTCACCGAGGAAACAGATCGCTATGGGTCTTACGTGAAGCTGACTTGGCTGAAGGAGACATTTAAAGCTGAGACACTTCCTACGGAGGCTGATGATGTAGTTGTGCAGCGATGGATGAGGGAATACCTATTATTGCTGATTGGAGGATTCTTGTATCCAGACAAGTCATCCTCCCATGTTCATCTCAAGTGGTTGCCCCTACTCTACGATTTTGGAGTTACTGGCTGGTACAATTGGGGATCAGCAGTGTTGGTTTGTTTATATTGCAGCCTTTGTCGGGCTGCGAATGCGAGAGTTGCTGACATTGGAGGGTGTGCAACCCTGTTGGTGTCATGGGCTTATTACCGGATCCCTTCACTACACCTAGGGTATGACCAGAGGCTTACATTTCCACTTGCCTCGAGGTATACAGTTTCTTCAACCCCATCAGTTACCTGTTTATTTTGTTTGACGTCTTTATGTTTATGGTTTATTAATTATGAAAGGGTTTTTTTATATCAGGTGGCGCGGATTGAGGATTCCATCAAAAGAGGATGCTCGTAAGCTGGTGGACTTTAGGGCATGACTTGATGTCATTCCCATCGATGGGGTAAGTGATACTAAGTAATTTAATTATTTCAATTGTATATTATATGGTTACATGGAAGTTTAACTTAAATTATCAATATTTGCAGTTTCAGTGGCTTCCATATGAGGACGCGAGTGTCATTGCTATCACACCAACCCATGTGTATGGAAATGCTGTTGTGTGGGTTTCGGTTACCACACTCATATGCTTCAAGATTAAGGAGTGGCACCAACCAGACCGTGTCATGTGAGAGTTCCAGTGCATGCAATCTGTTCCATATGCTCTGTTGAATATTGATAGACTGCATGCTATGGATAGTCGCGGCAATGACAAGGTTTGGTGGCCAGATAAGCATGCGAAGTACCACGGGTATTGAATGGTTCGCGAGCAGCACATCATTGCTGGGACTCACATTGCAGATATATTTCCATCTGCCGAGTATCTCAGGTGGTACTCGGGGATAGCTCGGGGATTTTTATCCACTGACTCGCACCTGCAGGACCCTCGGCTATCCCAGGTGCCACAGGATCTCCCACCCGATGCAAGCCCGGCACCTTTTGTCCCCCGAGCCACAAATGCTCTGGATCGCCGACGAGCGTGGCGTCATGCATGTGCTGGTACCAGCTCTTCCCAGCGACAGATACTGCATGACCACGGAGATGTTGGAGACTCCGGTGGAGGTGGTGTTGCGGGTGGAGACGAAAATGATGGTGGGGATGCTGAGGTGGTGGGGGGTGTCCATGGAGGAGGTGGAGGGAGTTTTGGTGGAGGGAGTAGAGGTGGAAGGGATGCTAGGGATGCCAGGGGTGTCCTCGGCCTCTATAGCAGATATAATAGACACATGCCTGTCAAAAACAACAAGAATACTTTCTTGGAGCGTCACATGTTGTTGAAGATTGGTAAGGAAAATTGACCATGCTTCTTTTGTCTCTCCCTCAACCACAGCAAATGCTATAAGCAAAATATTAGAGTTACCATCCTGCGCAATAGCCATTAACAATGTACCTCTATATTTCCCATAGAGATGAGTGCCATCAATTGAAATAAATGGTTTACACCATTTGAATGCCTCAATGCACGGTGGAAACGACCAAAATACACGATGAAATATTGAACAACTCTGATTCACAATATCTCCAATATGATATGGCTTTGTCAATAAATGGACCGGTGTACCTAGAATCTCTAAGAATATTTAACAATAAAAAATAGCCTAAATAATAAATGGATAATCATTTTTAATAGTAACCTAACAGTTACAGTAATAGCATCGTAACAATTTAAGTAATTGATTATCCTAAAAGATCTAAATGGGTTCTCAGTTTAACAATAACCCAACAGTTATAGTACTAGCATCCTAACAATTTAAGTAATTGACTATCCTAAAACTTATAGTAACAATCACTAAACTAAGCTAATGTAAAAATATATTTATTTCATTGACAATGCACTTACTAATTAATATTCATCGAAACTTATTATAATTTACGAAAAAGATTAGTTTATAAGAATTACCTGGCATATAGTGTTGCACACCTAATAACCACCTAGGTAGATCAGTATATGATTCCTCCCAGTTCCCATAAATCTTAGCAATCGCTTTCTGTTTTACAATCTAAACCTTCTTGTATGAAATATTGAACTTGAAAACCGACTCCACATGCCCCTACAACTCTCTAATAGAGACTATTGGATTCGCCTCAACCATGGGAAAGATATTAATACAAATAATATTACTATCCAACTGTCGATGTTGTTCAAGAATGGAATCATACTCACACGTGTGACTTCCATTATACTTTCGGACTTTCCATATTTGCCTCTTCTGCCGAAACGTAACACGTATGCTCCAATTACATCTATTGCCAAACTTCACACACTTGCATTGATATTTTGTTTAACCGGACTCGTAAACTTTGAATTGCACTTTTCTTCTGTTACTGTAATTCTTGATTGCATACAACATAGCTTCCTTATCTTGAAATTGTTGTCCAACCTCAAACTCCCCTTCACCTCCAACCACTCTTGCACTAGGTCCTGTAAAGCTATTTTCAGGAAGCACATCCAAGTTTATTTAAGAATAGTGACTTGGATTTTCTTGTGATACGGACTGAGATCGACTCTGTGACCTTATAAATTGAAAATGCGTATCACGTGTTTCCTCATCACAATCACCATTTCTTTCCTGTCGATACAACCTCAGCTCTTCTTCCTCTTCTTCTGCATCTTCTTCTTCATCTCTGTGATCTACTTGAAATTCGAAACCAGCTATAGTCAAATGTCTATTTGATGGCCCTGCATCTTGCAACACCATATCTGCTAAACTAGGACCACGAACTGCTCGATCAAGAGTCACCTCGGGTTGTGTAGACACACGCTGCTATGGGGCTTCATTCACTGATGTATGAGGACCAGACCCAGCAAAGCTCCCATCACAATCTTCAAGCACAGCCAACATTTCCATTACTCGAACCTCCGGAAATCGAGGTTGAAATTTAAACATCGGGCTCATTTTATTGTTGCTATAGATGGGAAAACGGTTATACTTGACTACACCACCGCCAAATGCTATAGGAACTCTGTAAAACATTTGACTAATTCCGTTTGTGAGAACCTATTTGCTCCAGTATTTTGCTTTGTAACTCCAAAAAAGTTACAGACGAATTAACAATGACACCAATTAGTTTCTGACTATAAAATCTCACCCCTTCATTTGTTGTGTCTTCAATTTTTCCATCACAGTGTACAAGTATAAAACAATCTGCCATTTTCTCACAAAAATACACTCCACATGACTAATGGAGAGATAGAGCGATGGTTATATGCACAAACAACAATCGAATACATAAGGGTTTAAGGCGAATACGAAAAACAAAGAATACGCAAGGAGGGTGGACGTAAGCAATAAATGAATGAGTATGCAAAAGGTCCCAACGTAATATATTAAAGAATGATTCTAATTACATGAGTATGCAAGGATCCCCTAGCGTATTCGCGCGCATATCTTTCGCCCATTTCGGTACCAAATCTTTTTTCCATTTATTTCGGTAAATAATGTTTTTTCAATTTTATTTTCATAAAAATGCCACCAAATGTTTCTGATTTGAATAATTCTGTGCATTTATTGCAAAGATCAAACATGAAAAAGAGAAGACCAAGCCACTGTAGCCTCTCATTTTGATAAAGTCGTCAAAATGTGTTGAACCGGGTGCACCGGCCCGAATAATAAAAAAAATTTTTGAACTGGGTTAAAAAAAAAGAATAAAAAAAATATATTCTAATTTAGCCTGATTACTCTAATATATTATTTTTTTATAACATAATGTAATATAGGTGCCTATGACAACATACCCAATTTGGCCTCTCATAATCCCTTAGAATTTAAAAGTCCTAAATTAAATCCTCATATTTTAAAAAAATGGACAAATTGGTCCCCCATACAGTTCACACAATGTATGGAGGGATTAATTTATCCTCTTTTTTATTGTACATAATTGTATGAAAGAACTAATTTATCTTCTTTTTTTTAAATATGAGGAATCAATTTGGGATTTTTAAATTCTAAAAGATTAATTTATTTTTTAATATATTTTTGAGGGACTAAATTGAATATTTAGTTGATGCTTTAAATATGAGATCCAAAATTTGTGTCACACAATTTTAGCCGGCTAGACTCATGCACTCCTACAAGTAACTTTGGCATTTTAAAGCTGAAAAAGAGTTTGACCCCAAAAACATGTGAATGCAATAAAATATACACCTTTGAAGCCCAAAACCATGCCTAAAATGGAGTGTTTATATTAGCGGCTCTTTGCAGTCGAGGCGTTACTCCAGCGGTAGACACGTGCATCTCCCATAGTAATTGCACCTGGGCATGACACCAGCGGAGCTGGTGTGCGACCCAAATCCCCCTTTGCCCATAAAAAAAAAAAAAAATATCGGCTCTTTTTTTACTTATCATTTTATTTTTTGAATTGTTTTAAAATTTTTTTGATTTAAAAATAAATAAATGGTTGGCCCGTTGCCTAGCCGGTGGCTCGCAAAGGATTGAGTTGGGGTTAACAAAATATTAGTCCAAAATTAACTTGACCTGATGAAGCCCGGCCCAAAATTGGCCTAATCTAAAGTGACTTCGTCCAAATGGGTTGAGCCGGCTCATTTTGACGGCTCTACACTTTAGAGCCAGACAGTGAAATTGAAGTTTATATGGGGTTGTGAAAAAAAAAGTAACTAGAATTTTTCTAATGAGTATATTAAGAATACTCAAAACAAAAATATTAGTAACTCTTTTTTAAAAATTTAATGCACTCTAATGCATTTGAAACTTGAGAGGCTCACTTTTTTATACAAAATATACTGCTTTTCATTTCTAATGATTTTAAGACACTCGTTTAGAACACCCAAATATAAAAATGTTAAAAAAAACTCAAATATAAACATGTCAAGAGAAAATTGTGCATTAACATTATTAAAATGTAACTACTCCCAATTATGAAAGAGTTTCCATCAATGAGAGTAATAATTTAAGAACTTTTTTTTTTCTTTTGGTGCTGTATAAGAATTTAATTTGAATATATGGTTAATATAACACTAGAAATGGGTTAATGGTAAGGGTTTGAGTAGTAATAAACCAAATCTCATTATCGTCAATGTACAAAAAAATTGTACAAATATTTTACATAAATATCCAATTATATATTAGCATATTGCCACTTAAATAAAATTTTTTGACCTAACTATCCATTACTTTACACTATTGATGGATTAATATTAATTTGAATAATTAATATAAAGGGTTTAACATATTCACTTTAGCTTGGCAATGCGCATGATTAGTTTATTACTGTTTGATTTTTTAGATAAATCGATAAACAATCCTTTTGACTTTCATTTGTTCACCATCTTCCTTAAAACTTTATTTAGTAATTTCTAATTAAATTTTATCAAATTACTCCAAGCATAAATCATTACTCAATGGAATTTCAATTATCTGTTTTTTGACTTCAACATATATAGGACAAAATATTCAATAAAACCAGAGAGAAAAGAGAGGGGGGGGGGGGGCATATGTTTTCGTTTTTATTTTACTTTTTTCATTTATTTAATGATAAAGCTAACAATCACTCTTGGTCTTGGCACAGAAAAAGGTCCTCCACAAAATGAAAAACAAAAACACGCGTACATAAGAGTTTAAGGTTTGAAGTTTGAACATAGATCAAGAGGACCAATTCCCCCAGAGAAAGGTATGAAATTAACATATCCGTGAAGAATGGTGTTGATGATTTTTCCAAAACTAGTAAGAAAAAAATAGAAAACTCTCACAAAAAATAAAATCTTTTAATTTTTTTTTATAAAACTTATCCAAATAAAACACACAAATTTAAGAAATAAAAACTACACAAAAAATTACCATTCTAAAAAGCTTATGCAGAAAGTTTTTTTTTTTTTTATAATCATCTAAATAAACTTCAAAAGTTTTTTATTGCAGTAAAAATTAAATGTGATCTTAAACCTCAAGTTTCATTTATTACAAGTATAAAGGGTTCAAATTTTGAAATCGTTATTTAATGAAGGATCTGATTTAACATTACACCTGGCCTGAAATTATGGGAGCAATTTTTTAAAATGAGAAAAAAAAAATGTTTTTCTTCTCATGTTGAATGACTGCCAAGTATATCAAGTTACATGACAATATTTTTAACCATAAATGGATAGAGTGTTATCTCTTCAATTCTAATAATGTTAATTATTTGAAGGGCGGTGCAAGTTATAAAAGGTGGCCCCCATAAAAAATTTGAACATTTTTTCATGAAGATATAAATTTGTCTCTGTCAATTTGATTACAAATGGAGGCTATACGAGATAAAATAATAAGATATATTTCAATTTATTTTTATTATATTTATATATTATTTTTGCTTTTATTACCAAAATTTTCCACTGTCACTCGTCGTTGTTAATATGGATTTAAATGAATAACAAAAATTAGTGATAAATCATAACAAAATTAACCCACAATAGTTTTATATTAAGTCTTAGGCACGATCCATGATGTGCGTGTATAAGAATCGCGTTTTTCTCTATCTCCCCATCTCTTTCGGATAGCATCCCGCTAATTTAAGCAAAATCCTTAGCTCATCCTATTGTCAATTAAAAGTGGACCAGTTTTCAATTTGCATCACCCAACCCAAGTGTCAAATTAGAATTAGGCTCTAACTCAATATATAGTCAGACCCGTCACTATAAGGTTTAAGTTTAAGCCATTAATGATTTGAATTTTCTATATATATATATATATATATATATATATATATAATGAAACGGATGTATTAATGAAATAAATAGTTTTATATGAGAATAAAAAAATCAAATCTTGGTCATATTCAAATTTACTCATCCCACTCACGTATATCCCCAAACACACGAGCGCATTCGTCAAGGTAACACACACATATATAGACGTGTTCATCATGGTAATTTATAAATATATAAATATAGGATTAGTCTGTCAAATACTCATAGTCAGAGACTATATATTTGTTATGTTCGATAAAACTTTCCAATAGTACTTGTTGCAAAATCAATAGTAAATACATATAACCGACGAGTTAATACAATATAATAACATGACAAATTCTAACAAGAATATATAATCTCATATGCTATTTTCACATTATCTTATCATCATGTGTGATTTTTCATAATCAATTTAAAAAGTGGGACTCATACATGACATATTACATATCTGACACAAAACAAACCCAATAATGAAAAATTTAATCTAACAAAATCACGTGAAAATTTTGTATGAACGGAACCATTCCCCAACTCTAACACCCATTTTTCTTTGCTCGGGTGACCGGTTCTCACTTCCAATGGCTGGCTGAAAATGAGGACCGAAATTTCAGATCAGTGTAGCACAAAAAAGACTAAAGAATAGGATAGCCTCAGAGCCCGAGGCTTGAATTCATAGATTATACGTTTCTTGCTCGTGGCCCTCCGCGTAGAATGGATTTCTTGCTCCTGGCCTTCCGCGTAGAATGGATCCATTAATTTTTCGAAGGGTTGAGAGTGACAAAATCAATGGTCAATAATTCAATTCTTAGACTTCTTTTATTCAATTGTATAATCATTCTCTATTGGTTGTTTCAACTTTATAGATTCTAGTGCATGCAATGCGATACGAAAAAGATAGGAAAATCACACTTTTTTTTTTGGTCTCATATTATATCATAAAGGAAAAAAAAAACAAACTATTAATTTAACCATGCATGATTAAAATATGAAGAGATAAAGTAATTTTTAAGATTTGAAAATCTACGGACTCAAAATTTTTCATCATTCAAAATATAGGGTATTTGATCCCCATATGTGTAAAATATAATATTTTGATTCCTCCTATTTTACATATTTAAAGACTAAAATATTCTATATTTTAAATAATGAAAATATTGAGTGGAACTTTAAATTGTAAAAAGATTATTTTATTCTAATATTTTTTTTTATTTGATTACTCAAGGATATCCCCTGACTGACAATCAAAGACTAATCTCTCTAAGAGTCAAATATCTGACACATGTTTAAATAATCATGTCACCTTACCAACTGTGTGATACTTTGTTGGTTTCTAATATTTTATTCAACACTAAATAGACGTGACATTACCAAGCAATTAAATAATTAGTGTATAGCTGAAGTCACAGCTGACAACAGTCCCGATATTTAATTTGATATTCCATTCCTGCAATCACATTAAGGGATTTTTTATTAGAGAATTTTTATATATCCCCTTGATTGTTTTGTTGAGCACCATTTGACATGTCTAATAGGATAAAAATTGATAATAAAGAATTGATAAATTTTTAATATTTTATAGTATTTAATGTAGTATTGTATAAGATATTATATTTTATATTTTATAATACTATCATTTATTTATAAATAATTGTAATATTATAAGTAAATATGAAATAAAATAAATTTTTTTATTAATGATTTAAATATAAATTTCATATATTATATTTACATAAATAATTACTAATTAAATTTTAATTTCATAATTATTTATTATTTCAATAAATTATATAAATATAAAATAACTCATTTATATATCTTAATATTTTTTATTTGTAATTATAGTTATTTAAATTTAATTTTAAAATAAATATTGACTCAAAATATTTTGATTATTGATCCTTAAATTTATATATTACATGTTATTTATTATTCATTTTATTTAATATTTATTGACTATAATTACTTTTTATTTTTGTTGTATATAGCTAAACTGATATCATATATTATTTTTTAACAAGATTTATTTATCATGAAATAATTTTATTAAGAATTATTTTTATTTATAAATTTTTATTATTATTTATTTAAGAATTATTTTATTTTAACAAAATATTTAAAAGTAAAAGTAGTTTCGTACGTTACAAGTTAATCAGGTCTAATACGATCTTCTTAGGACGTATTAACTTATAAAGTATTTTGACACATAAGGGGTTATTTCTCTATGCCAAATAATAAATAAGAGCATAATATATAGTATAAGCTTATACTATAATACTTAATACAACATATTAAACACACCCTTAAATTCCTGGACAACGTGGTTTCGAGTTGAAACTGATTTTTTTTTGTGTTTTAATTTTTTATATAAACCAAAAAAATCACAATATATCATTTTTTTTTTTAAGTATGTGACGAACTTGTTGCTAAGAAGACTTTTTCTTTCTCCCTTTAAGCTTTTTTTTTCAATGAGATAGAAAATTTCACATTATTTGGATCAAATCAGCCGAGAAAAACTTCATTGATTTATCTAAAAACTTCAATATCATCATCTTGGATTTTTCTAAGGCATTTTCAAAGAAATTATTGTGAAATTCTATAAAAGACATTATTGTGAAAATAGTTCCCAAACACTATCACAATTAAGAGCTTTTATAAATTATTATTTTAGGAGTTAAATATTGGTCTTTTCTCTAAAAATATTGTTGGCTTAGCACTACATCCAATCATGGTTGGTTATTGTAGAAAATACTTAAAAAAGTTTAAAAATTTTATGCATTGCTATGACATATTATTTGAATATAGATGCCTTTATTTTAGTAGATTCAATTAAAATTTGATATGATTAGATAAAATTTATTATGATTTGATTTGTTATCTCTCACTGTTTACATATAAATAGCCCTCTGAATGATACCTCTTGAGACTATTAGTAATAGGATTCTATATTCTTCTTTATTGTTTCATTATCTCCCATTATTTTATAACATGCTATCTGCACGAGAGCGATATCAGAAGGAGAGCTCTAGATAAGGAAATGCCACATATCGACAAATCATGCAAAATCAATGGTTTTAATCATTCATTGAGGTGATGATAAAAGAAAATCATTGCTTTTGCATGATCCTTAAAGGATACAATGTTCCTTGTTTAATGGTGTTTGCACTACCCATTGAATCCAGATGAATTTCAGCATTTAGAATCCAAGACAAAATAATTCTTTCATGAAAATGGCCACAAATTTAAGATTTGACATGGTTACAATATCTTATATTGAGCTTTTTTTTTCCACTTAGATGATAGAATTTTTATGCTGATAACGTGCTTTAAAATAATAATGGGGAGAATAAAACAATAAGAATGAAGATAGAATTCTATTTTTTTTCTATTGTTTTCTTAATTTTATTATTATTTTAAAACATTTATTTAATAGTTAATATTTTTAATAGTTTATTTTTCATTTTTCCTTTAAATAGTTATAAAACACTAGAGCACATTTATTTTTCAAAGAACCTGTCAATTCTTAAATTAAGTTCTGGAATCAGACCCTCAAACTAGACAGTAAATTGAAATACCTCTCGCATTAAATATGATGCCAAGCAGGGTCCAAAACTCCAGATGGCCAACGCAGAGAAATCCTTTATCTACATTTTTTTAATATAAAAGTTGTCGTTATTAATTAGAATAATAATAAGAGCATGTGAAAAGAGCCTCTTAGACCCTTACCCCACGCATCCTTTAACTTATTCTCCAGACTGCATCACATCTGAGACTTTTGTTATCTTTGCATTTACACCTTCCTTTTCTTTCTCAGCAACTCGCCAACTCAATCAATTTCTTTTATTCTTTTAGCAGCAGCCACGATCAAGAGTACACTTCTATTATCTTTTTTTTCCCCATCATTTCTATATTTACTTCATTTTTCAACAAATCTAATTTGATGAATGGATACCAAGCAAAATAGAATTAAAATAAAAAGAAACAATATAAGAATTCTTTTTTAGAATATACTAAAATTAGATTATACTAATCTAGAATCTTCAAAAAAATTAAAAACAAAATTGATTTAATTTCATTTTGAAACTAATTTATTTGTTTAGATACTTATCAGGGTAAAGCTCAATAACGTGTCTCAGGCTTTATCGATATTTTGATTTAATCTCAAAAGTTTCTTTTGTTATATATGCATCCCTAATGTTTTCAAAAGTTAAATGAAATCTAAATTATGATGAAAAATTTGGTATTTTATGTCTTGTTGTGATCCTCTAATAATATAATGTGACATTTTAATTATATCTTGTTATGACTTTTTAATATCGTAATTTGAATTTTATTTCATCTTTTACTTGGTACATTATATAAAAAGGATAAAAGTGGAACGTTTTGAAAATATTAAGAATGTAAATAAGAGGGAAAAAATTGAGACTAAATCGAAACCTAGGTAAAACATAAAAAACGTAAATTAAGTTTTATCCTACTTATTATTACAATAAAATATGACAAGTTAAATTTAAAGAGTTAAACATATTAAGGATGAATCGAATTGGTAATGTATTATTAGTTTACTTTATTATATTCAGTCAAAAATGTTAAATAACTTAACTAGTGAAGACAGAAGCATTAATTCTTCCAATTAAACAAGTAAAATGAACGTGAGAAGATTCTGCTCGCACATGAATACAACCAAAATGGGAAAAACAAAAATCAAATTCAAAATCAAAATGGATTTAACTTATACATATTATCATATCTATATATGTATTACTACATCAATAAAATTGTTTAACAAAATTACTCATTACTTCAAAAGGCTCATAAATAAAAACATATATTTAAATAATAATATAAATTTTTATATAATAATAATAATACATTAAAATTAATCTAAATAGATATTTCTTCATGTACAACGGACTTTTGTGTCAGTCCCTGCTTTCTAGAAGCCTCCCTAAGGTAAATGCCTAATTGTCATCATTTTGAGTCATCAAGCTCATTAATTCGCTTGCTATATTCCATTTCATAGATGGCGTTTATATTTAGTTTCATAAAACCAAGAATTGCCACGCAACTGTCCCATATTTCTAGTTGACAAAGACACATAGTATAAGAATTGGTTTTGTAACGAAGTGGGCCCTTTTTTTTATAATTATTTCCTTCTTTTTCATCACATTCATACTACAACCATCTTCCATGTTTTTACCATTGCATTCATCACCAATGGAAAAATAACCACTAGACAACAGTTTGTTATAGATTATTAGTACCGCATTCTTAACCGAGTCTTTGAACCCAAGTTTTGGAAGGGAAGGAGAAGCATCCATTCGCCATGTGAAGGTTTGAAAAGTCCATTCTTGTTCGCCATCATCACGAGTGGTCAAACTGGGGTGCCGGTCATATCTCTCACCTTCGAACTCAATCAATATTAAAAAATGTTGCCGTGTTTCGTTGACAAGTTATACCTTTCAGCTCCCTGTAGGGATCATATATCACATATTCTCTAATCTCTTGTGTCCAATTTCATCTCATAACTTGTACTATAAGGTGTCCTTTTTTTCATTTCTGGGGAATAATATCACTCTTGTACAGAAAAACATCCATTTTTTTGGGTTCAAGAGTTCATTCTTTTCTCACCCTCTATAATCACTTTTGTAAACAAGTTGCTTTGGTTGGTTTATAAGCTCTTTCCTTCTGCGAGTTGTTTTCGACTGAATAACAAAAGGGTTGGAACCAAATCTGGTTTTTGAGGATCATTTGAGTCATATTGGAGCCTAGTTGAAAGCTCAAATCATATAATCTTTTTTTTCTCTTGAAAATGACTGAGGGAAGGAGGAGGAAGCACCACTTCAGCAGAATCCATGCCTTCACACGTGGGAAGTCTTCAATGAAAGATGAGCATTCACTCATAGGAGGCCCTGGCTTCTCAAGGAAAGTGTATTGCAATGACCCTGAACGTGCTGAGGCCAGTCTTGTGAATTATGGTGACAATTATGTCAGAACTACTAAGTACACATTGGCCACGTTCCTCCCTAAGTCCTTGTTTGAGCAGTTCAGGAGGGTCGCAAATTTCTACTTCCTTGTTGTTGCAATTTTGTCTTTCTTCCCTGTTGCTCCTTACTCAGCCATCAGCAATGTGATTCCCTTGCTGGTTGTGGTTGCTGCTACAATGGCCAAAGAGTTCGTTGAGGATTGGAAGAGGAAACAGCAGGTAATGTTCTGTTCTGTTCTGTGTTGACTATATCAGCTTCCTTTTGCTGCCAATTTTTGGTTGATATGGTGCTGTTATCTTCCCTTAAATTATGCGAATTACATATTTGTGATAGATTTATTTTAAAAGCTTAGAATTTTTGCTTGATATTTCAGTATGCTCATTGAATTATCAGTAGGACTTGAATAATGGTAAATTATTGCTTCACAGATATTATGAATATAATATTTTCTAATTGGTTTGGAAATTTCTGATGAGGGTTGCTCCTCTAAGGGAACTATGAGAGGCAAAGTAGTTTCTGCACTAAACTCATACCGTTTACAATCTTGGCATGTGCAGAAGAAAATCTTTGAGGAATAGGTGATAGTGTTGTGTTAGTGTTAGCAAACTTTGTTCATTCTCGAAAACCCCCTTACTAGGCTTCTTTTTCTGCTACTCTTGATTAGTCCTAGTTCAATAATATTGTTTTACAATTTCATCAGGATATTGAGATGAATAACAGAAAGGTTAAAGTACATCGCGGAGGTGGTGTTTTTGACCAATCCAAATGGAGGGATTTGAGAGTTGGAGATATAGTGAAGGTGGAAAAAGATGAATTTTTCCCTGCTGATCTCATCTTGCTTGCATCGAGCTATGACGACGCAATTTGCTATGTTGAGACCATGAATCTTGATGGAGAAACAAATCTTAAGCTGAAACAAGCGTTGGAGGGTACTTCAAAGTTGCAAGAAGACTCAAGCTTTCAAAGTTTCAAGGCCGTCATCAGATGTGAAGATCCAAATGCAAATTTGTACACGTTTGTAGGCAGTTTGGACCACGAGGATCAACGGTATCCTCTTGCACCTCAGCAGCTACTCCTTAGGGACTCGAAGCTGAGGAATACGGATTTTATCTATGGTGTGGTAATCTTTACTGGTCACGATACAAAGGTTATGCAGAATTCAACAGAACCACCATCCAAGAGAAGCAAAATTGAGAGAAGGATGGATAAGATTATCTATTTCCTGTTCTTCGTCTTAATTTTGATTTCTTTTATTGGGTCCATATTCTTCGGGATTAAAACAAACGACGACATCGAAGATGGAAGAATGAAGAGATGGTACCTTAGACCAGATGATACCGAAATTTACTATGACCCAAATAAACCAGCAGTTGCAGCACTTTTGCATTTCTTGACGGCACTTATGTTGTATGGTTACTTGATTCCGATTTCCTTGTATGTCTCAATCGAAATTGTGAAAGTTCTTCAAAGCATTTTCATTAACCAGGATGTGCACATGTATTATGAGGAAACTGACAAGCCAGCACATGCTCGCACGTCAAATTTGAATGAAGAACTTGGTCAAGTTGAGACCATACTTTCGGATAAAACTGGAACTTTGACTTGCAATTCTATGGAATTTATCAAGTGCTCTATTGCTGGGGTTGCTTATGGACGAGGTGTTACAGAAGTTGAGAGAGCACTATCTCAGAGAAGAGAATCACCATTGGGACAGAAGTCAAAAGGAGGAAACAACAATGTTGCAAAGTCATCCATTAAAGGCTTTAACTTCACAGATGAAAGGATCATGAATGGAAATTGGGTCAAAGAACCCAATGCCAATGTAATCCAGAAATTCTTAAGGTTGCTGGCTGTATGCCATACTGCGATACCTGAGGCTGATGAAGAAACCGGTAAGGTTTCATATGAAGCTGAATCACCAGATGAGGCAGCTTTTGTGATTGCAGCCAGAGAACTCGGGTTTGAGTTCTATGAAAGGACGCACACAGCCATTTCACTGCATGAATTTGATCCCAAATCAGGCATGAAAGTTGAAAGGTCAGGTTATTGTTCTTGTTCTTTGGTATGAAGGCTTAATAATGCATGTCTTATATATAAATATGCAATTGAAACAAGAATTATGTATTAAAAGCAGCATGTTATTTCACTTTTGCAGGTCCTACAAACTTCTAAACATATTAGAGTTTAGTAGTGCAAGAAAGCGGATGTCTGTAATTGTGAGAGATGAGGAAGGGAGACTGCTAATACTCAGCAAAGGCGCTGACAGGTTTGTAATCTTTTGCTTTATTTTCAAACTTCCTAATAAAAGGTTAAATGTGGTGCCTTACAAACACATGCTTCTCCTGAGAAATCTACTCAATATTTAGTTGCCCCCTTTTCTGTTCATTAGAGTTGCATTACATTTCAAAGGCAGCAGTTTGATCATTTTCCCCCTTCTCTCTGGGCGGTGTGTGGAGACAACTGATATAATAAATAGATACAGAATTTTTGAAAGTTCAACACAATAATTTTCTTTTCTTTTCTTTATGGCTTTCATGAACAGTGTCATGTTTGAACGACTTGCGAACAATGGAAGGGAGTTTGAAGAGTCTACTAAGCAACACATCAGTGAATATGCAGATTCTGGTTTGAGGACCTTAATACTCGCATATCGTGAACTTGACGAGGAAGAGTATAATCAATTTAACAAAGAATTCACTGAGGCCAAGAACTTAGTGAGTGCCGATCAGGAGCAGAATGTCGAGGAAATAGTACAAAATATAGAGAAGGATTTAATTCTTCTTGGTGCTACTGCTGTTGAAGACAAACTTCAAGATGGGGTAAGTTATAAATAAGTCTTACTTTCTGAGAATAGAAGGAAACAGGGGAGTGTTAACAGTACCTATTATAATTATGTGATCAAAACACTTGATAGTCAGCAATGCTAGTACCCTTTCAATTTTGTTTGCTGAGTAACTATTGCCTTGTCCCATTCTATCGTAGGAATTTGCATAACTTTTTTGCAAGTTGTTCTTGTGTACTTATGAATCAATTCATGTTGTACAGGTTCCTGAGTGCATTGACAGGCTAGCACAGGCTGGGATTAAGCTATGGGTTTTGACTGGTGATAAAATGGAGACAGCAATCAATATTGGGTAATGTCAAAGTTTCTCTATAAAATTTTGAAATCCTATGTACAAAGACTTTGATGTCACTGATTTGGCAATTTCTCTGTGACTGCAGTTTTGCTTGTAGTTTACTCAGACAAGGGATGACACAAATAATAATTAGCTCAGACACCCCAGAAACTAAATCACTAGATATAATGGAGGACAAATCTGCTGCTGAAAAGGTAAACCTTAACTTCGACCTGTAGTTTCTATCAACAGACATTAATGTTGATATAGGTGGTCCTTTTGCAAGTCATGAGATTATTGTAAAATGTGTAAGTAGTCATTCTGCAGAAGTACTGAAAGCATCTGTAAAGCAGGATATTTAGCAGCTCTAGCCATGCACAAGACATGACTGAGTTTTTGTGATCTATAGGAGTTCAATAGCATGTCGTGACACAATATAGTAGTTTTTTTATTCCAATGCACTACAGTCGATGAGATATTTATTATTTAGATGGAATTGTTTTGATTCTTTAGGCAATGAAGGAAAGTGTTCTTCGTCAAATAAAGGAAGGAAAGGCATTACTTTCTAAATCAAATGAAGCGCTAGCTTTGATTATTGATGGGAAGTCTCTTACTTATGCATTAGAAGACGATGTCAAGGACTTGTTTCTTGAACTTGCCGTTGGCTGTGCATCTGTAATATGCTGTCGTTCATCTCCCAAGCAGAAAGCACTTGTAAGTCTTCATTGTTACTTTATAATCCATCTCTGTATTTGCCCTTTCTTTCATCATATATAAGTTGAAGTTGCACAAGTTTTCTGTATCATTTATTTCTGTTATTATTATCATGTTGTTATCGTTACACCTGCTGGCTTACTTGAAATAAAATGAATGGAATTTGTTCTTTAATATTGAAGTTTATGATGGCCAATTTGGAAAATAGACCTTCACTGTAAAATAACATGCAGAACAAGGGAAATTCATAGTCTTCTGCTTTGGTGATTTTGACATGCTCAGCCTCTTAAAGTAATACCTATTATAATAATGTAGGTTACTCGACTGGTCAAGATTAAAACTGGAAGTACAACACTAGCGATTGGAGATGGAGCAAATGATGTTGGGATGCTTCAAGAAGCAGACATTGGGATTGGTATTAGTGGTGTCGAAGGAATGCAGGTAAATCTGCAATATCCTGTGATCCTGAATTTGTTTTAGTTTTATATATTTTTTTGTCTCTTGAATTCTAAATTCTCCTTTTCTTCACCAAAACTTTCAGGCAGTTATGTCAAGTGATATTGCAATTGCCCAATTTCGGTTTCTAGAGCGCTTACTTCTTGTGCATGGACATTGGTGTTACAGAAGGATCTCATCCATGGTAACAATCTTGTCTTGTTTTCACATATATAATGCTATGAGATTCTTTATTTGATATAGATTTTATACTGATCTGTGCCGTGTTGTAAAGTTTTATGCTTCTCTTGGTTTTTGACAAACTTCACTTTTTGTTTTGCAGATCTGCTACTTCTTTTACAAGAATATTGCCTTCGGCTTCACTCTATTCTTTTATGAGATGTATGCCTCATTCTCAGGACAACCTGCATACAATGACTGGTACATGTCACTGTATAATGTATTCTTCACTTCGCTTCCTGTAATTGCTTTGGGAGTGTTTGACCAGGATGTCTCTTCTAAACTATGCCTCAAGGTAGCCCTTGAAACTCAGTTAGCCTTGTGATTTCATTTGGTTTGGAATTTTGTTTCCACGGTGACTTAGACCACATGATTGCTTTCATCTCATGACATCTTCCGTTTGTGTTCATTTTTCAGTTTCCATTACTGTATCAAGAAGGTGTGCAAAATATCCTATTTAGCTGGAAACGAATCTTTGGTTGGGCACTCAATGGAGTTTCGAGTGCTGCCATTGTATTCTTCTTCTGCATTCGCTTCATGGAGCACCAAGCATTCCGCAAAGGTGGTCAAGTTGTTGGGCTTGAGGTCCTTGGTGCCACCATGTACACTTGTATTGTGTGGGTCGTGAACTGCCAAATGGCAATATCTATCAGTTACTTCACTTATATACAACATATAGTCATCTGGGGAAGCATTGCATTGTGGTACATATTCCTCCTAGCATATGGAGCCATTGATCCCACTATCTCAACCACTGCCTATAAGGTCTTCATTGAAGCTTTGGCACCAGCCCCATCTTACTGGCTCATCACTTTGCTTGTTCTTGTTGCTGCCCTCCTTCCATATTTCGCCTATGCTTCCATCCAAATGCGGTTCTTCCCCATGTTCCATCAAATGATACAGTGGATAAGAAAGGATGGGCATACAAACGATCCAGAATACTGCAATGTGGTGAGGCAGAGATCAATAAGACACAACACAGTTGGATTCACAGCTCGTTTGGAAGCTTCCAAACGATTCGAATCATCCAAACGTATGGAAGCATCCAGACGTTCGGAAGCATCCATGCGTATTGAAGTGATTGCTGAGAACTAATGACCATAAAAATTTTTTTGGTTCTTGTTTTGTAAATTTCATCTTTCGGAACATAGGTGTAAATTTTTTTATATTAGTTACAACCTTTTTTTCGAATTGTACATATGAGGTAGAGGGTGTGTCTTGCTGAGGACATGACAAGAGCCCTATAACGAGGCAAACTGAAGCAATCCATGCCTTGGATTTTGTTTAGAAAATTATGAAAAAAGGTAGTTGCTTCATGATCAGAAAGAAGGTTGGTTCACAATTATGGCAGCGCATGATACATTGTAGGATAGGAGAATAATTTGTTTATTTTGATTCATTTTTTCATGCATACTAGTGTAGGGCCATTTGAGCCCGGCTAGTGTTTTTGTACACTGTGTCAATTATTTAAAATCAAAAGTTTCTTTGAACTTCATAATATTCTGCACCTGTTTGGTTTGGCACTATTGACAGAAATATGGGTTACAGAATTCTTGTGTTTTTCTAAAGCACAGAAGAACTTCAAATATTCAGCTTTAGGGGGGCAAAAGTTGACGCAAGAACTTGAAATGAGGTCTCATCTAAGTCATAATTAAGGCTGTGACCATATGAGAATAATTATAAACAATGAATAAACAACTTACATAGATAAAGTTTACGCAGACATAATAATATTTCAAATTTAAGCTTGCAAAGTACTGACCAAGAGAGAGAGAGAGAGAGAGAACAAAAGCTCCCAAAAAAAATTAGCAAACAATCCAATCTATGTAACTAGCACTACCAATAAACAACTGGATTAGTTCAAGCTGCGGATGTAGCAGAATGTTATATTGCCATTGGCCTATTTGATGCAGGGATGGGACCTTTGGTCGAACATTGATTGTGATCTAACAATAACATAAGCTCTCAAGTTGAGGCACTGACGTCCACTTAATGTAAGCTATTTGTGTGCGAGAAATATCACTTTTGCTTCTAATAAAATAATCTTTAAAAGAAATTATATTTTTAAAAGTCTTCTAAAGATTAACCTTATTTAACAAATTGACTCAGATATCAACTTACTTCTATTTTTGTTAACAAAAGTGATCATACTTCTCCTTTTATGCCAAGTTTGCACTTTAGTGTCACCACCATAATTCTAAAGGATTATATCTTTATCAAAATTGCCCTTTTATAGCAAATTGGCAATATAGGACCACCACTTTACCTCTTTGAAAGACCATAGTTTTAACAAAATAGTTATTGAAAAATTCATTTTTGTTAAAATGGAGGTCAATTCGTGTTTGAGTGAATTTGTCTAAGATAGATGGATTCATGAACAAGTATAGTTTCTCTCGGGAATTATTCTATCGGGGACAGAATTTTTTTGAGCTAAAGTGGTGGTTCTCCTTGTTTGTTATTTCCCGGAAGAAGACTCATTCAATACAACTAGTCTTAAACTGAAACTAGTCTTCCATAATGCGTTGACTAAGTTATTTCTTTCTTTTTTAGAGCAGCTTTTAGTGGAATATGCATTTAAGTATTTGACAATTGACAACGCATTCATCTCCATTAATTATTCAAATAGTTTTAACATGTTATTGTGTATTCTGGAAATTGAGTACATTAGCTCAGAGTTCTAACATGTAATTTCTCATGAAAGGTTAACATCAATGATTAATCTTCTCGTAAGATCCAATCCATACGCCATTAATTGTTATACTGAAAAGAAAAACACGGGGACCAAATTAAATGTCCTTAACTGCCTTTCCAGATGAGCAAAGAGAGATACAAAGACAAAATTGAGATCTGGGGGGTTAATAGAAATTATTCCTCAGAAGTTCCTCCACCAACCACAGGTCCACAAAGGAGAAAAAAAAAAAGAGAGAGAGAGAGAGAGAGAGAGAGAGAGAAAGGAAGAAAGAAAAAAAGTGTTCTCCATAAAAGTCATTGGTGAGTTCTCCCGACACATTGCAGGACAGACCAAAGACCCTTATTTGATTCCATTGTTCAAATAGAAACTACACAACAAAATCATTATAATACATGCTGCTACATACCCAACAAATCAAGGAAAAGAATCTACTACAAGTTAGTCCAATGAATGAACATGGTTTCTTTCTGCATTCAGCCTCTTCTCACAGCAACGCCTAAGAAATCAGATGCAGACCGAGCCATAATAGTTGCAAACTCACTGAAGCTGATAACACCATCACCATCAGTGTCAGCCTCCTTGATCATCTCAGTAAGCTCTCTGTATGTTAAGGGCTGTCCCATCTTGGCCATTGCCCCAGCTAACTCAGCAGCAGATATGTAACCATTGCCATCCCGATCGAAGCACTTGAACATCCCTAGTAGCTGTTCCTGGTTCAGCAATACTTGTGCATCCATGTCAGGCATTATGGCTCTGACCAATTCATCAAACTCCACTGACCCATTTCCATTTGAGTCCATTTTGGATAGTAAGACTTGAACTTGGTCACCTGAGGGCTTGAGTCCTAGTGACCTGAGAAGTGCTGCTAGCTCCAACATGGTTAGGCTTCCATCTGAGTCCATGTCAAATCTTGCAAAGATCTCCCTTAACTGGTGTAGTTGATGAACTTGAAGCTTTGACATGTTGGTACCAATATGATGAGGAACAAAAATGAAAGCAAAAGTTTTATAACAATATATATAGAATATATGTGTCACTGCAAACTGCAAAGTATGATGTTGCAAAAAAACTACACATGTTGGGAAGAAGAGGAGGAGGTGTGGCTTATTTTGATATGAGGGGACGTGACTTGTGAGATTATAGTATGTGACTTTGTCCTTTTTTTTTTTTTTGTTGAATTAGGGTGGGAACAGAAAGCGCGTCGGTGACCAATTCATCAAGCTAAGATTATATATAAATTTTATATATAATAATATGTAAGGTCAATAAAGTTATAAAGCCTTGCATGTGCCTTCTTGGAAACTCAGGCGTTGTCGTCTTAATGGTCGTTGATTTTTAGTGTAGTGCCAATTTAGTCATGGTGTTTGGGGTCCGCGTAATTTTCATTTTACAAAATTTTTCAAAAGAGCAATCATTGGTGTCAGTAGCATGTATGGAGCCTTTCTTTTTCCGCTCATATAAAAAAGCAGAAGGTGATGTTATGGTAAGAAATGATTTTATGTAAAGTAGTAAAGATTTCTTACCATAGTGAAATCTTGACGATTTTAGATTTCCACCGCTAGTGACCTAACAAGAAATCTCAATTCAATGTATTGAGTTGAAGGCAAACTGGAGACAGATTGATTACTGGCATTTAGTAGCATGTATACCGGGAAGAAAAATTAATCAAATTAATGAATTAGTAGGGCATAAGTTCTTCTTCTTCTTTTTTTTAAAGACCACAAAATATCCATATTTGTATGTTTTCAGTCCATTTGATGTTTGAACTGTCTATTATAAAATTAACCTGTCTTCTAATGCTAGGATTATGCAATCTCTTCACAGTTGTTGTCCTGATGAGATTTCAACTTGCCTTCTTCACAATTGTTGCCCTCAATACTAACACATTGGTTTTGTAAGGCCGTGTGTCAAATTGTTATATGTAATAACGCATTCTCCCATAAAGATTGGGACGAGAAAGAGTGTTCCACGTACCTTTTTTATTGGGTTTCTTCGAAGTACTTCCGAGGTTGACCGAGTAATGAAATGAATAGTGAATACTAGAGAGTATGAAAGTGATACAACTCGCAAGTCATATGACTTAATCATTTGCATGTGATGACAGGCCGTGCGCAACAGCTATGTTGAGGTGGCTTTGTCGTCACATTCGTTTTCTTTTCTTTTCTTTTTTAGTAGAAACAGATCATTCGACGTTCAGATAAAGAAGCAGAATTTGTCTCCATACTTTGATTATTGTAGGAGGCTACGCAATGTACGAAGACAGATATAATGACAGTGTTATAATAATAGCGAAAAGAAGTTGATATAAGAAAATAAAATGCGATTCAGCTTATAGCTTACATCTACAGATCAAGCTTCTATAGTTGCTGTAAAAGTATAATGGAGATTACAAATGAAGTTTATATACTTCTCACCATTCCAAACCCAAATACACCTCATAAGTGTATACACTTAAAACTCTCAACCCAATGAAAAATAAAGAAGAAAAGAAAACAAACTTCTGAATGAGAGAAAGTGTTATATATTTGAGATGATTTTACAAATGAAAGAAACTTTAATTTATAGGCAAATCTTTGTGAATGCTAACCATCCGTAAAACAATGGAAAAGCATTCTATTCTCCTAGCCAATAAAAAAACATTGCATTCTCCTAGCCTCCTATTTCATAGGATGCCTACAACTAAGGAGAGTAATTATATTTCAAAACCATCCACAACAGACAGTATTATTGATTTTCCTTTTCAAAATATATAGCCATGGTTATGTCTTGTTCTCACCCATCACCTTCGACAGACGGGAAGAAATTTAGGGAAAGGGAAATATTCGGACTATTTACTGGAAGTGTATATTTAGCCATCATTATTGTTGCTATTTAAATAACTCGCCTATCCTAAACGATTAGACCATGTTCTTCTTATAAATGAAATATATTAGAAAGCTGAAATTTTTGCCACAACTTGTTTGAGAGAATGATATAATACTTGACTTTTCGTTGAATAAGTAATTCATAGCATAACTACTCCTATTTTTAATCAAATATTTTGACTATTAATGTTTAGCAATATTGTAGCTATAAAAATTCACCAATAACACCGGTACACAAATGCAATTAGAGTTCGATATAAACCACTCATGAGCTTCCTGCGTGCTAATAAGTTAACCGTGGTGATCACGTTTTAACCCAAGTAGCTGAGGGCTGATTAATCAACGAGCATTTTTTTTTTTTTGGTATAGATTAATAAACGAGTCTGGTAGCCCATGCGATGCATGGGATTAACTTTTTCAAAATAAAGCATTGAAAATTTATTTTATTAAGTAGTTCACTTTCTCAAAACATATAGTAATTGAATTCAAGAGATATATTCCTCCTATTAGTATTGAGAAACCCCTTGTTTTCGATCCTGGAAGCCATGCACGCTCCAATGCTCTCTAGCCCATAAGCCGTGCTCCAGCGGGCTCTAGGCTCTGAGGATGCGCTCTAGCACATCCTTGCTTGAGACTCCACACTGTAGCCCTTGCTCTAGCCTGGGAATCCGCGCTCCAGGACGCTCTAGCCCGTGAAGCCACACTGTAGCGCACTCCCTAGCCTTTGCGCTCAAGCGCACTCTAGTCTGGGAATCGCGCTCTAGCGCAACGTTTGTTGTCATGCTCTAGCCCATGAAGGCAATGCTATAGTGCGGTGCTTGTCATCGTGCTCTAGCCCGCAAAGCTATGCTCCAACACAATTGCCCAAGTTCAACTCAGCTCTTTCCTCGTTCCTGTTCAATTGTTGATCACTGTTGCCATTGAAAAACGGGTTTGTCTGTTGGATATCATTCATGAAGGAGAAGCGTAGCCATTCTAAGAAGAATTGGAAGGCTTTATTCTGTTACAGCTAAACCTCGTTTGTTTT
Organism: Dalbergia cultrata; assembly: GCA_031216105.1. Taxonomy (NCBI): domain Eukaryota; kingdom Viridiplantae; phylum Streptophyta; class Magnoliopsida; order Fabales; family Fabaceae; genus Dalbergia; species Dalbergia cultrata. The sequence goes on along the minus strand of CM062347.1, from coordinate 52,129,831 downwards.
CAATTTTTTCTCATCTATTATAGCTAACTATAGTTCATATCTCGTATTCATAATATATTTGGTTAGAGAGTAAAAATGAGAGTAGAATTTTCATAAAAAAGTTTTATGTATAATTTTACATATTGTTATCATCCATGAAAATTTCACTCTATTTTTACCCCTTAGCCAAACACATCTTTAATGTTATTTCAAGCATATAGCATGTTTGTGAAAATTCCAAATCAATTCAATTTTTTTTTTAATGTTGTGAGATTTAAGCCTAGGACCTTGGAATCAGTGTATGGTTCTGGCATTTTATGCCTTACTCCACCTTCTGATTATTGCAATATTGCAATGGCAGATATAGAATGGTTCTGGCTAGCTTTACTAAGAAAGAGTATTCTTATGGTTGGTCTTTGATTCTGCTGATAAAACTACAATATTATTTTATAAACAACTTAAGTTGGGGGAGATTAATTGTCACCACAATTCCTACTTTTAGTATGTTTTCCTTGCAATTTATATTAAATATCATTTTTTATGCTAATATTTTTATAATTGTTTTTGTTTCAATAAATCATATAAATAAAAATACTATTTTATATATTTTTTATTTTTATATTTTTCATCATGATTATTTAAATTTAATTTATTAATCATTACTTGTATATATTACATATTATTTATTACTTATTTATATATTTTATTATTTATCAATTATGTTCATTTTTATTTTTATCATATATAACTAAAATTGATATGATAGATATACTATTTGTATTTATTTATTATAAAATAATTTATTTGTTGCCACTGCCAACACTATTTCGTCTCTACTTATTGCTCACAAATGATGCCAACAAATAAAATAACATGCGGCTATTTTAACGTAGAATAACATTTATGGAAGCCTTGCGCTCCAGCGCTCTGTATCCTATGAAACCACGCTCCAGCGCTCTCAAGCCTCTAAAGCTGCGCTCTAGCGTGCTCAAGTCCGAGAGGCCAAGCTGTAGCCCGCGCTCTAGCCCGCGCTCCAGGACGCTCTAGCCCGTGAAGCCACGCTGTAGCGCACTGCCTAGCCCCTGCGCTCAAGCGCACTCTAGTCTGGGAATCGCGCTCTAGCGCAACGTTTGTTGTCATGCTCTAGCCCATGAAGGCATGCTGTAGTGCGGTGCTTGTCATCGTGCTCTAGCCCGTAGAGCTATGCTCCAACACGATCCTTGTCCGTCGCACGGGAGGCCGCGCTCTCTATCTCATGAAACCCCGCTCCAGCGCTCTCAAGCCTCTAAAGCTGCGCTTTAGCGCGCTCAAGTCCGAGAGGCCAAGCTGTAGCCCGCGCTCTAGCCTGGGAAGCAGCGCTCCAGCGCGATCTTGCCCGTGAAAGCGCGCTTTAGCGCTCCCTAGCCACTGCACATGCTCTCTCTCCTGCGCTTTCAGCGCGGTCTTTCCCGTGAAAGCGCGCTTTAGCGCTCTCTAGACCATGCACCTGCGCTTCAGCGCGGTCTTGCCCGTGAAAGCTCGCTTTAGCGCTCCCTAGCCCCGGCACCTGAGCTCCAGCGCTCTAGCGCGACCTTTGTCGTCGCGCTCTAGCCCGCGAAGCTGCGCTCTAACGCGGTCCTTGTTCGTCGCGCACTCCACCGCCACACCTCCATCGATATTCTGCTCTTACTCTCCAGGTTCCTTCTTCTTCCTCTTTTCTCTTTCTTCCTTTGAACTTTTTTTTCCCCCGATAACACTCAATTTTTCTCATGATTCGGAGATCCCCCAGATTAGATCAAAGTGCTGGGTTGGTTTGCTACAGTCGCTTTTGTCAAATTTCTTTCTGTTCTCCATTGGGTTTTTCTTGCTTTCCCTTAATTCCCTCCCATAAAACTAAAGGATCAGAGCCGATTTGGGTTTTTCTAGTTCGATTTCGTTCTCCGACTTTCAATGGACTCAGTCTTGAGCTATGTTGAAGTGCCATTTCAGTGTAGAATTTTCCAACTAGTAACTGTGCATGTACATTCCTATTTCTGTGAATTAGATATGTAGTATATGTTCTTTCTTTTGTGCCTTTTTTTTTTTAATGTTTGTTTATTTACAGCTTGAGTAGGTTATTGTGGGATTGGTTATATCTTCTGGTGGTGGAGCTTTGTGAAGATGAGTCAATGGGCTTTAATATATGGCTTTGTAGCCAAAGGAACTGTTGTCTTAGCAGAACACACGCAATATACTGGAAATTTCAGTACCATTGCTGTCCAGTGCTTGCAGAAGCTGCCTTCAAATAGCAGCAAAATACACTTATTCGTGTGATGGCCACACGTTTAACTTCCTCATAGACAATGGATTCGGTATTGATTCTTCTTGATTGAACTTCACTAAGAAAGAGTATTCTTATGGTTGTTCTTGATGCTGCAGCTAAAACTGCAATATTATTGTATAAACAACTCAAGTTGGGGTAGATTTTGTCACTACAATTCCTACGCTATGTTTTCGTTGCAATTATTATAATGTAATATATATGTGAAATGCATGAATCTATCATATAAACCATGGTTACATAAGTATCCTTACTCTATCTTGGTGATTTTATGGCATCTTGTGGTTCTAAGGGGGTGTTGATTGTTGAATAGAAATGTTTGTTCTTATGGTCGGAGGCTCACTGCTATATCTTCCATCTGCTGGTGTGGATTGTCCGGAAAATGTAGCATCATACATTCAGAGAGTTGACCGGGCCCATTATAATTCAGGTGGAAAGTCAGTTTTATTTCGGTTGCCCCCAGAAATTCAAATGCTTGAAAGGTTAAAAGCAGCGAAGGTTCCAATGCACTTTAATAAGGTACCCTTGTTCTATGAGACTTCTGAGTCAGCAATACCTTTGTTTTTTTTGAAAAACTTCAGGGCTGAAAGCCCAAGGAGACAAAATTACGTAGTAGCAAATCTGGGAACAAAGTGCCCCTTAAATCCGCATTAAAAGACAATGAAAGAAAACTAGGGAGAACAGGATAAAACTTAAAAATATCCGGCTGGGATTGGCCTTCCTTTGCTAGGATATCAGCACAAGCATTGCCTTCTCTGTAAACATGAACAAACTGAACTCTCCAAGATTTAGCCTAGAGAACTTTGAGTCAACAATACTTGCACATGTATTTTCCATTTTATGGCTCAACATCAAGTTACTAGTATGTGTGTGTACATTTGCTTGCCATGGTTTCACTACAAGAATGAACATTTTCAACTTCACTCGATAATTAAAGTGTCAATAAAAATATTATAAAAAAAAATTTATGATTCTTTGGGGTATTTTTAATATGTATTAACTGTTAATAAAAGTTTATAGCTATTTTCAATGATCACTTTATGTCAAAATTATTTTTCTTAATAATATTTTTATGGACATTTTAATTATCAAGAACTATTTAAAATGCTCCTTGTAGTGTTTGCTCTCAACCTTCCATTTCCTCTAGTACATTTGCTTGCCATGCTTCCATATTTGTTGCTTGTTCAGCCAAGGAAAGAACTATTGCAACCAATTTCCAGTTTGTTGGCATCTTCACTGGTCAAGTACCCAGATCTGCAGCATCGGGCTCAAAGGGCTTTCACCACGTATTTGCGATCCATACACACACAAAAGGATAAAGAGAGATATTTGATGTTATGAAACTACCCATTAATAATTAGGTTTACCAATGACCTCCAAAATTCGTTTTCTAAACCAGAAAATTAAGTGCCATCATTAGGTTTGATTAAAAATATAAAATAATCGTGAATTGAATGTACTTTCTCATTTCAAATTTCAATCTTTAAAGTTAAAATATTATTCTGGGCTTTTTTAAGCCCCGTTGTTTATGAAAATAAAAAGGTTAATATATTATTTGACTTTTCATTAATTATTCTTGTTAAATGGAATAAAGCATTAAAGAATGAGCGATCTCCCCTTCTCTAAGGCTTAGTTCTTTCGTACTCTTTTTTTAGTAATGTGTTTGGAATTGTTAAAAAATGAAAATAATTTAATTTATAAATTAAATCTTGTGTTTGGACCTTAGAAAAATAAAAAATAAGTTGATTTGTAAATTTATAGGATTTCCTTTATTTGTTATATGAATAAATTATTCAAATATATTTTAGCGATTCTCCGGACTCATAATTGCGATTTGATTGCTAAATGAATAAAATCATTAATAAATAAATAAATGCACTATTTTGATCAATTATATTCTGAATTCAATAATATTTAGTGTACAACTAAATTGTACAACAAATGTATACCACACATATTACCACTATTGGGTGTGATGTGTGGTCCCTAATTATTTCACTCATTCATCAAATCCAATGATAATAAGTTGTGTGATGTGTATTTGTTATACAATTTAATTATACATCTAACATTATTCTTCTGAATTTGATTGCTTTATTTGCTCAACCAAACAAATATTTGCACTATATGAATGAAATAATCAATTTCGAATTTGATTGCTAGCTTTACTTTTCCAAACTCAATGGAAATCTCATTTTTTCTTTAATTCATTTTAAATACAATTTATTTTAAATATAAGAATTGATTTACCAATTCAACTATTGTTTTATATAATCATTTCAAACATTATATATTATTCAAATTTAATCAGCTCAAATTATTTCAAATCAAATTAAATTACTTACTAGTTTTAATTATTACAAACACCACAATACAAAATGTTTTCAATTTTTCTCAACAACATTTCTTTCTGGATCACAATATGCATTGATTCGATAAAATGTGATTAGATAATTATCTTGCAGCAATTCCCATACTTAACATAATCACAATTTGATTATAATCACGATTTGATTTTTTTTTCCTAGTATACTGGAAGGACTACAAGCCCTATCACTACTTGAATACTTTGATATATGTTCCTTTATACCTTTATTAAATTCATGGCCAAGGTTGTGGTGTATCAAGTAAGTAAAGTGTACCTATCACAAGTCAAATATTTAGTCACATTTTGTAAGAATGACTAAATGCTAAAAAGAGTAGCTCAATGCTTGTGAATTTAGCCACATTTAAAGCGTGGATAAATCTATTTACAACCATTTGAAAGAATTTAGCTGCACATGATAGATGTTCCTAAATTTGTAGTGTGTAGTATACCTTACCTCACTTAACGTGCCACAGACAAAACTTGAAGCTATATCATAAAAATCAGTTCGGACCAGCCAGTTCGACCGGAAAATTCGTGAACTGGTTATGAAACCGATTTGAGCCACTGCTGGGATTAATCTTGCATCGAAACCGGTGCGGCACGGTTCAACTCGACTGTGTTTGTATCAAAATTGGTGACTCGACCGGTTGAATTGAACTTGACCGAGTTCTTTTTTTTTTTTTTGCTTTGTTTTTGCTAAATGATGTCTTTTCAAAAAAACCTTAAAAAAAATTGACTTTTAGAAAAATGCATTACCTTTATTTGTATTGTCATGATTGTGAATTTATGATGTAAAACTTTATGAGTTTGCTTGTGTAATTATGTTTTGATCTTGTTAATTGTGATTCGTGATTATGAAATGTGCATAAAATTTAAAAATTTACGTTATTTATTTATGTTTTTGTATTTAGACCCTTTAAAGAATGTTAAATTGTTAATTAGTTATCATTTTATTGTATTTTAGTTAAATTTTTATAGATTTATATATATATATATATTATTTGTGTGTGTGTGTGTGTGTATGTATGTATGTATTTGTATAAATTCAATTCAACCGGTTTGACTAAAGGACTCCACCTGTTCGAATTAAAGGACTCCACCAGTTGAACCAGTGACCCGATATCTCAACCAAATCGATCACTGATCCGAGTCTGAAAACTATTATAACACCACATAATTTCATCAAAATTTAAGTATACTTATTTCACTTGGAATACATGTGATCTTGTTCATCAAGCTTTTTCACCAAAATCAAATAAAAAAACATTATTTATGCAAATAAATTGAAAAAAGATTTGGTACCGAATTAGACGAAAAATATGTGCGTGAATACACAAGGGGTCTCTACGAATCTGGTATAAGCATGAATACAGTAGGGGCCCCTGCATATTCATATAACGTGAATATGCAGGGGCCCCTAGTGTGTTCATGCTTATACCAGATTTGTATGGACCCTTTGCGTATTCATATGCATAGACTCCCTGTGTATTCTTTGTTTTCTGTATTCGCCTTGGATCCATATATACATATTCGGTTGTTGTTTCTATATAAACCATCGCTTAGTCCATTTGATGTGTGAAATGTTTTTTTGGTGAGAAAATGACAGAGTATTTCATACTTGTTCATTATGATGAAAAATGGAAGACACAGCAAATGGATGAGTGAGATTTTATAGTCAGAAACCAATTGGTGTCATTGCTAATCCATCTATAAGTTTTTTGGAGTTGCAAGGCAAAATGCTGGAGCAAACAGGTTCTCATAAACGGATTAGTCAGATATTTTACAGAGTACCTATAACATTTGATGGTGGTGTGGTCAGGTATAACTATTTTCCTATCTAAAGTGATAATGAAATGAGCCTGATGTCTAAATTCCAAGCTCGATTACCGAAGGTCCGAGTAATGGAAATTTTCATCATTATAAAATATTGTGATTTGAGCTCTGCTGGTTCTGCTTCTCATACATCAGTGAATGAAATCTCGGATCAACATAGGTCTACATACCCTGAGGTGGCTCAGGATCCACCAATTCATAGTCCTAGCTTTTCGTAGATCTGGTGGTGTAAGATGCAAAGCCATCAATTAGACACTTGACTGTTGTGGGTTTCGACTTTTACGTAGATCACATGGTTGAAGTTGCCAAAGTTGGCAATTTCCCTCAATCCAGCCTGCCGCAGATAATACTCCATTCGGGGATGCGGTGCTAGTGCACCACAGCGCCTAGGGTGTAGTACTCGATCAGCCTGTATAAATTTAATTAATATGATAATAAGTATCAACCTAAACTAAATAAATCACAAAATGTATAAACAAAAATAAATAACTAGATAAAATAAATAAATTATTCAACTAAACTAATGACTTTATAAGATAAATATTTCAACTAAATAAATCACTACATAAAATGAAGTATTCAACTAAACTAATTAGTACATAAAATTAATTATTCATCCAAACTAATGACTATATAAAATAAAAAATTCAACTACATAAATTACTAGATAAAATAATTTATTCAACTAAACTAAACTAATGACTTTATAAATAAAATAAATATTTCAACTAAATTAATGACTATATAAAATAAAAAATTCAACTAAATAAATTACTAGATAAAATAATTTATTCAACTAAACTAAACTAATGACTTTATAAATAAAATAAATATTTCAACTAAATTAATGACTATATAAAATAAAAAAATCAACTAAACAAAATCTAAATAAAATAAGTAAATTATTCAACTAAACTAATGACTTTATAAAATAAATATTTCAACTAAGTAAATTACTACATAAAATAAAGTGTTCAACTAAACTATTTACTAAATAAAATTAATTATTCAACTAAGCTAATGACTATATAAAATCAAAAAAATTCAACTCAATAAATTACTAGATAAAATAATTAATTCAACTAAACTAAACTAATGACTTTACAAATAAAATAAATATTTCGACTAAACTAATGACTATATAAAATAAAAAATTGAACTAAATAAATTATTCAACTAAACTAATTGCCAAATAAAACAAAGATCAACTAAAATAATTACTATATAAAATAAATATTTACCTAAACTAATTACTACTTAACATATATTGAAATTAAATCAATTACCAGATAAAATGCATTGTTCAACTAAATCAATTACCAGATAAAATAAATTCAAACTAAACCAATTACACTTTCAAATAAAAAATAACAAGAAAAGTCAAATAATAAAGAAATCAAATATTTGTCGATCGAATCTTGCACTAATATGATCATTATCTAATCAGTGTAGAAAGTTTGTCATCATCTAGTAGGCTAAGAAGAAAATATTTTTTATGGTAAAAAGTGAAAACTTTGAAAAGGACGCGCAAATGATGGGAGATGCATATATATATATATATATATATATATATATATATATATATAACCAACTGAATACGCAAGGGGTCCCTACATATTGCAAAAAAACATGAATAAGTTGAATACACATGGGACTCATGCGTATTCATGATATTCATTTTTTCTGCAACACACAGGGACCCATAGCATATTCATATGCATAAAAAATGGTTTAATTTGGCAAAAAAAAAATTCCATTTTTAATCGTAATTATTTTTTTTTTAGTTTTATATGGGTAAAAATTCCCCGTTCATCATTCATTGTTAAAAAAAAAAAACAACTTAATTTCTATGTACTGATAGTATAAAGTATTTTTATACTGTTATCCAATTTTGTATTGTCATATCAATAAAAGTGGTTAAGTTTTACATCCATTACTTGAAAATTCACGCAAATAGAATTATTTGATTAAATAATAGGGTAAAATATTGTACATTGTAAGTGTATAAAAATTAAACTCTTAAAAAATATTAATATAAACCTGAATTTGTATTAACTAAATCAAATCTTGCACCGAGCATAATAATACTATTATAATATCTATATACTAGTGTTTTTACTCGTGCGATGCACGGGGCGATAAAGAAAAAAAAGTTTAAAACTGAGAACATAACAAATTATTGGATATGGTTTTTTTTTTTGTAAATTAATAAACAATAAAAGTAGATAATTAACAATAATGTTACGATTAAAAGTAAATACTCTACATGATCATTGCAAAAAAAAGGATTACAAAGGATTAATTGCATAGGAATTTTGTTTTGTGTTTTGATCTTCATATACCAATCTCCATAATATAATAAAAAAATATATTAGGAAAAAAATATATATAAAGACTTGATCACAAATGCATTGAATGTTTTGTTCAATAAAGTAAATAAAGAATATAAAACGCAGATCCAAACCTGAAATTCAAATTTTTTGAAACACTTCTGGATAAACAACATTTTTAGTTATGTTGCAAGGTTTCCCATTATCATTCAATATCAATATTTTCAAACCAATCCTTGATGTTACCCTATAGATAGCCCCATAAAGTTGCCCATGAGTAAATACAGGTAAAAACAACGCAACAAATGACAAAGATTGACGTTGGCTTTTATTAATGGTCATAGCAAAGCAAAGAGCAATTGAGAATTGTTTTCTTTGAAACTTGAGAGGCGTACCTGAATCAAAAGGTATTAAATACATCCGAGGTATGTAAGCCTTTTCTCCAATTTTATTGTCAGTCACAATAATTGTTGCAATGACATTTCCTAATTCTTCAACAATCAACCTTGTTCCATTACATAATTTGGAAGATTGATCAATGTTCCTTAGCAGCATAATTAGGACTCCTTTTTTCAAAACTAATTAATGATTTGGAATGTTAGAACACTTTATTTCATTTAAAAATTCGACAGTTATCCAGTCACCTTCAATACTAACTTCTTTATCAGCTATGCAATATGAATCAGAGCTCAGATACTCCTTTTTCTCACCAGGAATTTGAGAAAACACAAATTTATTAACCATTTCAACTACTTCGAAAGTAAGTGCTAGCAAAACTCTATCTTCAAAAAAGGCATAGTTTTTCAAACTTTCCAATAAGTTCAGATAAATGAAATCTACAATACTCCTTAAAGGTGAAGGTTATTCTAAAATTAAGAATTCTGCTGGAATTTCAACTTTTTCAATTCCGTCATGGTCAATTCCTAGCTTTCCATCTCCAATTTGAACTACCCAATCAGCAAATAATCTCAATTCTGGATCTACAGAGGAAGAACCTGTAGCTTGTAAACTCATATTTTTTTTGTCAATTTAAGAACTTTGCAATGCGGCCACAAATTTGATGAGTTTATGGTGGCATTTACAATTTCTTCTCTTGAAGCTCGTGAAATAACTGGAAGTATCTGGCGAAAATTTCCTCCAACGACAATAGTTTTTCCATCAAATGGTTCATCTTTAGACTTATTATTTGTGAACCTCAAAATATCTCTCATTGTATGATCCAAAGCCTTAAAAGCAAATATATTTACCATGCATGCTTCATCCTATATAATGAGGCTTGCTTGTTGAAGCAGTTATGCTTTAGGACTTCTTTGCTTGATGGTACACGTTGACAACTCAGTAAGTGTCAATGGAATTGAAAACCTAGAATGAGCTGTCCTTCCACCAGGTAAAAGCAATGAAGCAACGCCACTGGATGCAACATTCAACACAATTTTGCCATTGGATCTAACAGTAGCCGACAATATTCTCCAAATGAATGTTTTCCAGTTCCTCCATAACCGTATACAAAATAAAAACCTCCTTTATCAGAGGTTATCGATTCCATTATACTATCATAAATTATCCTCTGATCTTCATTCATTGAAGATAAATAGCCTTTAAGATCATCAGACAATTGCTCTCTACCATAGTTTAGCTCTTCAGCTAAGAGATGGTTTTGAAATTGATTCAGTGGAGAATTATTTGGGTATGGCATGAATTGGAAGTATTTCAAAGACCTTCCATTTGAATTAAGTAACTTTTCAATTTCAATCAAATATAAATTCTTCAAATCCAAGCTTGGGATAGAAAGATCTAGGAAAAGCAAAAGGTTTTTTAATGACAATATTAAACTCTCAACTTATTATACAAAAATGCAATATTTGTCTTCAAAATTTCAAAGTATAATATTTAAATCACCAAAAAAAAGTTAAATGATAATTTAAAACATACCTTGATTCCTTAATATTCGTCTCCGGTCATGTAAGATTTCATTTGCTAAAAGTTTCCAAACATGCTCCCATACAAATTGCGGTCTACTCATTGTGTTTGTCACTAATGATGTAACAAAGAGTTTCCTTAGTTGATTTCCAAACGCTAACTCTACAGTTTCTTTTATACCTTCAATAAATTCATTATTCAAGAAATGTATTAGAACATACCAAAAATAACTCTAAGGACCATAAATATAATACTGATAATAAATTACTGGAAAAAAAAGAAAGCTAAAGTGAAAAATAACAAATAAAAATAGTAAAAGAATTATTATACCTTCAATAAATTCATTGTCATTCGCTAATAATCCCAATGCATGACATGCTTATTCGAAAAATTGGTGTACTAAATTACCTACTTTCCTTAAGCTTTGGTAACTCGTACATCCTTTCTGAACAGTCAATAGCAACCTTAAGTAGTACAACTCACCAGTTCCAAGAGGTTTGTATTAAAGCCTACCTATTGAATGACCCTATTTCCTAGGGAACCATTCTTGCCTTGCTTGATTGTAGATGAAATGGCTTGGAAACTCAACATAAGTTAAATCTCTTCCTTCTAGGTAAGAAATGCTTGCAACTATCCAAGCCTCAAACATTGTCTTTTTTTTCCTTATTCCTCTTAACAATTTCGTCAATTTGGAAGATGAAAGCTTAATCTCTGAACAAGAGGCCACCTATGATGTATATCAAACATGAGAATTCTCCAGACAGCTTCACACGCAAAAAGATAGCGACAGTCATAGTAAATAATTTGGAAAATCAATAAATACAATAATTTCATGAATAATAATGGAAATACAATAAATAGAATGATCAAATCCTTATAAATAATTTAAAAATCAAAAGCATGTCTTATCATCTATATCCTATATAAATTTGGAAATCTATTTGTTGTAAATTGAACGAAATCCATTTCCCACAAATTGTACAAAATAAAAGGAGCAAAATGATTGAAGCTAATTAATATGAATAAAAAAATTAATCCAATCAAAACCTAATGCACACATTACCGTCAAACAACAACCATATATAATCAACACTGATTGGGAATTAAAATTAAATGTACCTCCATTTACACATTAATATAACTGACAGTTGGGAAAAAAAATAGAAATAGAAGCAAGAGATGCCATTTTATAAAAAAAATAGATATTATCTTGATACAATACATCATAATAAATCCACAATGTAGTCATGACGACAAAAAACAACCTCAACAACAAATGAAGCACATTGAAAGGAGGCTCCATTTTTAATTATATCAATCCAAATAATATCTAGATAATAATAAAAAGAAAAAAAATTCAATCAAATAAAAATAAAAATTAATAATTAGAAAAACATCGTAAATAAGACCAGCAAACTAAACAAATCATAATGCAGAGTAAGATGGTAGACCTTCTTATCAAATTTGATAGCTTCTTCTTTCATGCTCTTTTAGCATCCAAGACGATAAACCTTCTCATCTAATTTCTAAGAGATGCTCTACTAATACATAGAATCAATCACAATGAAACTCATAATCCTTTCTTGAAAATAAAAAAATGGCATACCAATTAAAGACCTGGGAAAAAAAATTCATTACAAATTGTTGGCATCAAAATTTCACTAACTGTCAATTTGTCGAATTAATATTCAACTATGATAAGTTGGAAGACTAAATAAAAGTCCAACAAGGATTGATAAAGTTATAAGATTGACAAACTCTCTGTTTGTCAAAATTATGTCAGAAGAGGCCAGTTGACTAGTGCTTAGTTTGGCAATTCGACTTTGACAATTCTATTATTTAATGTTTGACAAGTTGAAATGTAAGTTTGTCATCTGAGGCAAAAAGCTAGACAACTATCACAGCCGAAGATCGACAAGTCAAACTTATAGTTTGTCATTCTTCTATTCGACTTTTGACAAGTCGAAGTCGAAGTTTGTCATTTGGGACTTAATGTTTCAAGGCTAATTAGAGGCTAAGAATGACCAATTTTCACTGTAGTGGTTTGAAAAGTCGAAGTAGGGGTTTGTTACTAGAAGACTTAGAGAAATTTTGAAGATGTTGAACATACCGTCAAATAATTGCTTCATATGTGGTCGTCAAATGGCGGTTATCGACGGTTACCAACAGTTATTGACAGGAGTGTTACAGGAACGTGGCAAAGTAGTGTCAGAGGACAAATGACCAAGAAAATAACTATCAAAGCCACGTGGACAACATCCAAGGGCAGCCAGAAGACAAGTGTCAAAATCTTAGAGTCCTAGGCTGTCTATAAATAATAGTTCTATACACATTGTAAGGGGTTGGAATATTCACTCACACACTCGCTCTAAAAACGTCTCCAATGACTACACAGAGTCCAGAGTTCACTGAGTATTGTTCTCAACCCTCTATTTCATTTTTTTAGGATTAGATTTCCTTTTAAGTTCTTTGCATTTCCTTTCATTTTATGTACTTTATTTTCAGTTAGTCAATCAATTTTCAGTTTGCATTCTTCTTCTTCTTCTTTAATCTGTCAAAACATTTCATTCACGCTATCACAACACACATCTCACTATCACAACACAAATCATGTTACAATCATCTCACATCCCACCCTCATTCATAACAAAAAAACAAGTTTGACACTCGATTCTTCTTTTGGTGAAGAACCTAAGAGGAGTAGCTTTTCGCTCCCCCAATCGAGATCTTGAAAAGCAAAGGCTGTCATCCAAACTCTTGAAGTTTGTCGATATACGCCTCGTTTAGAGCAATTTAGCCTCCTGCATAAGGAGTTTGTCAATTATTTGTTGTTGATGAGTAAAGAGCCAAATTCTACAATAAACACAAATCAAACTCAAAATCAATATCAACAATAAACACACAAAATTTGGTACACTGTCGACTAACGCTTCATGATCCCATCGTGCCACAGCTCTCTATCGTCATTTGTCCTTCACAGACATGGCCATAGTTCCAAAATTGTCAAGTTTTCATCTCATCATAACTCACATGCAATAGTCCTAGGTTCTTCACCCAACAAAATGAAGCAAATCATGAATTCTAGATTACACTTTTGAACCTAACACAAAAGCGTCCCAATTTAGGGTAAAATATTTGAAAACCAAATAAAAGAAAAGAAGCATAAAGAGAAACCACCAAAATTTTTTAAAAATGATAGAAGAAGATCCTAGATTGGACCTACTACATGATATCATTGTTCATGAAACCATACCGTTGCGAGTACTAACAAAATTGTGTTGTTGTCACTATTTCGTGAAGTCCCTAGTTAGCCTCTTCCTATTTAGTTGAGAAATGAGAATGAAAATAGGGTAAATAGATGAATAATCTATTTATAATATTAATATTTCACACTCCTTTAATTTGAGGAAAATTTTTATAGATGTTGCTTCTAGAGTGATTTATGGCCCATAATTTTCATTTAGAATTTGAATGTTCAATCTATATTAATTACACTTAATTTGATAAATATCAATCACATAAATCATAATTAATTATGGGGAAAAATGCGCTTTACCCCCCTATACTTTTGGTCTTGTACAATTTAGATCCTGAGTTTTCAAATTGTGTAACCCGACCCCCTGCACTTACCAAATCATGCAAGGAAGCCCTTCCGTTACTGAGCCATCCAAACCTACTGTTAATTCCCTATGTGCTTCTCACGTGCACTTATTGTTGGACAAAAATACCCCTAATTTCAATCTAATTTCCAATCCATACCATTCCTCACTCGAACGCACAAATCCTTCTGTGAAACCAAACCTATGATCTGCCTCATCTTCATGCTTCTAAAAACTAGGAAATACTTATCAGAGGCAAGAAAAAATTAGAATATGCAAAAGAAAATGGAGAGGAAGTAACAGGTATTATAACAAAAGGCACCTTGGTAACGACGGCTGGAACACCATCAGAAGAGGAAGGTAGTGCCGAGAAGCCTCTTGATCTGGAACCAACAGATCAAGACGTGGAGAAGGTGACAACAACTGGAGCTCCACCATTTCAGAGTAGCAACGCTGACGATTCCAGCGTAGCTACCATCTCCATTTGGCCTTTAATGTCAGCTCACAAGAAAAGCAACACCAGCGGCGATGGAGGCGCCTTTCCCTTCTCGAACGGTAGACACCGCTAGGTCTAGAAAACCTTCGACAACATAAAAATCACGATCCTTTGCAACTCCATCACAACCTTGTCCTGTGAGGCACCATAGGCTTCAACCTCCACTCCTTCGATTTCGACGCCATCGACCAAAGCCTCATCGAAGAAACCAACTAAATCCTCGCTGATATTCAATCCGACACCGACCTATTCGACGACCCTTCTGATGACGCCTCTTTCAACCTCAACATCACCTTCTCCTTAGGCAGCAAGATTTCTTATTGAGACCAACAGTGCAAAAATTGGCTCCTCAACCTTGAATACTCGAATTTCATCAAAAGTAAGGCTCGAATCTTGCTCCTTATTGGTTCACCCTAAGCCAGAGAGAGAATGAAGATGTGTGTGCGTTTGAGTGAGGAAGGAGGGAAGGATGTGTGTGTGTTGGAGCTCTAGTTGCGTGAAAGCAAGGTTGAAGGATTGGTTTCACAAAAGGATTTGTGCATTTGAGTGAGGAAGGGTATAGATTGGAAATTAGGGGTATTTTTATCCAACAATATGTGCACGTAAGAAGCACATGGGGAATTAATGGTAGGTTTGGATGGCTTAGTAACGAAGGGCTTCTTTGCACAATTTGGTAAGTATAGGGGGTCGGGTTGCACAATTTGAAAACTCAGGGTATAAATTGCACAAGACCAAAAGTATAGGGGGTAAAATGCATTTTTTCCTTAAGTATGATATATCAATTATAAATCATAATCTCACTCCCACTTCACAACCCATCAAGCACTCAATGTCACTTTGCAAATTTTTATTCTATATTTTAAATTTATGAAATAGTTTTTTTTTTTGTTCTAATATATTTCAAATTGTTTTTTTTATGATTATATTATTTGGTTTATTTATCAAAAAATTATTTGGCTTAATATGTAGTCATGATTTCTTTCAAATGTATTATACTTCTCTATGAAACACATGATTTATATATTATCAATGAATGCATAATTTGAAATTAACTTATATAATAGTTTTCAATCAACATGCAATTATCAATTTGTAATTACAGTAATCTATCACAATGATGTCTGTCATAAATAATATATGGATATTTTAAAATTATATATTTTATTTGAAAACATGCCTATCAAGATAAATAAATTAAAATCTTTTGGAATTAATTCAATACTGATTTAAATAATTTAGTTTACCTTTTGAAATATATTTTTACTTTTAAAAATATAAAATATTTATTATCATATTTTATTTTGACTGAAATTTAGAGAATTTTGTTTATGTAATCCTTGAGTATTTTTTATAAACTCACATATACTCTATTATCATTTAATTTTAATATGAAAATTTCAAGTATGGAGGTTATCCACTTATTTTAAATGGGATTTGTGAGGTATTTCAGGGGTTTTAACATGGTTTAAATATGATATTTTGATATATTCAAATTATATTTAAATATGGTAATTAGCTATTGAATACTTTAATATTATATAAATTGAACATCTATGTAAAATATTTTTTACATTAATAATGCATTAAAATTAAATACTTGGAATAATATATTGTAAAAATTAATGAGATATAACTATTAATGATAATATATGTTAGCTTTGGATAGGTTCATGAATTTAGAGAAGAGATGTCAAATCAATATTATTGAGTCAACCTTAAATTTGTGCTATCATTGACATAATAGTTATATTAGTTTAAAATGATCTCATTAATTAAAATCACAGCAAATATTATCATGGTCAATAAATTATAATTAAAAATTTAATACCACAAATTAACATATAAATATGATCAATCAGTTACTCTCTATTTAATCAATCACTCTCAAATTTAAAGTAAAATTTTAAAGGATAACATTAATTACATATCATTTTATTTTTATACGTCATATTTAATTACTATAATATATAATTTATTAAAAGTTATTATATTATATGAAATTTTCCACATTATACTATAACGATATTAATAATATAAATATAATAATACACGCTATACTATATTAGTTTTGATATTTTAATAAAACTTAATATCATAGTTAACGTAATTTTGAAGGATTTAATATAATCTATAATCTATTTATAATACTAATAATTAATATTCATTATATAGATAGTTTTCATGTGTCATTCATAGAGAAAATTATGCCCTACTATTTTGATAATCTTAATATTTAAAGTAATTTTTTGGATTTAATTTACTTTCTAATTGTTAATTATTTTTCCAATCATACCTTCATATCTCTCTTCATTAAAATTATTTAACAAATAACAAATAATACAAAAAAAATGATAATTGAATATAGAATTATAGTATTAAAGATAATAAAGCTATTGTAATTATGTTACCAAAATAATATTATAATTAATGATTATAATTACATAATATATGACAACAAAAATATTATAATTATAGCAATTAATGATAAAAAGAAAATCTTGGCACACCTGTAATTTTCAATTATTTTTATTGGATTTAATTTGCATATTGCATATATTTTAATTTTTAATTTAAATTATGTTATATTAGTAGTATTTATTATTATGAATATTTGTGTTTTGAATTTCAAAGAATTTTGAAATTTTTCATTTTTTGAAAATTTTTAAATAAACATGTGAATATCAGTAGGGATTCAAATCTCTGCAAGGTATCAATAATGGAGATTCGTGATAAAGATGAGAACAGGGATAAGAAGCGAAATTCTAAACGATGACAAGAACGAGGGAGGGGAAGTTTCTAATTTCAAATATAGAGCTTTTGAAGATTATAAAAAATATATATTTCTACCCATCTCACTATACCATATTTAATTTTTTACAACCTAAATATTACAATTGGTTCATATTAAGTTTTTTGAAAAATAAGACTTCAATTTTTAACATTAAAACATTTTAAAAAAATGATAATTTACACTTCTTTGATAATGATACTAATTATTTATTAATTATTTTAAAAAAATTAAATAATTACATCCATTTTTATTGAAAATAATTGTGTAATTAATATACTACTCAATAATTGGGATGACATAAATTAATTATATGTGATTTTTTTTACTAATTACAACACATCAATTATTAATCCTAACATATATTTTAAAATTGATATTTTAATTTACTAAAAGTATGTACAAGACAAGGGGGTGTAATTGAAATCACATAAATTAAATCTATTAATTATTTTTTATTAATTAGAAAATATATTTTTATATTTTTAAAAATAAAATATTTTAACTTATTAAAAAGATGAAAATAGCTATAGATGACAAAAAAAAATGCTTAAATGGATACAAGTGGAACGAGATTACGCACAATAGAAATGGAAATAGGAACAGATTTTGTCTTTATAGGGGTAAAGTCCCTGTTTGTTAAATTGGGCAAGGACGGGAATAGCACATCTTTATTATTTTTTCAATTATCTGTATTGAATTTGCATTGTGTATATATATTTTTTATTTTTTTTAATTTGGATTATGTTACATTACTAATATTTTTTATTGTAGATATTTATGTTTCAAATTTCAAAATATTTTAAAATTTTTTATTTTTGAAATTCTTTTAATAAATCCATGAGTATGCGCAGAGATTCAAATCCCATGGGGACTGAGGAATGAGGACTTGTGATGGTGATGAGGATGGGGGAAGAAAGACAAAATTCTTGTAATACCCCAAATTTAAATAAAAGAGTTAGGAAATTTTTTCAAACTTAAAAGGGTGTCAGTTACTGTTATCTGTGACTTCGGGTCCTGAAATTTTTCTAAGTCTGGACCCTAAATGCCCTTGGAGGGCCATATAATAGAGTCATATTCTTGGGACCAAAAGTTCCTATAAATGTTCCTTAGAGAAAACTGAGTTAAAGAGTGATTTTTAAAGATTTTTTCAAAACCTTTAAACGTTTCGTTTCTAGCGTGCAAGTTTATAAAACCGTGAAAATTTTTGGATTTGAACTAAAACCCAAAATTTAGATATTGATTGGTTTGGATTTTGATTTTTTAAACATTTTATTTGAATCTAAATAGGGGGTATTCCCTTATTTACATTTGTGTTTAAAAGTTAATAGGAAATAAAAGTTAAAAGGAAATAAACGATTTAACTTTAATTGAATTAATGTAATAAGTGAGCTGCGCGATATGATCTCGGGTAGTGCTGCAGCTCTTGACAAATGACTTAAAAACCCCTGTTCGGGGTCCAGAACCTTCCCACAGCCAAAAACACACCTCAACCCCTCCTTTCAGCAGAGAAACGCGACTCCTTCCCCTCTCCACTTCATTTCCTCACATTTTTATCATTTAAACTCCATTTTTCTTCCTTCTAAGGATCTAAGGTATGTAACCTTACTAGTTTTGTGGGGGATTCTCTATGATTCTTAAGGGAAAGGAGCTCCCTACTTTGTTAGAGATGGATTCCTGGGTAATTAGAGGTTTTAGAGGTTGATTTAGAGTTTTATGGCTTTTATGTCAGATATTACTGTCAGTTCTGCTTCTAAGAGTCCTGTTAGTGTTATGCCTGTGCATCTTACCCCTCCAGGTGAGTGGGTTCTCATCTGTGACGTCTATGTTCTGCATTAGAGTTATTTTCATGAAAGTATGATTTCATGATTGATTTTAGAGAAATACTGTACAAGGATTGAAACTAATGTTGAATTATATGTTTTAGAGCTTTTGATTTTAAAGCATGAAATGTATTTTTGAGAAAACTCATGGGACCATGTTTGTTGAATTGATTTTAAATGTATTTGATGACAATGATGATTATGGAAAGCTGCTATGAATGTTTAATACTTGAAAATGGTATTTAGAGAAGAGAATGGAATTGAGATTGTGAACATAGCTATTTGAAATATGATATTGAGAGTTTTAGTATGAAAACTTGATGGGTTGAATTATATTTTAGAGAATAAACCAAAACAGTTTTAGAGCTTGAATCTTTATGAGATTTAGAACAGTTAACGACTACATATTCTGTGAGCTGTTGAAATCACAAATGTCTACAAAGGGTGATCCATTGGACATGATTCATAGCCACAGTTATGCTAAGATCAAACTGTTAGAATCAGACAGATTCAGAGCTCTTGGAGAATTAAAAAGATTTAAAGGTTTTAGTTTTAATTGATTTATTTGGTTAGGTTAGAAGGTAGCTATAGAGAAACAGGCTGTGTGTTAACGACAGTAAATCCATTAACCTTGGTACCAGGTAGCCTGGGCCAGAGATATTCAGAGCAATTATATTCAGAGATTGATTGTCACACTTGGGATGGCGATACGTAACGCCCAGATGTGACTAGAGATTTATATTCAGAGTTTTGTTACGTCACAGACACTGTGCGTAACCAAAGCAGAGATTACTGTTTCTCTAGGAGCTATTATATTGTATTTCTTGTATGATTTCAGGTATGAGAATAAATTCAGAGAAATTGTTTTAAGTTATAACATGATGATTATAAAGGACTTTTAGAAATATATGTATACTTGGTTATGTGAGATCTTTTCTTATATTATTAATGTTATTATGATTTTTGTGCATTGTTTTCTTGATGTCCCATGGAAGGGGGTTTCAGGTGAGGATTCACTAACTGAGTTTTGTTTACAAAACTCACCCCTCTCCTTTCTCCTTTTTCACAGATAGAACAACTGCTGCAGAGTGTTCTCAATCATCATCCCCTACCAGCACTAGAGTTTCAGTGATAAGCTTCACTTGGGTGAAGTGGTTATAGTTGTCTAGAGTGCTCTAGTACATTGCAGGCAGGATCTCGAACCTAGAGCATGTTTTATTTTTGCATTCAGCATATTAAGATTATATTTTGATTTGTATATAATGACCCAGACATTTGACAAAGTGTATATGA
Organism: Dalbergia cultrata; assembly: GCA_031216105.1. NCBI lineage: Eukaryota > Viridiplantae > Streptophyta > Magnoliopsida > Fabales > Fabaceae > Dalbergia > Dalbergia cultrata. The sequence goes on along the minus strand of CM062347.1, from coordinate 52,109,103 downwards.
TTTGTATGTAAAGATAATTCATGATTTTGAGATTCGAGAGATTATTACAAGATTTTAGATATAATGATTTTGATTCCGGAGAACAGATGATTTATATGCAGAAAAAGAGAAACTTTTCTATCTTTCATGAATGTTAGAGCAGAGTATGCATGCAAAATTAGTAAACAAGTCAAAAAGGCTTGCGCGAGAATGAGATTTCTCACGTGCCGGTCACGTGCCTAAATTGGGTCGTGACAATTCTAAACCGGGATAGGGTTATGCGACATATCCTCTCTATCATGGATATCCATTGTGGTCCCTATAAACGGCCCATGATATAATAAAATTATCCACTTATTCTATTTCTTTATTCAACAATTTTAACTTTCAAAATGTGCAAAATTTTCATAATATAAGCTCTTTATTGTTATAGGTCATCTATTGAGATTTTTATCAACTTTGTTAAGATAATATTCAAAATATTTTATCAACTTATTTAATTTATTTAAATATTAACTTATTTTCAAAATAAATATATATACTCAATTTTCTATAAGATATATTTAAATAAATTATTTATTTTCGATAATGGTCAACACATTAATTTTACTATCACCACGTGTATCGCACGGATCAAATGACTAGTTTGTGATGGTGAAAAAAAAAGGTATAAAGAAAAAAGCGAAGCAGACTGTGTGAAATATATCTTTTATAAACATCCAAAAAGGAGATAACGTGAAAAAAATAAATCATAATTGATAAAATTAAATATAATAAGTAGGTAATACAATGTAGCCAATAATCACAATTAGTGTTATAGCAAATAAGGAATATATTTGAATTAGACAACACACACACACATATATATATGATTCTCTGATCAATAGTAATTAATAGAAATAAATTCGTAGCGGCGTAATAGGTAACTATTTGAATTTTAAATTTACTATTGATTTTCATTTGGGTTTCTAATTAATCCGAATTAAAAACTTTCTATACATAATAATCTTTTAAGTGGGTGTAAAATAGTAAAGGGTATTAAATTCAAATATGATTTTCTCTAATTTTTTAAATTAAATATTTAAAAATAAATCATATTCAAACAAATTCATATTTAACATAAATCTACAGAAATTCTAATTGAATTAAACAAACAATGGAGATGGTTTTCATTGATATTAAACAATATCTTTTTATGATGATGATATTAAATAATTTCTTAATAAATCATATAGATTTTAAATGAAATCATATAGACAATGATTATATGAACAAATTATATGATATTAAATTCATCCAAACAATAATTGTGTATATTATAAATTTGATTGATTTCATCTAATTGTATCTCCATATGCACATTAATATCAGTGATAATTGAAAAAAATAACAGCAAGGCATGCCATTTGAGAAATAGATATATTTTCATTGATATTAAAAGAAATTAGGTTGATATTAAACAATTTCTTATAAATATGAAATGAATCATATAAACTGTGATTATATGAACAAATTATATGATATTAAATTCATCTAGACAATAATCATGTATATTATAGAATTGATTGATTTTATCTAATATAATTATAATTTGATTGGATAATAAAGAAGAGAATATTGTTATCTACTTATGAATATGTCTATAATATTATATATCAAAATCTAACCACAATCACAATTTACATTAGTATGTCTATAATAATTGACTAATTTATAAATAGTATTTATTATTAAAAATTCTATCCATTTATATCATTGTAAATGGACAGATAAGTACTTGCCATAAGTTATAATGGACATAACATCGATCCCACACAAAAAATCTTCAATATTGATTTGAACCCATATTTTTTTATTTTTTTCCTCTCACATTTTACAATCATCAATATAGCAGACAAATATCTACGGCCGAATCTAAATTACTAGAATGTAGACTAGCTGGACAGATTCCAATGAAAGGCAGACTGGTATAAATTACCATTAGTAACACATTACATATCAAACTTGGGTCGTATTCTGCTGATCAACCTCACCGTTATCTTTGACCTTGCACTCATTTTTCTCCACGTTACAAGCCATAACCTTCGCCCCAACGCCACCAACTTCAACATCATTGCTCGTGCACTGGCTACACATGCGCCTTACCCACCCAAAACAGCCCCTCCCTGTGATACTCTCCAAAGGGGTTGGTGCCCTTCCATTCAACCTGCGACCCAAATAGCAAGAAAGGACAGCCAGAATGGTAAGCACAGAGATCACTGCAAAGAATGGACCAACAGACCCAGAAGACTTCCATGCACCACTAGAGCTTGAATAAGCAGACTGTGTGAGGGTATCACCTGGTCCTGCTTGTTGCTGCTCTGGCTCTAGAATTGAAGAGGGTGCTGATGTTGCCATTGCATCAATCGAATAATTAACATATAATCAACAATCTATAGTTAACAACAATTTTAGAGTTAAGTTAGTATATATAAAGGGACGTGATGGTTTAAGATGTTTTAGTTTCCTTAGCTTGAATGTGAAATGAGTGGAAACCAACGTGGAAAGGCGTAAAGGAAGAGGACAATAATGTCCCTTTTTATATGGTTTTTACTTTGCACTTTTAATTTGTTAATGGGTTTTACATGCATGCATATGCCTTCGTTGTGCATTGTACATTGGCTTAGCGAAAAGTAGGCTTCTCTCTTTTGTCATAAAGGGCTTTTGATACCTCGGTTGAAACTTCAAAGTAAGCCATACACACACACCCACATCCTCTTGCATGTGAAAGTGATGTAACAACTTTTCCTCTTTATGCCTTTATCATCTCATTCTCGACATATAAAAATGTTGAGCCTGTAGTTACTCATGTTGTGACTTGTGAGGGCTGGTCTTTGATTACGTCTTGTCAAATTCCTTAACTAGGTCCGAGATATATGTAGCTTCCATAATAGGGAAGCTTTTGAACACAGTAATACCGCATATCCAAAAATATATAATAACAATATATACTGAATAATTGACAAAAATAATAATAATTATTGAACAAAATAAAATTATATGACCCACTAATTATTTAGAAGTTAACAATTATAATATATTATTCTGAATATAAAATTCTAGTAAATTTGTAGTTATCTAACATTTTGTGTTTATATTTCTCTTACAATTTTTGGGAAAAACTTTGTCGATGAGGCGGGTGGCTATGCCCTTCAGTTTTTTTGTTTGGGCTTGGGCCATTTAATACACCAAAAACATTTAAATAGCCCAATAATGAGGCCTATCTTGACGCGCAAACTGATATATATGACAGGTTAGGTTGATGACAAAAAGTAAGAGTGATGGCCTGATGGGTTCGGTTAGAGATTGACACAAATACGTACAAGAGCAACCTATATACGATTTTAAAACTGTGTTTTTTTAATAAACTTTATCCATAACTTAGCCATTGTCGTATTTTAATAAGAGAAGGCATCCATTAGACACTAGTGTAAGCGTTGATATATTTATAGTTTCTATAATCTATTATATAATATAAATTTTTTAATCCAACTATTAAATTATATATATATCATGTTGGCTGTAGCTGTCAAATTTATTTTATATTGTTACTATATAAAAAATGAACTCTTTAAAAAATCATAAAATAATGAAAGGAAAATAAAAGATAGTTTAATACATAACCTCGTACAATCATGTTGTTCCATCAATGGGATTAACTTATTTGATGAGCATTTTTATTAATGTATTACCGTGACTTGCTTGCAATTCTTGAGTTTCTCATTTTTTTGTATAATTTTTGTTTTAAATACATAAATATAAACAAAATAATTTTAAGATTTAATAGTTAAAATGTTTTTCTCACAAGCACTTGAAAGTAGTATTTTATTTTGTCGCACTGCTAATCTAAATTTTCTTTTAATAATATCATCTAGTTAAATCCTTTCTTATTATACATGACTGTAAAGAAGTGAGATAAAAGTCAAACATATTTAGCTGACTTGATGATATGTAATTGAATAATTACGTAAAATAATTATAATGCTAATATATTAAAATTAATCTCTTAAAAATGAAATATTAAAATTTTAAATATATTAGAGTTTAATTTTTATGCACAGACAATGTAAAAACTATTTTACAATATCATTTAATTATGTATTGTCACATTAACAAAGTTAGTTAAGTCTCACTTACTACTTGAGAAGTTATTTCAAATGAAATAATTTAATTTGATGACAGTGAAAAAAAAAATATAATGTTAGTGTATAAAAATTAAACTTAATATATTAACTGTTTTAAAATGTCAACTTTTGTAGAAAAACTAGTTATTAATTATTGAAAATAGAATTTTTTTTATGCACTGCTGATATAAAAGAACGAGTTTAATTTGTATACACTATACATTGACATCCAATCTAATGGTGCTACATAAGTAAAAATGGTTTCTTTTTAAAATAGTATAAAATTATACGATTAGTTATTTAACCACTTTTATTTATGTGGTAACACTTAATTGGATATCAGTGTAAAATTGTTTTATGTTAACAATGCATAAAAATTAAACTCTAAAGGAATTTGATGATAATATTCAATCATGTATGTCTGCATAGTTGTAACTCAGGCTTTTAAATTGCTTTTAGTACTATTGATATATCAAAATTAATCTCTTAAAATTTTTTAGTACCTTTGTTAATAAAAATTAATATGAGACTAATTCGATGTATTACTGATATAAACGAATTTTACAATTTCATACAATTATATAATTTTACTTAATTATTTATAAGTTTTTTTAATAATGAATATTTGAGACAAATGTTTTATTAATATGACTCTACATAATTAAAAAGTCTATCAGATTTTTGTAAAACTTAATTTTGATATATTGGTAATATAAAAGTGTCCTTCAATTAAAATTTGGATTTCATTATCATATATTAGTAGTGTAAAATTTTTTTATACAATCATGTAATTATATATTGTTACATAATTCGTAATAGTTGACTTTTATATCTAATAATTAAAAAGTCATCTAAATGAAATATTTTGATTGGATAATGATGTAAAATAGTTTTATATTGCTTATATACCAAAATTACACTTTTTAAAAAAAATTTATTTGTATGACTTCCTAAATAATGAATAAAAAAGTCATTAATACTATTAATATGGTAATATATAGTTAGATAATGTATAAAAATTTTACAGCGTAAGTAGATACAAACTAAATCCATCTTTAGAACGCTCAGATTTATATGAGATACAACAAAAACAAAGAAACGATTTAATTGCAGATGAGACTTCACAATCAACGGTTGAGAATTGTGATTGGTCCAGCTAGCGCAACGAAGGCCACGATTTGTGCATTGCCGGTAGGGGTGGAATAGTAATTTTAAATCCTTAGATAAAGCCAAAATAGAAATGCAGACATGGCTGGGCTTGCCCTTGAAAAAGTCATTGTCGATCTGCGTGATGGGTATATGTATGACTCAACACAGAGAGAGAGAGAGAGAAGAAACAGCGAGAGGTAGTTGCGGCAATGGTGACTCACTCCCTCTTCAGATTCCTGGTTCACATCACATATATACATACCCTTAACATATATTCCTTCACACACACTTTCTCTCTATCTTTTCTCTCTTTATCAGTTTAATTTATTTTTCTTACTATATATTGCTGTTGTTGATGTTATTCAGTTTTTTACCTTTCATGCGTCGATTGTGATTGAAGAGAAAAAGAAAAAGAAAACTTAATCTCTCTCCCTGTTTATGTTCAGATCTACGTTCTCCACATCACATGACACTCTTTTCCTGTTCTCTGTTGCCATGTTTCGTTTTTTTTTTTTTTTTTTAATTCTCTGTCAAATTTCTCGTCGAAAACAACAATTAAAAGGGAAAAAAAAGAAGAAGAGAAAGCTGTGTATATGTGAGGATTTTTTTTTATTTTTTTTAATTTAATCGTAGAGTTTGTATTGTATCGTGATTGTATGGAGCTGAGGTGGAGTCACTGGAGGCAGCGGTTCATCGATCTCTTCCTGAATTTGGTTGTGGATGAAACACAGAGCAAGAATCGGTCGATAAACCTCTGCATCCAGCGCTCACTTTGCCTCTTTCTTTTTTTCTATTCCCCCCCCCCCCCCTTTCTTTGGTTTGTTTTATTGTAGTTTTTTTTTTTTTGTTTTTTTTTTCCTTCACTTGCTCTGGTTTTCGGATAGCAAGATTTGTTCTCAAGATTCGTGTATCAGCATTTCTCTGAAACTGTTTCTGTTCAAATTTTTCCCCTTGCCAGTGGAAAATTTTTCAATTCCTCTCACTGTCGGTGATAGACCTTGCTTAATTTAGCTAGTTATTAAATTCTAGGTGCTTACGTTTTGTAGCTTACCTGTGATTGTGTGATCATTTTTCCATCTCTTCAGTTGCTCTTTTATCATATAGTAGGAGATGTGTGATGCGTTTTTGCTAGCGAGGTCAATTGAATGAATTTACCTCCCATGTTAGTGTTGCAGCTGTCAGATATTCCAGTTTGTGATGAACTTCATGTAGGCAAAACGGATCTAATATCAATCGTGTTATTTTTATGAATATTTTGCCGTGGCCTTTTAGAATGCATTTCATTTCAGAAAATATTTTTTAGTTTTAGTCTCTTGTTTTTAGTTAGTTTTTTTGTTTTTTAGGATTATGGGAAAGATATATAGTTTTCAATATTTTCTTTACAAAGTCCTGAAAATATAAAATAGATTGAAAACAGAAAATGAAAATTGAAAAGTGTTTTATGAAACCAAACAGAATTTTAGGGCTTTTTTCGTTTGAGTTTTCAGTCTCCAATTTTCATTTTTTAATTTTCAATGTTTCCTTCACAGAAACCTAAAAAACTGAAAATTGAAATTAGATAGGCTCTAAATTCTCTCAACTTGTGGAGTGAGAAAAATAAAGGTTATCCACCAGATTGGTAAAGTGCACTGTGTAGCCATGTAGGTTTCACTGATTAGTCTTGCGGATAAATACTTCACTTTCTGACTCTAGTGAGAAAATTAGGGCCTGTTTGGTTTGTTGTTTCTATTTTCCATTTTCCAGTTTCCAGTTTCCAGTTTTCAGTTTTTGTGAAGAAAAAACTGAAAAAAACTGGAAACAGCAAACCAGCCCTTATTTTTTTTACCTGAGCTTTTCCTATTTTTTCCCTTTCAGTATTCTTTCCTTTCCTGTTTTTGTTTTCTTTAGATTAACAAGGTTAAGCTCTGTCTTGGCTAGTTTGAAGTGTCCTTGCAGGCGCAGCCTATTCTTTTATGGTTATATTCCTTTTTTCTGCTCCCAATTGTAATATATCTGAGGCATTTGCTTATATTTGTTTGTATGGCTTCCTTTCTATATAAGTTAATATGTTTTATTTCTTGTTTTTCATTTTTTTTTTTTTATGAAAAAGTAATATATTTTCTTTCTCTTGGGTAATTAGCTTACACATCAGTTTGGTGGCAACACAATTGAATTTGAAGGGGTGGATTGTCTGTGTTTTTGTGAAGTTTCTGCTCTTAGTTTTTATGGCATAATTTATGGTGCTAAGATGTGTGAATGAAATAACTCTAGCTTGTCTGATAGATGCTAATGTTCCTTGTGCCTAATTTGCATGACTGTACTGTTGTTCACTCTTGAAAGGAATTCTGTAGTGGTCGGTTGGAATCCGTGTATGGTGTGCTTAAATTGGTTATTCAATCTCTTTTCTGTTTATTCCGATGCCCCAAATACTATTTTGACATGCTATGAAACGTAGAAGAAAAAATGTCTACATTCATTTTTTAGAAATTTCATATTTCTTTATTTCCTGAGTGAAAGCTTCATGAAGAAGCTCAAGGGAGTAGGGACTACATTACTCAATATGTCAATATCTTCACTATATAATGTAAAGGTATCTGCCTGTTTCTTTCCTATAACTGGAAAAAGGTATCGTTGATAAATAGGCTTCCAAGTGTTAGGCAGCACAGTGTACACTATCTAATTGTACTGTATCTAGGTCTTGGCTATATGAGAGTCAATAAAGGCATTCTTAATGGGTGTACAACTTGCAAGAGAATCATCTTGCTGATGTTTGATATGGTATCAAATTCCTGTATGCAATTTTAGTGGAATCAAATTAAAGCAGGATCAGCCAAGCAATTTGGATCATTTTGCTGAGATCTACATTTCTTTTAGGTACACGCGGAGCCCAAATTTTGATCTAGGAGTAATGAGTACATGTTAGCAAGTAAAGTAATAATGCAGGGAATCATCATCATTCGAAGGATATTCTGATATTTTATCCCTTGTTTCTTATTCGCTGTCCTCTGATCCCAATTTGTTTCCTGCTCTATTTTACATTCTATGCTTATATTTCTCTGCCGCCAAATTCGGAATAATGTTATGTCATGCTTTTCAACCCAATAACAACCTGGTGATAATAGTCTTTGCGATTGAGTTCTCTTTTTGGCACATGCGAGGATTCTAAATGCAACTGTCAAGTGTTTAGATTGCGTAAATATTGGAGACCTTCTCTAGAAACTAACAAGAAAAGAAAGAGAAATCTCAAATCGGGCTCTTATAATGTTTTTGGTGGACGCATTGGCTCTTCATAAAAAATTGGTTTTGAGGTTCTTTATAATTGCAAAATTAGAATATCACTGATCCTTACTTGCAAACAATTAGGGGTTTGATCCTACGTGGCACTTTTTCCTCATAATTTTCATTGTGGTGGGGAGGACTGAAACTATTTGACCAAAGAGTGCCCCATGTAGGTTCAAGTTTTGAGCGTCTTAAGTCAGCGGTTGATTTTCACGTCAGATCCCTAATCGGTTGCAAGTTACGGATGTGTAGTATCCTAGTTTTACAGTTGTTAAGAATCCTTTTAGGTTTTTTGGTTAGGAATCAATATGTCCACGTACAAAGTTGTAGATATGCTTTCCCATTTTAAGGCTCGAATGTTAATTTGAATGAAGATTAATACTCGCAGCACGAATTAACTGATAAAATTAGATTCAATTGATTTTATTATTGCAAGAAAGATGTCAGATTAAATGAGCTAATTCTACTCGGGATAATAATTATATAAAACAATCTCTTTATAGAAATTATAAGTTGTTTACGAAGTATCAATTGAATTGTGTTCAAATCTGAAAATAGAATGTTTTGTAATGTAATTTATCGCTGACTTCCATTTTTATTTAAAGTATCATATTATTACTAGATAGAGTATTGTTCATTTAGTGATTCATGAAAATCTAATTCATGAAAATGTAATAATTTATGTATATATTTTTTTGTTAAATGTAAAAAATTGCTAGTGAAGTCAGTTAATCACTTCATTGAAGTGGTTGGTTGGCGGTGCATTTGGTACGAGCAAATGGAGCGTAACTTTGTTTTGATCGTGGCGCTACTGGTGAGTCAATTCTGATTGGTGAAGGGAACAAGTCTTGTATAAGTTTTTGTTTTTTTGTTTAATAATTGTGATGTCACTAAAATTTGGATTTATATCATCAAGCAATTGCAAACTACCAAATCTCCTGTTACTAATCCAGTCCTGGTGTGAGGTGTCTTTACATGAGAGGCTTTGGTTTACAATAATTTATTCAAAAGATGGTAGTGGTAAAAGGGCGTTGATTTGTACATCATGATTGCCATGTCTTGGTTCATGCTACTCAATCGTGACTGCTATGGTTGGGCAATAACTTCAACGTATTGATTATGATTATGAGGTGAAGGCTAGGATTCAGGTTTCAAGGTGATAGAGATATGCGAGTGCCGTGGCTGCTATAGGGGTAGCGTGGCTACCCATGACAATGACCATTATAGGATGCCGAACCTATGAAAATGGCCTCTTGTCGTTTATGAGATGGCAACTATGAGTAAAACTTGGAACTAACGTACAGTGGTATCCAAGGAAGTTTATTAATAGGTGCGTTATCTGCTTTAGTGTAGCAAACAGCTTACTCCTTCATGTCTTATCTGTTTAGTGGGAATCAAAATAAAGCATGCATTAAAAGGAACTATCAATGCTATTTAGACCAAAACGTATTGGGTTAATTTGTGCTTATCTTGTTCACCCCCACCCCTTAAAATTATGCATCAGATTGTTCAAATAAGTTATTAGTGATGAATGCTGATTATAGGTTTTTATGGAGCGTCAACATTCTCGATGTTCTATCGGATCTAAAGTTAGGTGGAACCAACTGGAGTGTTTTCTTAGGATCAGACTCCACAGAATAACTTTCATAAAATTTGAACTCCTCTAGAAAACAAAAATTCTCGAAGTTGCCTTGGTTACATGAAAAAGAGAGTTCTTCACAACCATTAATTTGTCTGAAGAATGAAATATAAATAATACAAATATTAAATAATTTTTTTCAATAAATTACAATGGTCTTACTTTAGGTTCAGAGGACTCTATCACAACTCTCATATATTTGTCTAGATAATATTGACCTCCAACTGTTTGTTATACAATAAAAGGGAGGATGGTGTAATAATTTTACAAACTCAATGATTTCATGAGCAAATTTTACAAATATAAGGAAGTCAGAGTAGATTTCACCAAATTTTGAGGGAGGTTAGTGTAAGGTCTAAAATACTACTTCGTCCCTTTCAAAATATATATCAATTTTGACCAAATACAGGTATTAAGAAAGATAATAGATAATATTGGTAATTGAGTAATATGTAGTGAATAAACTAATATATTCATGTGTATTAATTAATACAACACAATGATCAAAGTTAATATTAGATGAAATACTTTGAAAATGTAAAATTAATTAGCAGTAATATTAGAAGAACAAAATTAGTACTTTATTGAAATGCGAAATTGACAGATATATTTTAAAATATAAGGTTGTTTGAATGTGGATATATATTCTAAAAGAAAGTAAGTAGCATCTAGAATTCACTATCCTCATTGCTAAGTTTAGATTGGTGGTAAGTAGTGAAATAGAATAAAATGGAATAGAATAAAGTGGAGCAACATATTTCACTCCATTGTTTGGATACTCTAATGGCATGGAACATAATGATAAGGTTTTATTGATATAATATCACTGTATTGAATATATTATGAGTAATTGTTTTTAACTTAAAAGGATAAATTAATGATTTTATGAAATAGAAGTGAATGGACAATTTTCATTCCATCTCATTTCCCCCAATTGGAGGGGAAGAAGAAGAAAATATATGGTGATATTGGATAGAAGGAGCTCTATCCTTTTTCATTCTACTTCCTCCAATTTTATTATATTTAAATAAGGAAGTTAATTAAAATTCAATCCTCTTCCATTCCACCGCATCTTATTCAATCAATACAAAGTTACAAACATAAGTCATTGGGATTTGGCTAATGATATGGGATTTGGCTAATGATAAGGGATTTAGGTAGTTTAACATAAGGTCATTGATTCAATTCCATTGTCTTTCCAAATGTACCCAAGAAAAAAAGGAAAATAATTCACTATCCTTGAATTGATCTAATTGAAGTTGGATTTGCCCATCATTGCTTATGATTTTTCTTTTCATCCGTGAGATTTGAGCTTGAGATTTTGTTCAAAGATACATGTGTCAAACCTTTTTAATCAACAAAATTTTGGTAAATAGTTTTCTTTTTATTTGTGTATTGGAAGATTTTGAATGCTAATGATTTGAATCAGTACTGCTAAATAGCGCATAAATTGTTTTGACAATGAGTAGGGAACACATGGGGTCACAATTTAATTGAAAGCCCGAGAGAAATCAATTGAGAGAAAAAGGGAAAGAGAGAATAAAATGGTGTTGTTAACATTATCCATATAGATTTTACTATTTCATTGTTAGAAATAGTAACTAATTTTTATAGAGCTTATAAATGTGGGTATTATCTCTAGTTATGATACTTTGTCCACATATATATATCATTAGGGATCAAACATTTAACTAGATGCTTAAGTACTAATAAGGAGCTGAACTAACAATTAAGTATGTCAAGTCTCATAATGGTTCCAACCAAATATCATGATTCATCGTGATCACAATTTCCATTAGTTCTACATAAAAGATTATTTATTCCGGTCAAAGTTAAGTTGGCATATCTTTGAAGCGTAAAACTTACGAAGTTTGAAGTGATATCCCCACTTATTAACCTTATTACATTTGGTGATTCTATCATAAGGTGTGTGGTACCAGTATAATTGATCTCTTAAAAAAATTAGACGATTGTATACATGATACCTCTAATTCGAAAAAACTATACACTAACCTTCCTTGTGAGTACAAATATATACACTTAATACCCCTTAATTTTGATCGGATATTATATTGAGCGCTCCTAAGTACCCTAGTAAATGACATTGAATACAAGGAATGTTAATGAAACGGTAGCATGTGTAATATTGCTTAACTTCCATGTGTAACACTTAATACCCCTTAAGTACATGTGCATAATGAATAAACATTACAAAAAAGATCCATGTTAGAGTTGGATTTTAGCGGCAGCAGAGAAAGAAATAACATAACAAAAAACTTTTTGAAAAACCATTATTGATAGATTTTTCCTTTGGTAATCCATTGAAAACTCGCACCATCTAGTGGCAAATTTAGTTTAGCGTCCTCACGACTGGTGAATTTTTGTTGGTAATTTATCGATAATTTTTTTGTAATAAAAATTAACATATTATCAGTTGATTTTTTAGCATATTATCTACTGATTTTTCCACCAGTATTTGTTATTTCAATTATTGCACCTAGCTGTTAAAGTTACTGGTGGATTTTTTGGTGGAAAATCCATCGGTAATAGGCTAATTTTTTTTAATATTATTTGTGAAAAAATTAGTTAGTAGTTGGGCAAAAAAAATAGTCTTTCAAAAAATTATAATATTATTGGCGGATATCTATCGATAATAACTTAAGTTACTTGTAGATTTTTCACTGGCAATGGTTAAAAATTTAATGGTAAATGTTTTACATATCCAACTATACACTCTCTTCACTTATTTCTTCTCCCATAAATCTCTCTCTCCTCTCCATCTCCAAAGGTTTTTCGACTATTGCTTTGTCATCCTCCTGCTGTCGTTTTTTGCAAGGAGACTGCCATTGCCTTTGTCTTGAAATCTTTTAAATTTTAATCTTTTTTTTTATTCGATTCTATTTTTGTTATTCTTTTCTTCTTCTTCTTTTTCGCTTCATGAGTAATGCTGCCACCGCCACCACTTCCTTTGCTTGTCGTCACCGTCGGAGACGCTACTATACATGAATCTTTTTCTTTAAGTACTAGTTAGTTTTTTTTTTCAAAACAATTATTGATTTGGTGCATTATTTTTTAAGTCATAATTACTCTTTTGTTTTTTAGTTTTGCCATCACCGATTACAGTTGTCATCGTCAAAGCACTGTCATTGTTGTAGTTGAACATGAAAATTCAATTTTTTTAAAAGAAAAGGTGTTTCCTGGCTAATTTTTTCATCAGTAAAATATGGTTAAAAAATTATAAATTAATATTGTCGATGAAAAAATCCATCGATAAGTCTAATTGTATTTTAGAAAACACATTACTGCAAGAAAAATCTGCTAGTGACATCCAAAAAATTTCCCGGTAATAATTTTCCATTGATGAATTTTTCCAATTTGTTTTTGACTTCTTTTTTTTTTTTTGTAAAATCCACCGGTAATTCCCTTGGAAATAATTAGCAGTGGCAAAAAAAATCTGCCAGTAGTACTTTCCAATGACATTATTATTGTGCATCAAAATCCACTGATAACAGTTATTTATCTAATAGTAAAAGATATTTGAACTCCAAAAAATGAGGGACACTTTGACACGAAGAGGGGGAGGAAAAAAGAAAAGGAGAAGATTGTTAAGACAGACAATGAAAGAGAAAAAAAAAAGTGATGGATCATATTTTTGTTTCAAGGGTGTTGAATGTTTAGGGAAAAAAAGGGATTCAAATAACATTACCCATACATAATCTTGGTTAAATCAAAGTATAAGATAATTTGAATACCATATCTTTCATAGCCACTTCCTCATAACCAACTCTATGAGAAATTCTATCAACTGCAAATTCTACTGGACATGATTTATGCCCTCGGGTTTCCTCAAACAACATTTTTTTTTGGGGGGTTAATTCTGTGTGTTTCATCGCATCTCTTATCTTTTATCCTTTCGGAATCAGCTTGTTAATAGCCCAATTATTCTGCCCATCACCTCCCCATCTAGTTCTAGTAATATTAAGGAAAACTATATTAGAACACTTCGTCTAGTCCAAAGGTCAATAATAGGTGACTATTTAGTGAAATATGAGTTTTGACAAATCTTATGGTAATAGTAATCCAAACAGGACATGAGACCAATTAATGAGAAGCATAAATGATTAACCCGCCCAAGAAAGGATTGAAAACTTATAGGGACTAGATCATCATCCAGTGGCAGCATGCATGCAGCAAAAAACATCAGATCAAGATAGGTTTAAAAGATGAAGGAAGGATGTTGGGTATCTGCTTTTCAGTCCTGCAAACAACTTCTTGTTGTAGAACAATATATAATAGGGTTTGGTGAAGACATATAACATGATAAAAGCTACAACAAGACGTAATATATATGTGCTTAGGAGGTTCCTTCATGAACTTCCCCACTTTGACAATGATCAGAAGCACTGAAAGAAGGAGCTACATAAACAGAAGAATAAACCTTACAACTCCCAAATGAAATTCCACTACACCCACCAGAACCAGCTTGTTCTTCAGGGATGGAGCAAACTATAGTTTCCTCAACAACCGTGTCAAATTCATCATCATCTCTCATGATCTGGTTTTTCCAGGGCATGATTGTGGAACAAACAGATGATGATGAGGAAACCGCAGCACGGTTCTTCATCACTGCATGCTTAAGGAGCTGGTAAGCCCTGGGATTCTTCCCCAAAATGCTGCAGTAGTTTTCCTCATGAGTAGTAGTGCTCATGATTCCATGGCTTATTGGAAAGTTTGTTTTTGCATTCCTTCCTCTGAGAAGCCTTGCAGCACAGTCATAAGCCAGGGCAGCCTCTTCTGCTCTGTCAAAAGTTCCCAGCCACAGCCTCAGTTTTTGTGAGGAGTCCTTGATCTCAGCAATCCATCGACCTGAGGGCCTTTGTCTTACCCCAAGAAACTTCTTGTCGCTGATCTTTTTTGCCTTTTTTGGAATCTTCATAGTACTATTAGTCCCCTCTCTTTTCTCATAAGACTTGTCTATTTCAAGGGGCAGCAAAGGGAGATTCTTGTTTTGGTCCTGAGATGGGTGTGGAAAGTAATTGCCTAGGTTTTCCATGAGAGTAGGAGAAAAGAGGGTTTTGGTTTCTAGCTAGCATAGATGAAAAGGAGGGTGATCAGTATAAAAGCCTTTGATGTAATAACAAGGGGGTTGATGATGAGGTAATGGCATGCTGTGTTTGTCAGACTTGCGTTCGTTTACTTCCTCAAATATTTTATTATTTTTTTTCAAAAAAAAAAAAAATAGAGATGAATGAAAGGAAGAAGTTTAGAATCTTGAACACTGTTTGAGCATATTAAAGTGAGTGAGATAGATAAATAGAATGAGTGGAGACTATCATTTCTTCTTGTAATAATAGAATGAGTGTTTAAATATGGTACACCTATTCTTATCCTTAAATGTTCAAATAACATTTTTGTATCACAAAGAAATTTTTATGTTAAGAGTTCGGAAAACTCCTACGGTAGTATTCTTTTAAATTGTGAGCAATTTTATTTAAATTTTGGGTTTTGAGCAGCATGGGTGAATAGTGTATATATTTTATTAATTTATCAGGTAGAACAAGGCTTATGGAGTATGGGTATAAACGGTTCTTGCTTGGCAGCATGATCAAGCCTTATGATTGAAGACAAACATTAGAAGAGACAAAGTTGGCAATTTAATTGGTGCTTTAACGAGAGTGATGTGAATGATTTTGGAAACTTAATAATTAATATCCTATAGGTCACCTTTACTTTTGTATTAGGTTTCATTGGCCCAAGTTATCTTGAGGTAATGATATGGTCCATTTTAATTTGGATTTTGAATTAATTATTATATTTGCTGATAAAGAAACTGCTTACATGATTGCATTGTTTAATTGCTTTGCTATCTAATTACGAAAAATTTTGAGATGCTCTTGAAGTAAGAAAAAAAAAAATTATGTCTACTGCAATAATGGGAGTAATATATAATTGTTAGCTGATAATTTATACACTTCTACTGAAATAGATTCAGAGATGATTGATGAGCCTCTAATCCAAGGTTTCATCTTTAGTATCTTCATTCTTTTAAATTGTTTATGCCTCAAATGTAAAGAGTCTATTAAATATAAAATTATGAATAATGTTATTTGAATTCACAATTTATGAAACATTATATTGACACATTTTTTATTTATCATTGAATGAAATGTAAGATTTAAATTAAATGTGATACATATACCATCAAAAAATAAATGTGAGTATAAACAACTTTTCTCTAAAATCATTCATGCCATAAATAACTTAAACTTTTGTTAAGAGTTCATTAAATAAAACAAATCACAAACTTTTTCTTGCTCAAAGATCATTGAATAATTTCTCATCTAACTATACTGTTTCACCCACCCTTCCCCCCACCCCCACAAAATTGTGGACTTCAATAGTTTAGATAAAGATCATTTATTGTCTGCAACGGGAAACCAAAAATGAAGAAGAAAAGTCTCCCTTTGTACTGTACTCCTCCCACCTACTTCCCCTTCCCCACCCCCGCAACAAAACACTAACAGGTACTCATATGCTGCCAAGTTAATCAAGTCCTTATACGAATGTTCATAGATGGTTTATTAATATAAAAATACATGAATTAAACCCAATATATGATAAAACACAAGTAAATGAAAAGTTGATCAGATCAGTCAACATCTATTTGCCATTATGTTTTTCAATAATGCTATTATAACACTCACTTTAGGTATCCCATCTATATATTTATTTTATTGTTGCTGGATAAGATTGTAATCTACGTACACTTATCCCTATTCATTTATCTTATCCAACAATGATAGAGTTGAGTATCTGAATCGAACATTTAAAAATATGTGTTGAAATAATATTATTATGTATTCTTAATTAATCTAAAATCCTGCATAATTAAGGGGGGCACCATTTGTTAGTTAGTACGTAATTCAGACAGAGTGCACGTATAAATTTGTGTATCAACATAGTTTTCGATCCATAAAAGAGAGAAATTACATGCATAATTGCATACAAAACGCAGGGAGTATAAAAAATACAAAACGGAGGGCAATATGGTACTTTGACTCCCGTAATATTCTACAGAAGAAGATCTCTTTCTATGGAGCTATAGTTCAAATTGGTTAAGAAAAGTCCAAAGGAATGAACTGATGTAAGCTGCTATTATTCTGATTAATATATAATTGAAAATCAACTGTATGCTTAGCTAGTACCCTTAGAAGCAAAGCTCCAACAGCCTACAAACAAAATTCACACCTCAAAAGGCCGAAAACAAACAGAACCCACATGTTTCTTATAACTTCATACTGAAATTAAAAAACAAATGCTGGCATTTGTCACATAATGCGTGTCTTTGTTTAGCATTTTAGTTCCTCCAAGTATGCTCCTGGCAATTATTATTATTATTATTATTTAAAAAGAAACAAACTCTGAGTTCTGGTGCACTGCAAACTCTCAGTTGAAGCAGTGGTATGTGTTAGCTTTCTTGTTGGATTATCTTAAGTTCTGCTTATATTCCTTTAAAACCTTTTGAGCCATTCCTGTTTTATAGGTGAAAATTAATTGTAGGTTTTTGCTTAGATTATAGTTAAAAGACAGACAAGAATTTTATTGCAATTAGTGGCACATATATCCTGAAAAGAATACCATGCTGAGTCTTATATGAGGTTGGTACACATTACATGAAACAAAGAAAATGAATACAGACACAAGAAAGGATGCCAATCTGGACAGAAATAAAATAAGTTGGTTCCAAGCTTCAATCCAAACATACTTTTGCAAGCAAATCTGCTTTGTTTTCGTTTTCTTAAGGTTAATTGGTAGGGCACGGCTGTGATATGATCTTCAGGATATGATTCATAGTCTACAACATAAGAGGAGACTGCAAGTTATCTCTATTCACAACCAAAAGTGGCAAATACCAAAATTCCTGTGTGAATATCCCTACTCCTAGCTACTATAGGAATAATACAAATAAGAAGTACCTAAAATCCTTGTTGTACTGAGTCCTAGTAATCACAGTTCCACACGAGAAACTAAGAAAGTCTACCTTGGAAGCCTAATCAAATATTGGAATTTGAGGCAAATCACAACAGTACTTCTGAGTTCTAACTTTTTTATAAGATTCTTTGTTAAATTGTTGCGTGATCATATTGTATTGATTAGGCATTGCTTAACAATATTGAAGAATGTTTTTAGTTAGTCATGGATGATATTTCTTCTTGTTTGGCAATCATCAACATTTATAAATTTTGTTTGGGAGTAATTATCAATATTAATTATAAATTGTTTGAAGATGCATCATGCACAATCCATGCGTGAGAGAACTAAACAAGTGCTCTCTTGACAGATAACCTAGCTAGTCTAATATATAATAGACTGGCATTTCCCAGTTGTCACATGAGGTGCCATGCATGGACCACCAGAGCAGCACATATACACTCATCAGTCGTCACTCTATACGTTTTCATGTTCTTGTGCCATTCAAATCAAGGTTACCGGGTTTGGGTGTCAACTTATAATTTGTACATGAGCCGTATTATTTATACTAAAAAAAATTTCAGAAAATTTTACTCTAGTGTTTATGTCTTGAAAAGCTGTGCGTTTGTATTATGCATGGGGCTACCTAGGTGACATTGTTAATATGCTAGATACGAATAAGACACTAGCTAGTGATTCCACCAATATTATGTGAAGCCAACCAATGCATAGATTAGCCTGCTTACTATGTTTGAAGCAAATCACGGTTCTCTTTTCCATCACTGATCCTCCTGCTAACATGATTCGTGTTTTTTAATTTTTATTGATAATTCTTGGGTCTGGATCTTGAGGGGCCGATTTTCCATCCATGAACACAGTAACAAAAACAATAATAAAGCCAACATAAGTTGCTTGCATGTAACATAAGATATATTGTTAGGCCACGGGATGAATGCATATGATTCCTACGCTTTTTTACTTTATTATTTTATTTTCTTACAACACAAATTGTTAATTAATGATTTAGTATTAAGACTTCAATGAGATAATGATCATTCTTGAATTGAAAATGGAAAGAGAGTTGGTTTATGTATACAATGGTATATCAGCTTGACAGCTGTATGAACAGCTAATATAACAGAATGTAATAAATGACTAATTAACTTGTGTAACTAATAATACTCAGATCATAAAACTCCCCCTCAAGTTGGGAGGTATACATTCTTTACACCCAACTTGGATATAAATGAATTGAATTGAGTCATAGGTAAAGACTTAGTTAGTAGGTCTGCGATCTGATGTTTTGAAGGGATATGGATGAGCTTGACTCGACCTTCATTTACTTTTTCCCTTATGAAGTGACAATCGATCTCAATATGTTTCGATCTTTCATGAAATGCTGAATTTGTGGCAATGTGAATTGCTGCCTGGTTATCACAATAGACTGTTGCAGAATTTAGAATGATGTCAAAGTCTTTTAGTAATTGTTGTAGCCATGTTAACTCACTAGTAACACTTGCCAAAAAGCAAAGACAAAAATAGAATATTGTCTCGTTATTCGTAGATTTCTATCTTATATAATTTAGGAACACCATAAAAAAATATAAATTAAAGCACATAAGGTACCATTTTTTTAAGAGTAAAATTACACTTTGATCTTTGAAATATACATTTTAGCACTCTAATTTTTGAAAGTTCAATTATATATGCTTGAGTCTTTAAAGATTTGTATTATAACATTTCGGTCCTTAAAAGTTTAATTGCATACACTTTAGTTCTCTAGAGATTTGGCATTATGACATTTCATTTCAAAGGAAAGATCAATTACATACACTTGATCAATTGCCCAAAGATAAGCATTATAACATTTTTATCCACTATTGTTACCATTTTTCTTTGGAAAATGCTATAATATCTAATCTTTGGAGGATTTGTAATTGATCTTTTGAGGACTGAAGCATTTCAATTATAAATTTTTAGGAGATTGAAATGTATATAATTAATATTTTGAGTATTAAAATTTTAAAATATAAATCTTTATTTTAAAATATAAAACTTAAAATGTAGTTTTATTTTTTCCTTTATTATATAAATCCTTGTCAAGTCATAAATGGCAGTGATATCGACTGTAAAATAGCATTTCCTCACTATGTATGCAGCCATAAGTAGCCTTGCACAAAACACATGAAAGCTTTTTAATTTTGAGACACAGAGATGCTTCTGTTTTATACATATTTTTTCAGAAGCTCAAATTGGAATACGCTAATCAGTTGTATTCATTGAAGCTTCTTTAGAAAAAAAAAATTTTTAATTAAAAAATATTTTCATAGAAGTTATTCCTACAATTTCTACTTAATTGAAAAAAAAGCCTTTCTTTGAAAAGAATAACTATTTTCAAGTTTTGACTGTGTGTGTGTGTATATATATATATACTTATGATAGTTGCTGAAAAGTAGTTTTTCTAGTAAAAAAATAAAAATAAGATTAACATTGTGTAAAGAAAAAAACTCTTAATTTTAATGTTTATTGTGATATCCATTGATAGTAAATATAAATTGTTGCTGAAAGTAATATGTTGATCAGACACCTAGGATCTTTTCACAAGTTTGGTTTAGATTAAAAAAAATGAGAGAAGGGAAAGATTTATTATGGAGTTTTGACCTTTTTCATAAATTTTATCTTCTTGGAGGAAAAACATTTGGGGTGTTTCATTATCAAACCCTATGATATCTTCATCTTAATTATTGTCCGTTGTTGTATATTGGCTTAAAATGTAAAGGAATCTGCAAGCATGATGCTTGGCTTATACTTGATGTGGACGGGGGCAGCATCATGCGCTTCCCCCTTGGCCTTTTCTGGTTTCCCTCCGTATTTTTCTTTTTGATTTTGGTACAAGAGAGGGCCGAAGGCCATTCTTTTGTGCCCCTTTTTTTGTTTTAGTGAATTAGAAGAGCTTGATGGGCTGAAATGCAGAGTGAAAGATAAGCTGTGTTGTAAACAAAAGAGTTAGATGAGTTTGGGCTTTAACCAAGAAATTGGGCAGATGAAAAAAGGCTTAAAAGGCAAAAAATTAACACCCAAGTTGACGTTGGAATTTCTTTCTCCCTCCAAGGAGAATATAGATATGCCACGTGGATTAGCGTGATTGTGTTTGAGGCTGAAGCAAAGATGCTGCCCAGGTGGACACCAACACCAAGGACCAACAAAACCCAACGAAGAAGCTGTGTGTGTTTCTGACCACACATCTCTGATCACGCCCACAAACAACTCCCACAGTCCCACTCATCAAAACCACTCTCCTCCTCCTCTTCCTCCTCCATCTTTGAGAGAGAGAGAGAGAGAGAGAGAGAGAGAGTATAGCAACAAATTGCAACAGCAATGGAGATTACTGCCATGGCTTCAGCAACTCCAAGACCTTCTCTTCCAACTCTTTCTTCTTCTTCTTCTTCTCCTCCTCCACACACGGTTAACGCCTTTTCCAAGCCTCAACAACTGAAACGCTCCCACATATCACTCCCAACCTCAACCACCATTTCACTTCTCGCTCTCTTCGCACCTACCCATGAAGCCAAAGCCGCTCTCCCCAAGGACCAGATTGTCTCTTCCCTTACCCAGGTACTACAATGGGAAACTACTCATATATCATGTCATAAAAACTTGTTGATGACGACTTTCTACTACTTTCTTTAACTTCCTGCATACCCATTAACTAAAATTTCTTTCTCCTTTTTTTTATTTTTTGTTGTTGTGGCTGTGAATTTTGATAGGTGGAGAAAACGATCGACCAGGTTCAGGAGGTGGGTTCGAGTTTTCTGGAGGCTGCACAGCGTGTTTTTGAGATTGTAGGGAATGCTTTGAAGCCTGGCATCGACACGGCGTTGCCAATTGTGAAGCAGGCTGGGGAAGAGGCCTTGAAAGTCGCTTCCCCTGCTATATCGGAAGCTTCCAAGAAGGCTCAAGAAGCACTCCAAAGCTCTGGTGTTGACACTGAACCTGTCATCAATGCTGCTAAGGTTAGCTCATTTTATTTGGGTCTATATATATGTTGTTTGAGGCCAGTTTTCTGTGGTTATGTTTTGTTTAGTAAGGATTAATGACATTTAATAATTACTATTAGCTATGGGTAGCTAATATTTGGTGGGACGTAAATTGTTGCAATGGTAATTTTGGTTCCTATTTGAGGAATAATGTGCTAGATTTAGGGATGTTAAAACTTAGAGCATTCCCTTTTGTATCTCGGCATGTGGTTACTGGCTCATGGAAACCAAATAAATTTCATGAATGCTAAAATGATTATAAGAACATGAACTTCGTTTGGTAGCTTCTCAGTTTGCTCAGAATTAAGGTTAAGAAGCGTTTATAATGCTCCAGATCTGAGTACTAGTTGGGAAGCTGTTAAATATAGAGAAGGTAGCAGTGACAATGGAAAAGCTAACTCATTGGTAATTTGGTGCTATGAGAGACGGTGAGAAATGAAAATTTGGTGCATCTCATACTCGATGGTCTCTCACTTTTTCTGTGTCAAGCAAAGGTAAAACAAAAGTTTTCCAATGAACCCTTTCCTGCTGTTCTACTTTCAGCTATACCAGTCACACCCCAAGTATGGGTAAATGATATTAGTATCTTATGAAGCCTTGTTCAGCCTTTAGACCTGAGGCTGTTAAATGTCTTTGTAGACATTAAAATAATTAAAATTGATATTTTCCTTTAAACTAACTTTTCTTTTCATTTTCTCAACTAAGTGCTGCTATATGTCCCCTGGTGGAGACTCAGCTCTATAGAATAGAACTTCTGAACTTGCTTAACTAGGTTAATAACCCAATAAAAGGATTTCGTTTCAGCTTTGATGAAGTTTTCACCACTTTAGTAACTTGCTTGGTATCGAAGAACCAAGTTTATCAACCTGATCTGGATATTCTCTTTGATTTCAGACAGTTGTAGATGCTGCGCAACAAACAACCAAAGTGATTGAAGGTGCCAAGCCAATTGCTTCATCAACTGTTGAAACCATATCATCTTCCGATCCTACTGTGATTGCCGGAACTGCTGGAGCACTATTTATTGCATACCTCCTGTTTCCTCCTATCTGGTCTGCCATCTCCTTCAACTTCCGTGGTTACAAAGGTACCTTTGACATGTTTTGGTGCAAACCACTTTGTAACTTTAAGGTTACACAAAACCATTCCACTACTGAATTTTCAATCTCCACAGCCACATTATTGAGGAACTTATGTTTAACAGTATTTTTCTTTATAAGGCTAATAACCTGACTCAATTACTTTGCAGGCGAGCTTACTCCTGCTCAAACCCTTGATATGATATCCACACAAGACTACTACATGATTGATATTAGGTCGGAGAAGGATAAGGACAAGGCTGGTGTCCCTCGCCTTCCTTCTAGTGCTAAAAACAGGATGATCGCCATTCCGTAAGTGATAATACTGCTTCAACTTTTTTGTACTTTAAGTGATCCTTTGCTGATTTACTCTTATTAAAACTAAGGCATCAAAACTCTATCATGATTAACCTCTATCATCAAAACTCTATCACTTGTTGTCCCTTTTAACTCAGTTTGGAAGAACTGCCAAGCAAGATCAGAGGACTGGTCAGGAATGTGAAGAAAGTGGAAGCTGAAATAGCAGCTTTGAAGATTTCATATCTTAAGAAAATCAACAAAGGCTCCAACATTGTGCTCTTGGACTCGTGAGTTTCCTTCCAAGCTCATCTTATTTTAATTCATCCAAGACCTTTTTATCATTTTATCTTTGTGGACTCAAAATGACCTCCATGCTTAGTTACATCACTATATATTAACTTTGATTTTGGACAATACTATTAGGTACTCGGATGCAGCAAAAATAGTTGCAAGAATGCTAACCAGCCTTGGTTTTAAGAACACCTGGGTTGTTGCTGATGGATTCTCTGGAAACAAAGGGTGGTTACAGAGTAGATTAGGAACAGATTCGTATAATTTTTCGTTTGCTGAGGTGCTGTCGCCATCCAGAGTCATCCCTCCGGCTGTAAGAGGCTTTGGTACAACCAGCCAATCTAGTGGGAAACTTCTTCCCGGGGCTGATTGATTCTCTTTTTGTTCGCACTGAACTCTTGCAAATAGCAATTTTCCATCTTGTGCATGCTTGAGTCCTCCAAATTCTTTGTTCGATTATTTATTTGCCCACCTATTTCATCAATGTGAAATCTTTTCTCCGTTTAGTTGCAATGAATGAGCAGAGTGGTAAGAAGGAAGTCATATTATAATAATGGATGGTTCCTCATTTAATTGAACTTGTCTAGGAATGTTGTTTGCACCCTCAAAGCATAGATGTGTGCGAACAACCAATGAATTCTGAGTAAGAAACTGTGAAGGTACTTACTAAGATGATATGTAATGTGAGGAAGGCATGCCCATTATATGGCATTCAGTGAGAAATCCATGACAGCAATGGTGTTAAGAGAGTGTTGCTGATCCCTTTATGTTCACTCATCACTAGGAGCTATAAAATGTGAAGGCATGTAGAGGCAACGTGATATATAAGTAACATGATATGTGAGACCAGGTTGGTTTGAAACATTAAGCAAATTTTTTACGCATATAAAAACGTAAGAATTATGTGTAAGGTTCTGTAGCCCAACTAAGCATTTACATGAAATGGTAAAATGCACTTGACCTCTTATGTCCATAAACAGGCTATAACATTTGGACTTAGCCTTTAAAAATGTCAATTTGACTGCGTCTGTTTTTATTTATTTATATAATAATTACAAATTTATATTATTTAGGTTATTAATTATATGAACATACTATGTCTTTCATAAAATAATCATAATGAATTTGTTAAAACTTTATGAATGTAAAAAGTAGAAAAGTTAAGAGACGTTTGTATCTGCTTTTGGTAATATATTTTTATTAATAATTATAAAATGTCAGATTATTTTCACTTTATTATTATTGATAACAATACATCAACTAAAGATAAAAAAAAAAGGAGAATAAACATTGCTTTATTATAATAATTAGTTCCTTTGCGGAAGAACATTTAAAATTATTCGTATAATTAATAAGTAATATTATATATTCTCTTATTGTCACTCCTATTTATCTATTATCACGTGATTTGCTCTTAGAATATATAAGAATCCCTTATAAATGATTTGTTGAACAGTTAAATACAGGAATATTGATTACAACTTTTAATAAAATAAAAAAGGAATATACATATATAACTCTAAAATTTATTATTCGAAAAAAATAAATAAAGAAGTTATAAACTAACTCTATTCTTAAAATATATTTTATTTCAGAGATATAAAATTAAAATGAGAAATTGTAAGATGGGCCGGGTGCGCACCCTAGCAGAGAGCGAGTTTTCACTAAAATACATACGAGTCATCTACAATTGTTCTTCCTCTTCCTCCACCCACCCAGCCAGACACAGGTCCTGGAGGAACAGCTCTCTCTCTCTTTTCAATATTTCCGTTGAGTTCATCCACCATGCTATTCAATTACAATTAGCCCATTCACTCCGTTACTTCCAATTCTAATTACAACCAAAACAACAACAAGAACATGCTTTCTCTTTCGCTTTCACCTCCTAATCTCTCCACCGCCTTCGTCGGCAACAAATTGTACACTCTTTCTCCTTCTCTTTTCCCTATCTGTGTTTTGCTCCGACTCTTTCAGTTGTTTTTCCCTTCCATTTTCCTACTCACGAATGGTTATTGGTCTTCTAATTTTTGAATTTATTATTTGGGCTTTCTCCAGGTCCGTCCGAGGAAATACTGGGAAGCTGACAACGCTTTCCAGTGTTCCAGCTCGCACTAGGTGCGCGGTGGATGCGCCCTATGGAGGTATCACTTTAGGCTTATTATAACATCGAATTTGAATTCACGTTGTTATGTGCATATGTGTACTTGGCTGAGAAAACTATGGAGACTGACTACTATTTAATTATGCTTAATCCTGTGTATACACGTTTATTTTGTGAAGAATTGGATAATGTCTTAAGCCTTGTTTGGATTTGGTTGGGATGGACAATATATCCCTACTATCCCATTAGGGTATAATAGTTGTCCCTCAACTATTTTCAATACATCAATTGTTAGAAATATGTTGGAATTTCGGTTTCCCAGAGGCCATCCTTTATAGGACGTTCATCATTATTGCTTTAGCCATTTCATAGTTCGTATATATCCTGACAGAATAAAGGCTGAGAAGCAGAGGAAAGTTTTTATTGGTATATCCCTTGATGTTCTTTTTTGGTGCGGGGGTGCTTGAAGTGACAAAAGCTCCTGCTGAGAAGGACAGCACTTCTAGAAACAAATGCCAGCATCATGCGTAAGGATTGAGCTAAAACTCGAAGAAGGGGAATTGAAGAAGTGGCATTCAAGAGTGTCGAGGGAGATTGTTGCTCATGATCAGCCAAAACCTTAGTTCTGCAGTTTTATTCTATGTGAGCATGGGTGGGAGCCAACTGCCACCCTATTAAGGAGGAGCTTGATCTTCTTGCTTAGATGGGCATTGGGATGAAAATCGGAGCAGCCATGCTTGAGTAGACTGATGTCGTTACTTTATATTTCTTTCTTGAGGGATAATCATTTGCTGTTGAAATCTGAGAGAGCAGAGAAAGAGATAAAGAGAAGTGAAAGAAAATGCACAATGGTAGAATTTACTAAAATGATGAAAGGTGCTTTAGAATGGGTCTAGTACATGACTTACATAGTATGGGAAATGTAACTAACTACTCACTAACTACAACTCTCTAACTAATTTCAATTAACAACTTGTAACATTTTCAATAACTTCATATTAACACACGTGGTAACTGAACTTTAACTCCAGCATTTCATCCAGTGTACAATGTCACCTTTACTAGTTTCATTTCCTCTCCTTGTAGCGTTTGGGTAACTTTTGGATCATTGGCCATTGCCTGATACCTGTTATATGAGCTTATAAAGTCTGCATTTGTGCTTCTTACCTATGTTTCTCTGTCTTTCCTTTTCCATGTCATGTCTTACCTATATTTGATTTATGTAGTTATGTATACTTATTCTGTACAGGTAATGTCCAAAAGTTCCCCCGGCTTTCTGTTTGGGATCCTTACCGTCGCCTTGGCATTAGCCGAGATGCTTCTGAGGAAGAAATTTGGGGATCAAGAAATTTTCTTTTGCAACAATATTCTGGACATGAGCCGAGTGAAGAATCAATAGAAGCTGCTTTTGAAAAACTATTGACGGCTAGTTTCATACAGAGGAAGAAAACAAAAATTAATTTGAAAAGCAGGTTGAAAAAGAAAATAGAGGAGTCTCCACCATGGTTTAAGAACTTGCTCAACTTTGTTGAGCTTCCACCTACTGAAGTTATCCTCAGAAGACTGTTTCTCTTTGCCTTCTTGGGTGGTTGGAGTATTATGAATTCTGCGGAAACTGGACCTGCTTTTCAGGTTTGCTTTGAATTTCTTACTTTTAATATCTTGTATTTCTGAGTAGTGTATACTGTATAATCAACTGAATATATATATATATAGTGTTCTTTGAATTTTCAATTATTTTTTTTTAAATACAAGTATGCCTCATCCTTCAAAAATGCATTTGGACTGTGACACCCAAAATTTTGAAAAAATAGCAAACGGAATTATATATTTATCCAGTTCTGACCTTCTCAAGCCTTAAGTGTATCAGAGCTGTTTACCATACTGCATGGTTAAGTTAACTATCAATTTGTAGATATACTCGTGGTTCCAAGACTATAATATGCCTGATAGACTTGATTTTTGTGATAACTTGAGTGACTATCTACTGTCTTTGGTTATCATTGGAGGCTGTATAGAAATCTTAGATCAGCCATTGCAATAGTCATGTTTTGTAGCTACCAGACTTCCAGATTATTGTGTTCAACATTTCAACCATGAGCGGGATTTCAATCTCCATTTGCAGCATGATTATACACATTTTTAAGGCTATTCCCAGTGATGTCAGACGAGACTATTGAAATAGTTGTCCTTGCTTTCTCTGTCTCTATTTTCTGTACCACAGCTTCCTTCTTCCCCTGAGTGTACATGCACAATTGCATATTGACCTAATCATTCTTTGCTGCAGGTGGCAATCTCTTTGGCTGCTTGCATATATTTTCTTAACGAAAAGACGAAGAGCTTGGGTAGAGCATGCATCATTGGGTAAGTGGCAGAAATTGCATCGAGTGATGTTTTACTTTTTCCTTTTCTGTGTATTCACCATCAACATTGTTTTCTTGAACAATTATAGGTTCGGAGCTCTAGTGGGTGGATGGGTTTCTGGTTCATTGGTGGTACCCAACATTCCGTCTATGTTGCTGCGCCCAACTTGGACACTCGAACTCTTAACATCATTGTTTGTTTATTTGTTCTTGTTCCTTGCTTGTACTTTTCTCAAGTGAAGTCGCAACTATTCTTACATAGTTTCATACAGTGTTCTGTACTCCTAATGAGTTGCCAGATGATCAAACTAAACTTTCTGAGTGAGCTGAGTTGCCCACTGCTGTGCTTGCTATGAATACCTCTGTTTGACTAGGCGATGACTAGCATAGATATTACTAAGCCCTATTCTTTGCGAAAATTTCGGGTTGGATATATTTTAGAATCATAATTTGTTTTTGGTATAAATTTTTGAGAGCATAGTATATTCTAAAGATGTTTGGTTAATCAGAAGATAACCGTTGCTTGATAGAGAGGGCTTTCTTTTAGCTTTTATCATATTTATAGTAGCTTTTATCTGATATTTTAGGCGCAACTTCAGTGACATATTCGGTTGTATTCTAGATTTGCATGCCCTTGCTATTGGTGCAGCCAAGCCATGCTCAAAAACTGCTTGAAGAAAGCTATACCTAATGAAAATTGAGAGCTTCCTCCGAGGGGAATGGACCCGTTATAACCAATAAAAGCAAAATTTAGGTGCTAATGCTGCTCAAACCGGTCCTTCTATTTTAATGATTAATGTAATGACGTAAATTTCACATTAAAAGATTAGTTTTGTGTATTTATATTAATAAAGGATTAATATGATAGTGTGCATAGCCTTGTCGAAATGATTTTTATATTGGCAGGGTTCTGATTAGAAACATTAACACCAACACTAACATTACCGGAGTTACTCGGAACTAACTCAATGAATTCAAAAGGCGCAATACAAATTTTCTTAGAAATGTCAAAGGTAGAAGCTACGTAAAAACTTTAGACAAATTGAATCCAACATACAAAAGCACATGGACATACATAAATCCAAACATGAAGCCTAAAGATGATTACACCTAACAAAAACATAAATCCCTAACAAATTTAAGACAAGCTATCAACTAAATAAAATATTTATCAAGGGTGGCTGTGTTGCTTGTTGCGCGAGTCCGATCGGTTGTTCCTAACGGCGTAGCATCCCAAGACGTATATGGCGGTGACGACTACAAGCACAACAGAATTGAATATGGTGAGATGCCTCCACTGGTTCCTGATGTTGGCAAGAACTCCTCCTTTGCATGAATTGCAATCATAGC
The DNA here is from genome assembly GCA_031216105.1 of Dalbergia cultrata. Classification (NCBI taxonomy): domain Eukaryota; kingdom Viridiplantae; phylum Streptophyta; class Magnoliopsida; order Fabales; family Fabaceae; genus Dalbergia; species Dalbergia cultrata. The sequence continues at coordinate 52,079,423 of CM062347.1, read as the reverse complement.
AGAGTTTGTCCTCTCTATTACTCCAAGTGGTGCAGTCCGAATTATTTGCCGCTGGACCCGTCTTTGGCACTTCCCAGAACGTAGCATTCTTCATCTTGAATCCACACTTCACTGGTGGCTTACAGCACCCTGACTGAAAAAATTCAAAAAGAACGGAAACAAACCATTAACTCTCGACCAAAAAAAAAAAATTAACTAATTGCTACGTTCACAGAGAAGTAGGAATTTGAATATATGCAAATGCAATTCTCACCCCATTGCTAGTCACAACTTTGTATATAGGATCTCTTCCAAACTAACTATTATGCACGGTTATGGAACATTAATATGGTGGGAGTATTTGTCTCGTGCATACTAAAAGGATCACTAACAAGCATACGAGATAAATGAAAACAAAATTTATGAAATTTGTATAAATAGTAATATGTTCATTAAAATTTTTCTCATGCTACTTATTAAGAACATATAAGAGGGTCCTATTAAGAAGAAAAAAGGACATACATTTTACAAAAATAAATACAATTCCTAGATGTTATGTGCCATTCAAAGGACAATATCTTAACTTTTACAACATGCCATAGTTGAAGAGTAATTCTTAGAGATGCCAGCAAGTTGATTTGTTCTTACACTACAATTTTATTCTAACATATTAAAAAACAATTACCCAAAAAACTAAAATGTTGACAGCCAAATTGTACGCACTTGCTTTCTCTTACTCTTGAAAGCTTATGATGATTTTTTGTTATATATATATATATATATGCATTAATTTTATTTTTGTTGTGTGTGATAACATGACCCTCGACCTTCAAGGTGGAAGTAACTGAAAAGGAACGGTGACACAAAACCTGCGTGGTGGAAAAGTGTTTGAAAATGATCTCGTCGACGTCGTCGTTGTCGACCCGACCACCGTCAACTTTGAGGTCGTGACAAACGTGAGCATCCATCAAACAACTCTTGACCTCGTCCCAGTTCTTATCATTAACAACATAGTGCTGCAGCCAGTGCGAGAAATCCGCCACCCCGTACTCCCGCCCGTACCCTTTTCCGGACACCTGCTGCCCCACCTTCCTGTTGGTCACGAACAGCGCGAACACAGTGAACAGCGCCATCCCCAATATCAACAAGAACGTCACCAGCAGGTACATGTAGAGCGCCACGTTCACGCGGCACAGGGAACCCACGATTCCGAGCGTTGAAACGAGGACCACGAAGATCCCGCCGATGAGGAGCGGGTACTGCAGCACCTTCTGGCAGTCGCTGGCGTCGCCGCCGTGGATGTGGATGTAGGCGGCGGTTCCCACGGCGGAGAGGCCTAGCAGGAGGGAGAGGATGTTGAGGGCGCCAACCACGGTGTTGCTTATGCGGAACATCATGTTTGGAGAAAACTAGGATTTCTTTTTTGTGAAGTGATGTTGGTGTGGGTTTGGGAGAGTGTGTGCGTTTTATAAGTGTGGAGAGAAAAGGGAAAAACGGTTGGTGTTTTGTTTTTCACTTTTTTGGATTTGAATGGGGTGTGCAGTGATCGTGGTGTGTTAGGGAGAGACCGAGACAGAAGGGAGCGTACGTTGGGGTTGAGCCACGTCAGCTATCAACGGTTACGGTTTATGGGTCTTCCCTGTTCCACTACTGTAGAGGGACGGTTATTCACGAACCACAAACAAGGCTTCGTTTGTTCTCTTTTTTCGTTTTTGTTCCCTCCCGTTCTCCTGATTCTTTCATGGCAAGACCGTGTCAGGAAATTACTTTAGCACACACAGGGCAGGTTAGGATGAACAGGCGCACAAGACTCACCCCAACTCAGGGCAGTGTTATGACATGTTTTGAGGTTCATTTAGCATCTATACAATATTTGCAACTCACTTGTCACCAATGAAAACCTGAGAATCCAAGTCAAGTGACGAGGATAATAATATCAATTAGGATAGGATATTGTGAAATAGTTATTAAAGTCTGTAAAGAAGTGATTGAAGAGATTAAGAGTGTGATTGCTGGTCTTATGTTTTTCTGTGAAGGACAAATACTGGAAAGACATCTCAGGTTCCACTGCAACTTTTATTCAAGCTAATGAAGCAAGGGGCGTCTGAAACACTCTTGGAATGACTGATACCACTCTAATTGTATTAAATTTTCATTTACTTTTATTATTATATATATATTTTTTAAATTACATGAATAGTTTAAATAAATTATTTATTAATTATCATAATATTATAAAAAAATTATTTATATTAATCTAATTATTTATAAAATTAATATGTATCTCATGTTTCTATTTTTAGATAGTTCATAGGTATTTCAAATATTAATAATTAATTTATTTGATATAATTAAATCTAGAAATAACTTTTATCTTTTATTCAGTAATTATTTAAATAATATAATATTAAGAAATTAGAATAATTTAAATACTTTAATATTGATAATGAATAAAAAAAACTCAAAAACCATGGATGGAAGGTTATTGTAATTATTTTTCAATATACTAGTCATGGTAATACATATCAATTAAATATATATAACTAGTTCAATGCACTTTAATAGAGTTGTCAAATGAAAAGAATTATAATAAAAAAAATAAGTGATTGTAGATATATCTTAATATCATATGTTTATTTAATAATTTTAAAAGTTATAAAACATTATATAATAAAATATAATATGTATGTTGTATATTATAATTTAGTAATTTATCTTTATTTTTATTTTTATTATTGTTATTATTATTATTATTTACTTGTATTTTTTGAAATATGCATAGCTATATATATATTTTGTTTAAATATCTATTATTTTTAGATTTTTTTTAAAAAAAAACTCAATAAACATACGTGATTATACTAACTATGTGAAATTTTCTTTTTAGTGATTAAAGAAAAGGAAAACCAAAATTGTGAGCTTATACTCTTTGATAAACTAGGCAACACATGTGCGATAGTTCTCGGAGTCTCAGCATAGCAGTGTCTTCGTCATCAAGGTTTGTGCCAGATATGATATGCATAATATATATTAATTATATAAAAAGTTAAATATATATATATATATATATATATATATATATATATATATATATAATATTAAATATTTTGAGTTAATTAAATTAAATTAACAATAATAAGTGTTAATTTTTTTTCAATAAAGAATGAAATGAATGCTCAACCACTCCAAGATAGAGAAAATATTATTGTGACTAATAATTAATATAAATTATTTATTTATGTAATTAAGAAGAAGAAGAATATTTTGATGAAAATAAATAAAAATTTAATATAATGAGAGTAACAATAATCATAAAGGAGTGACAATATTCATTTCCAAAATCGTAATCTAAATCTTAATTACAAACTAATCTCTCACAAACTTTCCCATTCCTCAAAAAGCCCTCCTTCCATGCACAGCTATCCTCGCCGTCGAATTGCCATAGTCGGCACCGGTGCCGTCCGACCTTGGATTCGGCGATTTGTCATTTGAGTTCGACAACTTCCCCATCCCCTCCATGGACGCGCTCTTCGCCGACAAGACGGGGACGTCCTTCCCCCTGAAGCCTTCGCGTCCAATCTCTCGACTTTGCTATGAATTTTGCTAATGGCGAAGATTACGGGATCACCTTTGATGATCGCGATAACCATTGCATCCCTTTAGTCTCAGACGTCGTTCCTCCACTCTCTCAGGCGAGGGAGAAGTCCCAGATCTGCCAGGTTCGTGTTTTGTAGCGGCGGAAGCTGTGGCCAACGATGGTGGTCTTCGCTGCTGTGGCCTTCGGGTGATGAGGGGGCATTGCGGTTCAGGGGTGGAGGTGACCTTGACCTTGACGTCCACACTCCGCATGTACAATGACAAGATGAGGGCGGCAAGGTGAGGTGCGGGGGCGATGACTTTGATAGAAATGACAGACAGAAACAAGAATAGAGGAGGGTGACTGAGGCGGACGACAGTTTGCGGTTGGCCATGGTTGGTGGTTTGCCCCAACTTCATGGTTTTCATTTTCTTTATTTATTTATTTATTAAACCTCTGCTAATTGTAGTTTTCACTTAATATGACGTACTTCCCTTTAAGTCCACATGTGCTTCATTCATTTGTCCACCTCACATCTTCATTTTATAGATAAATTTTTTTTTTCTGCATAAGAAAAAATGGGAATGGTAAAAAAAAAGTAGCTATCTTAGATTGGTTAATTTGAATTGTATGTTTTAAGTAGATATTTCATAAATATCCACTGATAATTTTTTTAAATATAGTAAGTTTTAAAAGAGTGGTACTACATGGCTTTTTCACCAAAATAAACAAAAAAAAATTATTTATGCAAATGATAAAAAAAACATTTGATACAGAAATGAGCTAAAAATATACATGTGAATACGCAAGAGATCTGTGTTTAACCGATTTGTACAAGAATATGCAAGGGACCCCTGTATATTCATATTAAATTTGAATAGGGCAGGGGCCGGGCCCATTGTATTCATGTGCAAATCGGTTACACATAGATCCCTTACATATTCATGCCTATACTGGATATGTAAAGGTTTAATATAATTCATTTTTCCCTTAAACAAATTAAACTAAATATATTTCCTTAAACTAAACTAACTTAAAATTAACTAAACTAATTCAAGTAACCAAACATTTAATTGACTAACTTAAAATTAACAAATTAAACTAAACATATTCCCCTAAATTAAACTAACTTAAAATTAAGTAAACTAATTCAAGTAACTAAACATTAAATTAAAAAATTAAACTAAATATATTCCCATAAACTAAACTAACTTAAAATTAACTTAACTAATTCAAGTAACTAAACATTAAATTAACTAAATTAATTCAAGTAAATAAATTAACTAACTTAAAATTAACTAAACATATTCCCTTAATAAACTAAACTAACCATATCCGAACTAAACTAGCTTCAAATTAAAAAAAAATGGAAAGAATAAAAGTATGCTAACAAAGAGATAAAATACTTGGCTATCAAGCTTGGCGGATATATAGATATCATCTAAGTAGTAAAGATTATTTGCCATAGTGAACAAAATTTCGTCAAAAATGAAAGTGAAAAGGAATGAAAGGAAATGATTGAGCCCAGATATATTCACACTATAGGTGAACATGAATACGCATGAGGTTCCCATGTATTGCAAATGAACATGAATACGCATGGGGCCCTTGAATATTCATTTTAAACATGAATACGCAAGGGTCCCATGCATATTCATGCTCATTTACAATACGCCAAGACCTCATGCGTATTCATGTACATTAAAATAAAACGGTTTATATCCGTAATTAATGTTTTTTTCTATTTATTCACACAATTAATTATTTTTTTATTTTAAATGGTAAAAAATCCTTACTACACAGCTAGAAGTAATAGCCAAACTATACATGTGGCAATGCAAAAACTATAAAAATCATGGAGAGAGAAATCTACTATAACTCTAGTTTTAGATGAATATTATTTTAACACTCAATAGTGGGTGTCTAATTGGGACATCCACTCTATTATCATTGTATTTGATAGTGACATCTATTTTTTCTATCAATTCATCACATTCAATAATAATGGAGTAAATGTCATAATTAAACACCATTTTTTAAGTATTAAAATAGCAATACTTGTGATGCTAGGTAACCTGAATGAGATGTGCAATGTGATGTTGACTAATTGATGTCTTTAAAATTTATTGTAAGAGGAAAATATAATGATAGATAGAAGGGAAAATTAAGGGGTTGTTTGGAAGTGTTTTTTTGTTTTTGTTTTCTAAAACTGCTTTAAAAATAAGTTTAAGTTCATTTTAAAAAAAGGAAAAAACAAGAAAACTTGTTTGGGTAATTATTTTAAAAAAAAACTTTTAAAATGAATAAAACCAAAAATTGTTTGGCAAAGATCAAAACAAAAATCAACAACCACCAGCAACCACAACAAATTATCAACAACCATAAGCAACCACAACAAAGATCAACAAACAACAATAATGAGATCAATTTACAACTTAATATCAACAATGAAATTAAAAAAGATTAACACAACAATGAGAGGGAGGGAGAAGTAGAGAAAGAGATGGGTAGTGGCGGAGTAGCAGCGGATCGCATCCCGGAGGGGACGGAGGATTGCGTCTTGGAGGGAGAGGATCGTGTCCCAAAGGCAAATTTGAAGGCCACGGAGGTCATGAAGCTCGCGGTGCTGGTGGAGGATTGTGTCTTGGATCGCGTCGTAAAGGCAGATCTGAAGGCGAAGCTCACGGATTGTGTCTAAGATTACGGTGGTCACAGTGCTGGCAAAATTGGCAGAGCTTGCGGTGTTGGCAATGGCGCTAACGCCGGTGGTAATGGTGGTTGTTCATTCCTTTTTCTTCTTCTTCAAAGTTACAAAATGAAAAACATGTTAAATTGTTTATATATTTTGCGAATCAAATTATTGCCTAGTTTATGATGTGTAGCAAAATCTAAATGACAAAGATAGATAACTTGTCCAAGGGAAAAAATGGTTAATATTTATCTATATTCACAAGAAAAATGTTGGATTTTCTAAGACTTAGTTAACCTTGTCCACAAATTAATGATTTTAATTAACTCATTGTAGGGAAAAAAAACTGATAGTGATGAGCCTAAAAATTTATAATAGTAATAAGTGGTGATAAAGGCATACTTAATAAATAATAATATAGGATATACATATAATTTGTATTAGTTTTTAATTCTATTGGCTAATATTATACTTTTATTTTACAATATTAATATATAGAAACAAATTTTGTTAAATGTATAGAGTTTATATACTTAAAAATTATTAAATAAACATGTGATAAGAAGATTTGTCTGACCAATTAAATTTTATTATTGTTTTTTCTTTATTTTTATCCTTAAAATGTTAAGGCTACTTGATACGTTAATTTAGACATGTTTACATACACTACATTAAAAATAATTTAAGTATTAAGAAAAATTTAAATAAAATAATTTAATATATAAGTTTAAGTATTTACATTATTTAGTGTTACTAGGATCTAGCTAAAGAATAGATCCATGATCTTCTTGGTTCGAATACTGGTAGAAGAAGAGGAGAAATATTTATATTAAAATTTAATTGTAAGTGTTTACGTAATCTATTGATTATATAGAAATCTGAAAATGAAATTAATAATAAGGTTTAAAAAATAAGTAAATATTAAACAAATAATAGTATTAATAAGTTTAGATAAATTATAATTATTGATTACAAAAATAATATTAAATTTATTAAGTAACAAAGAAAAATAAAAGGGTATTTTAGTGACAAAGAAATAAAAGTAATTAATATGGAAGTGGTGATAGACATTTAGGAATGGTAATAGTCATTCTCATCAAAGCTTTATAAAGATTGTGCTAATGAAATCCTATATATCGGGTGTATTTGTTTCATATTAAAAAAATGATTATAAAATTTAAACTTTATATTTTAAAAACTATTTTTTAGCTTTTATAAAAAAATTGAAAATTAATTTTTTTAGTGAGAAATATGATTTTAAGCTGAAAAAGATCAAACAAATATACCCTTAATTATCACTACATCCGTTAAGAACCTAGTTTGATAGATAATATTTATTAGAGTCCCAAATAACTAATTGAAAGATTGTTTGTGTTGTACTTGCACCGAAAAAAAGAAAAGATTGTCTTAGTTAGTTATAAGATTGAGAATCTTATTTAAAGTCTCATTAGAAGATTGACCAAAAGAAAAGATTAAGATTTATGCTCCTATCACAACACACTCACGCGCACACACACACCCACAGATATACATAAAGATTTATGCGTAGATTTGGCCATTCAATTTTCATGATTTCAATAAAATGGAACTTTAAAAAAGCCATACATGGGATGCTAAACAAGATAATTTAAAAACAATATACCTTGGTCACATATACGACCCATAATTTATCGAAACTCAAACTAACCGGATGTTTGGTATACAACTTTTATTTACAATAACATTACAAGTTTTGCCCTCTTCTCCATTCCCCTCAAAAATTCAAACTCACATGCCCCTAATGATGCTAGCCAACCCGAATGGGATGCCCGATGATGTGATATTGATCAACTGATGTATTTAAAATTTATTGGAAGAGGAAAAATATAACAATACATGGAAGGGAAAATAAAAAAACTATAAAAAAAAGAAAGCTACAAATGACAACTCAATGGTCCGTGTTTATTATCGGGCTCCCTAGCATTTTTGTAATAACTCACACCCATACAAACACCACCTGAGTCGGATTTTAATTTCGGGTTCGGGTCGACAAATAACTTTCTTTGAAAAGTTGTAGAAGTCTTTCATTGAGTGTCACTTATATATCAAAACTTTATAAAGAATGCGCTTCTGAAATGCTATATATTTAGTTGTCACTACATCCGTTAAGAAACTGGTTTGATATATAATATTTACTAGAGTTCCAAACAACTAATTCAAAGATTATTTGTGTTGCGCACCCAAAAAAGAAAAGATTGTTTTTGTTATAAGGTTGAGAATCTTGTTTAATGTCTCGGTAAAAGATTGAATGTGAAACGAAGATTGAGATTAAAAAACAAAACAAAACAAAACAAAACCAAAAAAAAAATGATTAAGATTTATCCGTACATTTGGCCATTCAGTTTCATGATTTCAATGAACTGGAACTTTAAAAAGGCTATACATGCTGAGATGCTAAACAAGATAACAAAACTTTTCCAATTCTTTAAACACGAAATACCTTGTTCACATATACCACCGATAGTTTATAGAAACTAAAACTGATCGTAATGTATGGTGTATAACTTTTGTTTACAATAATAATTCGCTATAGATATGGATGCATAAGGAGACAAAACAGGGAGAGTAGATTCACTAAAATTAAAACATTGAAATAGTAAAGGAAAATAATAGTGATGTAAATTTGTTGTCTTGTTGTACATGAAATATTTTCCAATCAATTGACATCAAAGGGGCGGTGAAAAAAACTCAAACTCATGAACCCCGTCTGCATTCACACGATTATAACAACTCTTTACCAGGTTTGATAATATGACTAAAACAACAAAACTCATTACTAACTATAATTAAAAGAATGAAGATTAAGAAATTAAACTAGCTAGCTAGAACCTCATGAATGTTGAACAATCCATGAAATAACTCTAACTCGTGATCCCATCTACAATTTTCACACGAGTTAACTTCATCAAAATCGTCGTCGTCATCATCTAGTAAAACCCATCGGCCTTTTTTCGATCTCCACCCTTTGCATGTGCTCTTGAAGGGACATATAGGTTTGTGCCTAGGCACCAGCAATATATTATTTATCCACATATATCGTGCTAATTGTACCACATTGTTCCTTGTTCTTACAATACACTTGGACTTCCTCAAAAAACGCAAATGCTCGAGTCCTTCTTTCACCAACTCTTCATCTTGGGAGCGCAATAAGAACATACCATACACATATTTTGCCTCCTTGTGACCTTTTTGAGCAGCCACCTTCAAGACACCAAGACCATTAGTGCTTCCCTTCTCTAGGCATTCTCGCAATCCTTTTCTATACAAGCTCTCCAAGTTTTGGCTTTCCATGCAGCGCGTCAAGAAGGACAATTCTTTGTCACTAGAACGCCACGGGATTAATGGGAATTTGTCCAAAGAAACCCTTTGAAAGATGAGGTTGTCTTCCGCAGCTTCGAGAAAATCTTTACAACACAGCTTCATGCTGTGAAGGTCTCTGAAAGAATTAGAGGCAACAGTTGCAACCACTTCCACTAACAAGTCTTTTGGAAGTGTCTTAAAGCTGCAAGCAGTGGAGGAGGATCTATTGTTGTTATATGTGTGTCGTCTTTTCTTACTTACCCTCTTCATGATTTTTGACAAAGCCATTGTTGTATGAGCTAGAGAACTTGATGAGAGTTTGGGAAGTCAGGATTCTTGGTTTGGAGACAAGGGTATGTGTTTTTATAGGAGGGTTGTTACCTTGCGGATTAAGGTAATTGGTCAAAGAGAGAAAGCCGTTGAAGATAATAATGATAGTGAATGATAATGATTTGCTAAAGAGATCAATTTCTTGGTAAAGAAATTTATTGAAACAGTATAGATATATGAGTTAGGTGTTTGAAATAAAAAAACCCGTATATACAATAAATAATGAGGGATAAGGCATGTACCCAAAAAAAAAAGAGACAAGGCAAGAAGGATAAACTCAAATTTAATGATACAAGATAAAAACAAAAGACGGTTTAAACAAGATTTTGATACCTACAGTTTCGATTGATTTGATTTTAATTCTTTTATCATTTCATTTTTATGTTATCTTTGTAATAAACAAACAAAAAAAGAAAAGGTTTAAACAAGATTTTGATACCTGCAGTTCTATTGATTATATTTTAAATCTTATTTTTTTTTAATGTTTTCGGCGTTAATGCTCTGTTATTAAAATTTGATACTTTATCTTTAAAATTAGCTTTTGCTCCTTATAGTTTGTATCTTTTTAGATTTTGTTATTCTTTCTAATTATTATTTTTTATAAGGATTGATCCTGTCATAAAAGAATAGGTCGCTAGCTATAGTTTACTTTATTTTATTAGTTTTGATCTCTCAACGATTAAAATATAAATGGTAGAAAATTATGGAGACATTTTTTGGTAGTTTTTTTTTTTTTGGGTAGAGTGAAAATTATGGAGACTAATTATGCCAAAAGAAAAATATTATAGGGAGAGAAGCCAGAATTTAATATATAACCATTGAAACCAAAAAGTTGTATTAAAAAGATCTCAATAAATTTTAAAGTCGTTAAACGAAGAATATATATTATATGTCGATTGCCATAAAAAATTTAATTAATGACAGATAATTCATCATTGCCAGACAATGCAAACAAAGATTAAAAATTGAATTTTAATGAAGAAGTATAGACATCGGTTATTTTATCATTAGTGATAAACCTGTTGAAGAGAAAAAAAAATCTATTATTTTTCAAAGAGATAAAAACATAAGATTTGATTTCAAAGTTAATTTAAAAGTATATCTTTGTAATAGATTTCAAACACAATTTAATTTATAAATTGAACTAATTTTTTTCCGATAATTTAAAACAAAGTTTCAACCCGCTTAAAAACAAAGTGAAGAGCAACGCCACAACATAATAAGTTATGTTATTTATATTTATTATGTATGAAACATCATATTGATTCATTTCTTATTTATAGTTGAATGAAATGTGAATTTTATTTAAGTTAAATTCACAACTTATTAATAATAAATAAAATATAAATCAACACAATATCTTATACATAATGAATAAAAAGAACATTTTTCAATATAATACGATCATATCATAAACTACAGCGAAACTAAAAGCGAACATCAGATCAGATACACCTGTGAAGATTCTTATCTATAGCGTCATGCTTGAATCTCATTCAGATGTGACTTTAACTGACCTTGTGCCGCCATGCTAAACTGAACAACCTTTTTTGACCGCTTAAATTGAATAAATTCAACTTAAATTCAATCAAATCATATTTTTTAAGTATTTCAAACATATGATATTTTATCTTTGATAATCAGTTTCAATGTTTTTTTCTGGGATGGAGAGTTAATATGCAATACTGCATTTTTTTTTATTCTCTTCATGTAATTATTTGATTTTGCTAGTAACATAGCATGGTTCGGTAATGCATAGGATAAAAAATCGAATTAAGCACTTGTTAGGAGCGGGATTAAACGCATAACATAAAAAATCAAATTGAGCACTCAAATGCCTCATCCTGGAAATTGCGACAGCAACCTCTTTCACAATTTGATTATTAAAAAAAAAAATAGAAATCAGATGGAGCTGTTTGGGCCTGTCAATCATTGTTAAACGGGCTGGGCCGACACAATAGCAGCCCGACCCGGCTCTGAACTCGCAAAGCCATCTTCTTTTGAAAGGCGAATTGAAAAGCTGGGTCCAATTTGGCGGGAAAATCCTCCATTTTTGTGTGCTGTGGAGAATGGAAGGCAGCGAGAGCGAGGCCGTCTTCGAATCGCTGAATCTGAATCCGCAGCTCTTCATCAATGAAGTTCTCAACACCATTGATGATGTCGTCGATGAAGCTTTCGATTTCTTCTACCAGTAACACCCAGATAACACCCCCCCCCTTCGCTTCTTTTTTTTCTTCCCCCAAAATTCATTTCTAAAATATCAATTTTTTTGTGATTTCAGAGAGGCATCGAACAAGCTGAACTCTGAAGGTTCCATCCAAAGGTCCCAAGATCTGAAAAAGGTTAGTCTTTTTTTTTTTTGGGGTAACTTCTGTTTTTGTGCAGAACTGAACGAAATTTTTATTTGTTCGGGTAATTATTGTTATCGTGATTATGGAAATTGAAACTATGATTTATGCCTGAAACTTTAAAATTATGCTGCTGAGTAGTGTACGTAATTTGGTTATTGTGGAAGGGTGTTGATTGCATTCGGCAGAAGATCCATTCTGTTTTGGACCAGCGGTTGGCTATTTGGGAAAAATACTGCCTTCATCACTGTTTTTCTGTTCCCCAAGGTTTCGTTATGCCAATCAGTGTATGTACTCTCTCTCTCATTTTGTTGGAATTGAAATAGTGTTGACTGTCCTCGCATTGAGTGGCAGACTATCAGCTGCATTTTACAGTGCTTTGACACCAGCAATCCTTGCATGCTGAGCACCATGTGGATATGCTCCATACCCACTAATTGAATTACATGTTATGATCCACTTTTAACATTAACTTTCAATTGAAGTGTCACTTAATTAGTGGTCGACTTGGGTGTAGAGCATATCTGCGCGGTGCTCTCGGGGCACGGTAAGAATTTCTACCTTGGACGTAGGACCACTTTGGCTTTGTTATGCACTATGCAGTCTCTGGTTGTTAGCCCACTATTATCGGGGATAGCTTTAAAAAGCGTATGATTGAAAAACCAGGCATCTATGTCTCAAAAGAATGATTAATTGGAAAATATCATATGGCATGAGAAAATTGTCCTGTACTAGTTCTTCCTCCCTTTGACAATGAATTTTATTAAGTATGCACTAATACAACAAGTATATATATGTACTAGTTAAGAAATGTTTCTTCCTTGACATGGATTTTCATTTTTTGAATTAATTATCTAACCTTGGAAAAAAATACTTCCAGGATGAATCAAATGATAATGGCCTCCATCCACATGCTTTGTCCGATCCGGATGTTGATGGTCAGTTAGACTCCTTGAGGAAAAGACTAACTGAGGTAATAGAAATGCTGATTTCTAAATGCATTCCACTGCTGCAAAGTTCTACTTTTGTTTCTCATTCAATTTATATTGATACTGGTTATAACTGTCAGGTGGGGAAGGAGTCTGAAATGTTGAATCGAGAAATTCAAGCATTAGAAAGGCAGTCTACTGTCAATGCTCGGTATATCAAGGAGGCGGTACAATTGTATGAGCAGAACTCTTTGCATGAGTTGTTTCAGGGTAATTAAAGAGATTATCTCCATCTTTATGTTCATGTTTGGACCTTTAGCAAGTACTTTCCTGTACCACTTTGATATCGTGATTTAGGATGCTAAGACTGTGGACCTTGGGGGAGAAACTAACCAAATAATGCCAACAACTTTTTCCTGCATCATGATGATGATGACAATGATGATTATTATTATTACTATTAGAGCTTAATTTCTATACACTACTGCTAACCAATGAAAATTCAGGAAAATGCCAAATTATTATAACTACCCACAATTATATCTGCCCACTATAATTTGGCACATTCCTGAAATTTCATTGGTTGATATTACCCTGTCAATGCATAGAAATTGGAATTTTTCTTCTTCTTCTTATTTATTTTATGGAAGTAAGTAGGGAGAAATTAGTATCTTATTATGAATGGCATTATTGTCAAAGTTTGAACTGAAATTAAACGTTGAAGTTTCTAAGTTCACTGATCTTTAATTGGATTATTGTTTCCTATAGAGGTGGTGACAACCGCATCTGAACTTGGAATGAAGATGAAAAAACTAAACACCAGCACAATTGAAGAGTCTGAACAAATGAAATCTAAAAAGGTTTACAGCAAAGAATTGGATCTATCTTCCGTTAACCTTGGCAAAGGTAACCATAATATCATTCATTGCATTTGCACTGCTACTTGCTCCTAGGCACGTTGAACTCCAGATTCTTAGTTAATTCCTGTTTGCAGGTCTCTCAAATGTGAAGTTAGATGATCTTCAAGGATTTTTAAGTATTACGAAGAACATGTGAACTTTGTGTATTTGTCGATTATTAGTCTTTCTAGTTGGAATTTAACTTTGCAATGCTAAGAGCCTAAGACTATTGTGGGCAATTTGATGATGCTTTGGATTAGTTTATTAGTGTAATTGCAAAACTGAACTTGCTTGACCCATAAATAGTGTCTATATATTGAAAATGTTGGTTCCTAAATGATTGTATGAAGAAAATTGCGCACATTTCCCGTGTTTCACATTCTAAATGCTCAATGCATTCTGTTCAGCTAGCCATCTGTCACTGCCCTATTAAATGGTATAATCTGAATCTCTCCTTTTTCATTCGAATGAGGTCCTTTATGCGAAATAATGATGGGGAGATGTTATGTGGCCCCGATCCCTTTGATTCGCCGTTGAGGTTATAGACTCAATCTATAGAAGTGCATTAAATTTATATGTTTGAAGTCTATAAATGATAAGAGCATTTTTTTTTCATCAATAATTTCTTCATTTATATCAGAGTTACCCTCATTTTTCATAACCTTAAACTCCGCAATGACTGAAAAACTAGGGCGTAAACTTTGTAGCATAGGAAACATGCAGGGACCCAGCGTATAGTGTCCCATTAAAGTCATGAACTTCACTAGCTGCCTCTATGCCATACTCTTCAGCCAGGGACACAACCTGTAAAATTGCCCCGTTCTCATCGACTCGAGTCCTGTAGGCATAATAGGAGGCCTTGGGGGTGGAGGTGGTCCCAAATAACTGTTCACTGCTAGCCATTCCTCTTGATGTTATCTGGTGCTCCAGCCAGTTCCAAGAATGTTTCTGATGTATTTGCTCTCGGCCCTTTGATCCGGAATCTCTGAATTCGGTTTGCCGTGAATTCAGTGACAAGAACAAATGAAAGATCTGTGCTTACGGCTACCCCAGCTGGAACATCAAGGCCACTAAGCAACACTCTGGTTTGGTTGGTGCTTGGATCATATGCAAATAGCCTTCCAGACCTATCTCCGCTGCTTAGCAGTGCTGGCAAATCTCTACAAAAATAAAGCGTCGTATTCACTCCTGCCCTATACTAGAATGTGCTACATTGTCCATATTTTCAGTATCAGAAATTGTAAATACTCCATAAACACCAATTGTATCCTCCTGATTGTTTAAGGAGGAAGGAAAGACCCAAAAAGGGCACTTGCCTGTAGCACTATACATCTTTCCTAACTTTTCTTTTCTCCTGAAGTAACTAGGAGGCTAATCTTGATTTATATAAGAAGATTTGGCATTTGCGTGAAGAAACAATGTATGGAATGAATTGGTAACCTGATTTGGTAATTAGCGCTGGCCTCTGTGAAAAAGACAAGTCCAGTGTCCGGGTGTACATCTAAACCTGCAGCAAACCGAATAGGCTTGCCTTGTATATCTCCAACAAGTTGGGTTGGAGCCACTCCATTGGAACCAACCTTCACCACCCCAAAATAGGCATCAGCAACATACAGATCACCTGTCCGAGGATTGAAACCCAACCCCAAAGGCCTCCCACATGTTGCTTGAAGTGTTGAGAAGTCAGCTAGGCCATCACTTATTGTCTTGTTCCTTGACCAACAAATACACAAGTCAATGCTTTCAGCATGCATGCCTGAACTGAACTGAAATAGACAAGATAAAACATGTTCCCAATGGCTGCAATATTGCCCTTGACCGTTTGTAGCAGTAATTGTGACAAAACTATACTTTTTTTCGCAACTGCAGTAAGAGTAATGATAGTATAGTCTCAGGTTCACGGTGAACCTTACACATAAAAATATATCAACCATTCAAAGTATAATTTAAAGTAAAAAATATATAAATATTATAAAACCATTTTTTGAGATCATGACACGTATAAGATTCACCATAAACTTGAGACTATATAAACATTTTTCTTGTAGTAATCGGAACACAATTGTGACCGCAATTATAATATACAGCAACGCACTTACCTGTTTGGCGAAGTGTAAGCATATTCGATGAAACTGTCACCTACATATTTAAGAATTCTTCCATCAGAAACACCAACATAAGGCCCTGTACCATTTCGGTCAAATGCCAGAGACTCCGGCCCTGTCAATGGTACGTGTAACGCCCGGGGACGAGGATGAGGAGTGATCGCCGGTGCAAAGAGGGCACGAACAAGGAGCGGCTCCTCGCAAGGTCCTCTAAGCGGAGGGGTACATGAATGAACCGATTACACACTCGAATGAGAGGGATCCTAAGATTGTATAGGTATGGGACTATACAGTTGAGGAGGGCTTATATGAATTGATTTGTACTACCTATACCAACAAGATGCATCTTCTTTTCGGTAGCCTAAACTGAAAGAACTCCATAGTTAAGCGTGCTTGACCTGGGGTAATTTTGGGATGGGTGACCTCCTGGGAAGTTTTCCCAATAAGCATGTGAGTGAGGACAAAGCATGCTGAAAAAACCCGTGTTGGTTTGTGGGGACAGTCTTCAATCCATAAAGCAGCAGGGGATGTTACAGTACGGGTAACTGCAAAATGTTGAGTAATATAGCTACTGATGTGGAGCACATGAAAAAGAGGAGGATCAAAATTGCAAAGACAGTCATCCTCATTGTAATGCTCAAGAATGTTATACGCTATATAAGTCAGGAAGCTTAAGAAATCAGTGAGTAATATTTATAGGCATGCATTGGCACTGCATGCAGTATCCTTTACTGGGTGGAAACGTGAAAAATCCATCAAAGGAAGATTATGGGCTTAACAACCTCGTGAAAAGAACACGCAAGAAAACAGGAGTTTCCTGTCAGAAACGCTCGTAGTGTTACGAGTTTGGAATTTAGATCAAGTCATAATATATGAATAAAGTACATAATGTGCATAGTGAAGAAGAAAAATGTGAATAATCGTAGGGAGATACTAGCATAATATATCATAAAGCTCGCTCCTGTACGAGCTCTCTCTCGTGAGTCGTGTGACTCATGAAAACTCCCCTCTGGCCTACTGCAACTCACCCCATAAAGAAATCATTAGACGATTACGAAACACTAGTTAGGTTGTGCTCCGCCTGTTAATATAATGATATTTGACCTGTTAATATAATGATATTTGAAATAAAAGTATACACAAATTCCATTCTTACATTACACGTTGTTGAATTGAACAACCTGGAGCTGTCATACACGTCCCTAATCATCCCTTGCCTCTTCATGCTCTCAAGGGAGGTGATGGTTTTGGCACCATTCGTTTTCAGGGGTATGTAAAAGGGATGCCTGTGCAAGTCCTCATTGATGGTGGAAGTGATGACACCTTTTTGCAGCCAAGAATTGCTAAATTTCTTAATCTACCAATTGAACCAGCTGGATTGAACATTTTATATATGTTGCTTCCGAAGCGATTTTGTATAGTAATTGCCGTTATGTTGAGAAAATATAGGACTAAAAATTATACATAAGAAAAATTTCCAATTTCAAAAAATAACATTGACTTGGCTAAATTGAGTAGAGTTCATGATTTTCTGTGGAAACGATCCATGAATTGTTTTTTTGTGGCAAGAATCCGTACTAATAATATAGAGAGAAGACATAATTCACCAATAATTCAACTTAATATATATACATGTGACACACTGATATAGATACAGCGCATATATACCTCTACTAGCCTGCTTCTCTTTTGTCTCTCAAATTACCAATAGCTACCAACCATTTATTCACTTTTGGTTTCAACGTCGGTGGGATATAGCTATTGGCACCCATAATTCACCGAGTAATTACATGATGAAAGAGAAGCAGATATGTATACAGAAGAAAGTAACAAAATCAAAAGTCTATAGGATTTAATTTTTGTTCGGTTCTCAATCAATAGAATTCGAGTAAATGGCTAAATTATAATGATAGCTTTCCATCATAACCTGTAAATTTTCTTTAAATTCTATTAACCGATTGAATCAAATTATTTTGCACCGTAAGTATATAAAAGCTAATTTCACAAAATAACTAATTAATATAGATAATAGCATTTGAATATCAAAATCTGACCAAATGACAGTTAACTTGCTTACAACCCTTTATAAAATTCTTTTATATAGATGCTATAGATGTATTATGTATAGAATATTGTTACTGTCATATCTTTCTTTTGATAATCTTACAAATACTAAAAATTTAGGGTGTAAACAAGGTAGCATAGGAAGCACGCAAGGACCCGCCGTACAGGTTCCCATTAAACTCATGAACTTCACTAGCTGCTTCAATACCATACTCCTCAGCCAGTGACAAAACCTGCAAAACCATCCCATACTCATTGACTCTGACTCCTGCAGGCAAAATAACATGCATTGGGGGTGGAGGTGGTCCTAAAAAAGTGTTCATTGCCACCCAAAACTGGCCCCTGGTGTTCCTCCTAATGTTATCTGGTCTTCCCGCAAGTAGCAAGAATGGTTCTGATGTATTTGCTCTTGGCCCTTTGAGCCAGAATCTCTGAATTCTATTTGCAAGGAATTCAGTGACAAGGACAAATGAGCTATCTCTACTTACTGCCACCCCAGATGCCAGAGCAAGACCCTTAAGTAACACTGTGGTTTGGTTGGTGCTTGGATCGTATCTTATTAGGCTTCCGGAGCTATCTCTGCTGTTTAGCAGTGCCTGCTCATCTCTGCAAACAAAATAAGCATTAACTGCAAATTTACCGTTGTCCTTATTTCCATTATGAGAAATGTTAAATCCTCCAAATCATCAGTTTAATAATATTTTGTGCTAGACTAACTGGTTACTGTTAAGCCAAAAGATACAGCTATTAACAAAAATGCAACTTTATTTCTATAAAATTTCTCTGAACCGTGTCGTGTGCAGCCATTGCAAACAAGTTTATCTATTTATTTCTCTTTGGTTTAGGCATGTTTAAAGTGGACAGATTATTATATGAGCACAAGTCTAATATATCATATTTAACTACATTAACAATAAAGTGGATTCCATCAGCTTTATTCAACATATATTTACTCATCTATGCATACCACTTACTTTATTTGTGGGCCTAAAAATAGATTCTTAGAATTGTGCCTATACAAGAATTTTTTAAATTTCTCTAAAACATGTCGTGTCACACATTGAGCATAAAAGGTTGCACTTACTATATACTCCATGAGTTGAGACGTTAAAATCATCGAATCCTACCGGTGATGCGTAAAATTAACAATCTCCTCGGTGTGAGTTGGGGAATTTAAACTTATGACCTATTGCTCTAGTGTCAACACTTTTGACAGTTCTAAAACTTTTCTTTTCCCTCCTCAAGTCATGAGGAGGCTAATCTTTACATAAGATTTAGCATCTACACGAAGAAACAGTGTAAGGAATGAACTATAGTTACCTGATCTGAAAATTTTCACTAGCCTGTGTAAAATAAATGATTCCGGTGTTAGGGTCTACATCCAAACCATCCGCAAAGCGAAGAGGCCTGCCTTGTACAGATCCAACAAGTTGTGTGGGAGCCCCTCTATTGGGACCAATCTTCACCAGCCCAAAATAGGCATCAGCAGCATACAGTTCACCAGTCTTATTATTGAAACTCAACCCCAAAGGCTGCACTTACTTTATTTGTGGGCCTATTTTAACCCCTCCTTTTATGCTCAATGTGTGACACGACATGGTTTAGAGAAATTTAAAAAATTCTTGTATAGGCACAATTCTAAGAATCTATTTTTAGGCCCACAAATAAAGTAAGTGGTTGCACTTACTATATACTCCATGAGTTGAGACGTTAAAATCATCGAATCCTACCAGTGATGCGTAAAATTAACAATCTCCTCGGTGTGAGTTGGGGAATTTAAACTTATGACCTATTGCTCTAGTGTCAACACTTTTGACAGTTCTAAAACTTTTCTTTTCCCTCCTCAAGTCATGAGGAGGCTAATCTTTACATAAGATTTAGCATCTACATGAAGAAACAGTGTAAGGAATGAACTATAGTTACCTGATCTGAAAATTTTCACTAGCCTGTGTAAAATAAATGATTCCGGTGTTAGGGTCTACATCCAAACCATCCGCAAAGCGAAGAGGCCTGCCTTGTACAGATCCAACAAGTTGTGTGGGAGCCCCTCCATTGGGACCAATCTTCACCAGCCCAAAATAGGCATCAGCAGCATACAGTTCACCAGTCTTATTATTGAAACTCAACCCCAAAGGCCTTCCACATGCTTCTTGAAGTGTTGAGAAGTCAGCAAGGCCATCACATATTGTCTTGTTCCTGGTCCAACAAACAAAATAAACAAACGAACGCTTTAAACGAAAAATTCTTGTATATGTACAATTCTAAAAATCTATTCTTAAGCACACTCACATATAAAATAAGTAGGACCCATAAATGAGTGAATATATGTTAAATAAAGTTGATGGAATCCACTTTTATTATGAGTGGAGCTAAATGTAATATATTAGGCTTGTGCTCATATAATAATCTTTCCGCTTTAAGCATGCCTAAACCAAAGAGAAATAAATAGATAAACTTATTTGCAATGAATGCAATATTGCTCTTGCGGCCCTCTTTGCAACCCGCGCATTGCAGTGGTAATTGTAGTCGTATCGACCACATGAATTTGCAATTTTCTGTGATCGCAGTAATCACAACACAATCACAAATGCAATTATTTAATTACCTGTTTGGCGAAGTGTAAGCATATTCGACGAAACCATCAACTAGCCCTGCAAATTTAAGAATTCTTCCATCAGAAACACCAACATAAGGCCCTTCACCATTTCGGTCAAATGCTAGGGACTCAGGGCCAGTCAGTGGTGATGGTAGCTGGAGAATGTTGAGTAATATGGCTACTGATGTGGAACACATGAAGAAGAGGAAGATCAAAATCGCAAAGACAGCCATCCCCATACTAATGTTGGAACAATATTATACGCTAATAACGTTTGGTGTAAGTAAATATTTATAGGCATGCATGCAGGGTCCTTTATTACTAGCTAGGTGGAAACGTGAAACATCCAAATGAAGATATATGGGCTTAGCAACCTCGTGTGAAGAACACGCAGGAAAACAAGAGTTCGGTGTCATAAACGTACATAGTTTGTTACGAGGATGGAGTAAGTTATAAGCAAACTAGAACAATATGTGGAGGGTGCAGAATGAAAACGTGAATTTATAATCTGGGTGTGAGTGACTGCTAAAAGGTTCTGCATTTTTGTTGCAGACCAATGCAATGATTCTTGTGCAAGCCTAATACTTTCTCCATAACTTTCTTCATGCTTCTTATGTCTATGCAATAATCTCTCTAAGGAGCTCTCTCATGAGTCGTGAGTCGTGAAAACCCCCTCTGCTTGCTTTAACCCGCACACCATGACATGAACTAATCTTGGCTGTAAATGCCTAGGCGTGTAGATTCTCCAACATTTTAGTTCTTAGAACAAAATATTGGATATTTTGGGATTTTTTTTAGATGGGATTTGAGACTAATTTTTTGTAATCAAATTTAGCTGTTGTGTTTATTTCAGAATCTAAATTTAATGTTAGGTTTTTCTAAAAGAATGTTTTTCTTACAAAATAAGTGCAAACAAATACTCACATTGATTTACTCTACAATGAAAAGTAAAAACTGATTAATTATATTTCTAAGCATTATTCCTTATTTAATAACTTAGAAAATCATTACTGAATTATCATAACTTCGTTTTAGGCCATGGTTCATATAGTAACGTAATCGCAAACATAAACCGTTTTGGGCTAGGATGATTAAACTAGAGCTGACTAAATGGCAGAGATGTGGCATGTGACTGCTCTTCTTTTGTATTGAAAAGAATCAAAATTCTGTCTTGCCTTTTTGTCCAACATCAAATTTTTCAACAGTATAGTTCTATGATTCATAGTAGAAACTATCCCCCATCAGGTGATTCATACTTTCTAATGTTGAGCACAATAAACGGAGAAACTTCCAAGAAAATGATACAAATGTATATGAACAAGCACCCTTAATCCAGGGCAAATAAGTCACTCCGTTCCCAGCTAGTGTAAGCAGTTGAATAGTCACTGATGCAGTGGAGTTTCTCGGTTCCGGCTAGACGGAACAACAAATTTGAAAGAGCGAGGTTGGCAAATGATAACTTACCCACAGAGAAGTCAATATCAACCTAACCAAAATTTCCAGAGGATGGGTCACGAATTGCATGATCAGTCATCACAGATAATGGGAAATAGTTTAGGACGAAGACACTTACATTTGCCACAAATAATCTTTATAGCAAACTTTCAATGTTAAGTTCGACAAAGGAGCAGGGATCAGGAATGTCAAAGTTGCTTAATACCTGAAAGAATGCATAACAAATAATACAACTCCAAAATATATGTATCTTTGTTCTTCATTTGGAAAGAAGAACTATAAGTTGTATGATCCCCCAAAAAAAGAGAAGAAAACAGCGCAGACATTTATGCCCAAGGAGATACAATTTTTTTTTTTTTTAGTTGAAAAAAGGGGGAAACTTAGGACCTATTTGATTTGAGTTTCTAATTTTCATTTTTCCAATTTTTTTAGATTTTGTGAAGGAAATATTGAAAATTCTAAAAACTACAAATTCCAGTTTTCAGTTTTCATTTCCAATTTTTAATATTTCCTTTACAAAATCTTGAAAATTGAAAAAATGAAGATAAAAACTAAAAACTAAAATCAAACAGGCCCTTATGCCTCCATTCTGCAGACCAGTAAAAGCCATTTTTGGGATAATTTCAACCCATCCAAAATTACCTCCACCAGATATGGATGAACGACATATAATAATAAATACAATTCTGGAAATAAAAACACAGGAATGCAAGGTTATGTACCAATAACTGGCAATAAAAATAATCAAGATGACAATTTTAGTGGTCACCAATACCTCGGGATGAACAATGCCAAAAGTGCCAATGTGCTTTCCCTTGTAAACGATCCTAGCTTGTCTACCAGCAAGAAACTCAGGCTCCTTCAATAAGCAATTGAGTTCATGAACAAGTAATCAGAAGCACAACAATTTTTCATTAGAACAAAACCTATGCAGTGTCACTATTACACTTACATCTGATCGCTCAATAAAATAACCTGATTTATCACCAGGTGAAACAAAGGGAATCCCATTCTTTTCCATTACTCTGTCCACCAAGCCATGAACTATCTGCATACCATTGGATAAAATATGAGGGGCAGTGATATTTGTTTTAGATATCAAACTGAATACAGACAGCAAATTCTAAGCTATTCTAAGAAAACAAATCCCATGCTCATCTCCAATTAACTAATATTGCGTGTTCAAGAAATTATATCGCATATTGTATGTTCAAGAACCAATATTTAACGAATACAGAACCAAATTAAGTGCAATGAGTTCATTACTTAGTATACCTCAAATCCCGCATTTGCACCACAGTATAGTGCAGCAAGTTGGCGAAGATTTTTTGCACCAACATCATTTTTGTCATCCAAAATTGCAATATCCCCCACTTCAAAAATCTGAACAAAGATATTAAGATAGGAATATATTCATATAACCCTACAACGGATAAGAAGATAAATACTGAAAAATGATGGATAAAAATGTAAGATGCAGAGGCACAGTAATAACTTGTAAGGATATAAATTAAACTAAAGGTTCCACATAGTTGGCTATTTCTAGCACTGAATTTACATATGAGGACCATGCTTCTATCAGAAAATATGATTGAAATAAAGGCTGATGATACAAAGATCAATCACCCAAGGTAAGAAAGAACATAAATAGTACCTTTATGGGCTTTGGATGATCCTTGTTGTGAGCTACAGTTTTCAATATGCCAGGCATAAGACTAGTCCTTACAGCCTGAATATATGTTAGTATAAGTTTAATTATTTGAATTAAAGCAAAAAAACTTAAAAAATTAGAAAGAGAAAACCATTACATGAATTTCACCTTGGGGAAAACTAATACATCACACTAATAAATACAAACATCCAGATGATAGAACTTTTTTAAAAAGAAATATAAGACTAAAATCAAAGGAACAGATCAACAGATCTAGTGAGGGAACCAAAAATGAGAATTCATCATCAATAGATTGAATGAAGCAAAATGCCAAGTCAACATATCCATAAGCATGATGCACACAAAGTTCTAACTAGTTCACTGTTCACATTATACAATTCAATCCATGCTAGTATGCAACTAGTTTAACTTCAAAGTTTATTCCCAAGTAAATCTACTACCGATGCGAATGTGCAACTTCAGACAACAATTTATGCAGGGCAAAACAGTCAATCACAATGAGAAAAAGGGATCAATAAGCTATAAAAAACGGCAGCCTGGATGCAGCAGCACTTCCATCCTGTCATGCATGCCATGACACTATTTCTTTATTTCAATTTTTGGATGAAACTTAGCACGATTAGCATTTCTAAGTACGAATTCCTCTTCCAACTTATGAAATATAAGCATATAAAAACATTACCAACATTTTACAACAAATCATGAAAATAAAGAATAAACTGCTCCATCAATCAAACAAAATCAAAAGTAATAATAACAGAAATAAAGCTTATCAAAAGAGCTACATATAAGGAACAGTGAAAACTATTAGTGGTTTGTGCAACTTCTTGAGAAGACAAGAAAGAACACCAATCTCTCACAAGAATTATGCAAAAGGACCAATCAATCATTTAAAATTACTACAACGTGGACATGTGACTGCAGTTTGATAAACTATTTGTTATTAACCTTAATAAACACAATGTCATTGAATAAGGAAGATAAGGCGTGTGAACCTCAAAGTCTGAAGACCTAGGATTTCCAATGATGACTGCTTTCGATTTATCATCTTTGCGGTTTAGCATGGCAAAGTTTTCCTTTTTAGAGCAAAGAATAAATGTCAAGACCTCCGTGAACCCAATCATTGCCACCTGAAAGAAGTTTAGGAATAAAGGACTCAGATAACAAGGCACTTCAAGTAATTAACAACAACATCGATGTAGAGTATCCAGTGCTGGATGTTGCATTTGTTCTCATACAATCACAGGAGTCAAAATGATCTGTTATTTGTTCTATACCTCTTTTCTGATAAGATCACTGAGCTCATTAAGAGGAAGTAGTGTCAAGGAAGCAGCCAATCTCTTAGAGCCCTTATTATCTACTACTGCTTTATCCTTAACAGCATTGAACCCATAAGCAATTGCAACATCCTATACATGGAAGAACAACAAAAACAAAAAAGCATGCTTTCTCAGTAAAATATACATGTAATAGATGCAATATGCATGCAGGAATGATCAAACCTATCACTGCCAATACCTCCATAACATCACATGGGTGAAGGACATCACTTCTAGTAGGGGGTACAGCAACAACAAGGCTACACTGCTTATTGTCAGATGCAGACTGTTTGGCATTCAATTGCATCCGATTTAAGAGCTTAGTGACCTGAAGAGGGAAGGTTATGAAACAAGAATGACAAGTCAAACATTTGTTTCAATTGCTGATAGAGAACATGAGAGCATTGAGTCTTGCATTAGAACAATACACTTGCATAAAAAGACTAACTAAATAGAACTCAAGTCGTGACGTGAACAACTGAAGAACTCAACCACAGAAATCGAATGCATGCATAAATTAGAACACAGTCACCCTTAATAAAAGTAGAAGCATCACAAGTATTTTTGACATGAGATAACTAAAATCTTAATAGAGAACTTAACAGAGTTATCAATATTCAATTGGCAACTGCAGGAACCGAGCACTCAATATGAGGCACCAAAATTCTTGATACATTTTACATTAGCAAGTTATGGGAAATAACTACCTCTTCTGCCTCCAAAGATACCCCAATCAATCCAGTGATGTAATGTAGAGAAACTTCCATATTGTAGATGGATAAATCAGGGTATGTGTGTGACTTTCCATCAGATGAAATCACTTCAACTGGTTCAATGACAAACTTATTTTCACAATATTCTGAGAAGGTTGTAACCTACGAAAACACAAAGTCTATCATCAACTAAACAAGTGTAACATCTACAAAATGCAAAAAGAATAACATACAACAAAATTCACTACTTTACCATTGTATTTAAAACAATCTTTGCCTTTGTCAGATCAGTAGCTGTACATTCAATAAACACATTCTTTGTATCTAGAGTGATGGCTGAATGTGCGCCATTGATTATTGGGGGCAAAGATACAACAGTTCTGTCAAAGTATTATTGCATATCAGAAATCAAATTCAAACCAACAGCAGATTGGAAGAACATAAGAGCAAACCAAGGGTCAGGTGCCATGAGTTTTTTTTTTTTTTTTTTGTGGATGGGTTTAACAATTGGAGGGAAAGCATTTGATCTCATTAAAAAATGTAATATTCTTCATTACCAAGTCAGGATTTCTTTCACTATCCTTAACATTTTCTAACTGAACTTCTTCATCATCCGTGCCACAAGTCACACAGTTTAAGTATGGAGTACATTACATATAGACCTTTGCAAGACCATAATAGTGTAAGACATATGTCAAGGAGGGCTAAAATATTTCAAATCTTCATAAATATAAATATCATGATACAATGAAAATAAGGCAACTTTGACCAGGATCTATAACAGTGTAGCCAAGGGACAAGCTAAAAGATTTCAAATCTTTGTAAATTTAAATATCAAGATACTACTGAAAATAATACCTTTTACGGTCATATATAACAGGATAAACAGGCGAATCCTCAATTATATGCAGGAATTTCTTCAGTTTCAAATCTGACTGTCAAACATAAACCAAGAAAGTATTAAGAAAAATCTCAAACGAAGCATGTCCAAACAGAAAAAGGATAATCATGGATGAAACGAATACGTAGTTGAGTGAATGCTACTTGTGTTAGGTTTATAATATCTTTTGATATATATACATCAAGGAAATGTTACACAAACACTCACTTTGTAGAACTCCATCAGCTCATCAGCCCTGAAGCTCCTTTCCTACCAAGCCAAATAAACTATCAAGATTAGTATGGCAGTCGGCATTAAAAATGCTTAGACCTGTTAGTGATGTTATCTGCTAGTACAAGTTAAATCACGTGCTTTTGCATTAAAGGAGGCTGTAGCAGTATTTGATTTCAAACATATTCTTAGCAAGAAACTGAATGCCATAAATAAAATTACCTGCTTTAGTGGTGTAAAATTTATACTTGAAGGTGGTAAAGCCTGAAAAAACACATGACTAAAGTCACCGGATACATAGAGCAAAGATGATTAAAGTACACAAGAAAATGGTCAATAACTCGAAGAGATCTTTGGTCAAGTAAATTTTTTAATATCAAGCAGAACAACATCAAGCAGCACTGTGCTTCCTTCCACATCAATAAGCTTCAAACCGGCGTGAAATGTTAACAACTCCAAGTAGACAGCAGAACAACACAAGGTAGCGCATATAAATTCAGTAAATCATTTACTTCCTCACATTTATAATGTAAGAAAATGTGAGCTGACAATCATATTCATAATGCTCCATTTCATCACAAAGAAAGAAAACAAAATTAACTACAATGATTTTTTTCCCCCATGAAATTTACACAAGATTTAGAGCATAACACCCCTCCAACAAAAGTGGTTTTAAGAGCTGGATGGAGCACAAATATGCTTTAAAAGTAGCACTAAAATGTCTTTCTAAATCTTGAATCCACAATGAAAAGAATTTCAATGGTCTACATTTTAAGAAAACCAACCTCATAGGTGAAAGGGCCTTCCAATTTATCCAGATCATGAGTGCCGATGGCAACTAGAGTTCTTCGCCTGAAATAGAGAAATAGAATGAAAATAAAATCAACAGGGAAAATTATTCGCAAGTTAAAGGCACTGTCAGGTGGGAAGACCAGAAACAAAAGCATAATGATATGCTGATGGATAAAAAAGGTAACGTAAATCAGAAAGAAACCAGCATAAGGCAAAAGAAAAGAACCAGGAAGGATTCCCAATTTGTCAAAGAAAGTTTGCATAGTAAAGAGAGTAAGAGAATTATATACAACCTTTGAACCAAACTCAGCTTAGAAAAAAGAAGGATATTGCTATATTCAGAATACTAATGCAAGTAAGTCATTAAAAACCCAGCAAGCAGAACTCGGACACATTTGACAACACTCGAACTGAAGGTAAATTAGGGTTAAAATTGAGAAACAAACAGTACGCCGCTCAAAACGAACAGAGCAGTGTGTGAAACCACATTACCGACAAATGTTCTGGTGAAGCTTGTCTTGGAGATCGATGAAGCTGTTGTATCTTGCTTTATCAAATGTTATAGCTCTCAACACGGCGCACACAAGATATGGACGAATCAGAGATGTCTACAACGATTGAAAACAACACAAAAAGAACCATCACATTTTCCACTTAGCAAATGCCCCAAAACTAAAGAAAAAAAATGTGCATGAATGGCATGACTAACTACCTCCGGCTTGACATGGATTTTGAGCATTGCATCTTTACTAACATCAGCCAATCTATAAGTAGGAATCTCCTGTGACTCACAGAATACTCTAAGTGCCTGAGCAATCCCTTCCAGGCACAGCAAGTCATACCTATGTTGTTTTTTTTTTTTGGGAAAAAAAAGGTTATATTATCACCAATTCACCACTCATTGCATTAATTAATTAATTAAACTAATTAGTTCCTATTATAATCAACACTCTTCAATTTTGCGGTGAATGTTCCGATACCGGTTGGCGGGAACTTCGATTTTGTAGATAACCTCTTCATCCTCATCAGGTTCTTCTTCTACTGCTTCCAAATGCTTCTCTTTTCTCACAATCGCCTTCTCTGTAGTCTGATGCAAGCACACCGTATTAATCAGATTCTTATCATCATAATCACTAAATTTAAAAAATAAATAAATAAATAAAAGCGTAAAACATTGATTGAGGCTTCTTACGACGTCGTCTAGCTCGATTCCAAAACTGAAGCACAAGTCTTCGAATTCCTCTTGCGCTGGAAAAAAAGAAAAAGAAAGAAGAAGCTAGCGTAAGCTGCGCGTGCATGAGAATTTATGGATGATAATAGAGGGTGTGAGAAATGGGGGCTCACTGTAAGTTCTTCCTAGAGCCGCAAACAGGCGATCCCGCCCCACACTCACGGTAGGCATGGTGTGTGTGCCGTGCTGTTCTTACCGATCTCGGAGAGAGTGGCACTGGCTGCTGCAACCGCGATGATGATGATGCGACAGCCGTCGACGTAGACGAAATCCGACACTCTCGCGTTTAGGTTTTTATATGGGCCGGGTCGTGCGATTCTAGTCTGTTGGGCTTATTGGGCCCACGTTGTAAGCCCAACACAAAGCTGGTACAGAAGTATGGTTTCTTGTAAGCCCAACACAAAGTATAATAGTTAATGACCATGCGCAATATTGGCGCGTTGAATTCCTCCGTCAAGTGTCAAGTGTCAAACCCTAATTAAACCCTAAATTTGGAGCTTCTTCTCGTCCAGTTCCACCATTGTCTTCACTCTTCACAGCAAAGCAGAGAGAGAGAGAGAGAGAGTGAGTGAGAGATGGGAAGTGACAGCGAGGCAGAGAAGTCGGTGCAGAAAGAGAAGGAGAGGAAGAAGATGCTAGCGCTGGCCCCTATTGCTAAACCTCTCGCCGGGAAGAAGCTCTGCAAGCGAACCCTTAAGCTTGTTCGTAGAGGTATGTTATGCCCTGCTTTGTTGTTGTTGAGAAACCGTCATTTTTTCTTCCTTTACTGGGGTTGTCTGAGTGGATGGAAAAATATTGGAGCTAGACTTGGTTTTTGCTCTCTCAGCTCTTTCTGCATTTTTTTTTCACTTATCTAGTCAAAAAATGGAAACTTATTAGTCTTCTTAAACTTTAAACAAGTAGAAAGGAAGGAGATTCTGACGTTTGTAACGCATTTTTGATGCGGAAATTTGAAATTTTGTTGCATGTACTGTTACTTTATTGTTTGATTGGTGTTGTTGTTTTTCAGCTGCTGAACACAAGTGCTTAAAGAGAGGAGTGAAGGAAGTGGTCAAAAGCATAAGGCGTGGTCATAAAGGGTCAGTATAATATTATGTGGAAAGTTTTTTCACTTCAGAAAGAGCTTTAGAAATAATATATGCAACAACCTTGTTTTTATTGATGGTCCCCTTTGGAAAAAGGAAAAAAGAGAAGTAATTCCCATGTGTTTTTTTTTTTTATGGTTTTTACTGCGCAAAAGTAATGTGTTTCCTAAATTTTTCTGCTCTTTTTGAGTGCAGATTGTGTGTTATAGCTGGGAACATATCACCGATTGATGTCATCACTCATGTTCCTATCTTGTGTGAGGAGGCTGAAATTCCATATGTTTATGTCCCTTCCAAAGAAGTATGTAGCCTACCAACCCTTGCATTTTGATTTCTGTATGTCTTTTAGGTAATTTTGTAATCCAAGAGTATATAACCCCTCTAGTTTTTAAACTTAATACATGTTCCACCTAATTGAATTGAATGGCATGGATTAACATAAAGAGTCCTTTGACTATGTATGTATTATTCAGCCAGTAGAACTGTATATAAGAAGAAAAATAATCTTAATTGAGTTTATCGAGCAAAAAGGACCGTAAGATTCTTTTTCGCACTTGTAACAAAAAGGACTTAAGATTCTTTTTGCGCCGGCACATGTCAGCTAATCTGAATCTCATTGGCGAGCCTAAGATGGGATGCCTTTGCCAGAAGTACTGTCTTTAAGATTCTTTTCTGCACTTGTAACCTGCCCTATATGACCATGTTGTCATTTCCAAACTTCAATGGTATGTTTGGTTAAAGAGGAAAATGAGGGTAAAATTTACTTGGACAAGCTTCATAGGTAAAATTTAGGGTATATTTTCAACCATGGAAAATTTATCTTTATTTTTATCCTCCAATCAAATATAATTGTAGGGTGTGTTTGGTTGAAAGGTAGAAACAAGGGGTAAGTTTTCATAGATAAACTTTATGTATAATTTTACACATAAAACTCATCTATGAAACTTTATCCTTCATTTTTACCCCCTAACTAAACACACCCTTAGGGTTAAAAACGGGGTAAAAATTAGTTGGATGAGCTTCATGTGTACTCTGTTTTTATTCTCCAATCAAAAACACCCCTAAGTTTTCATAGATAAACTTTATGTATAATTTTACACATAAAACTCATCCATGAAAATTTATCCTTCATTTTTACCCCCTAACTAAACACACCCTTAGGGTTAAAAACGGGGTAAAAATTAGTTGGATGAGCTTCATGTGTACTCTGTTTTTATTCTCCAATCAAAAACACCCCAATGTGAAGGTCTTAGTAGGAAAAACAAGTTCATTTTTCCTTAATTGTTACTTTTTCAGCTAGATCTACCATTCCATGATGTAGTGTTCATGTGTGTTGAGGAACAGCAATTACTGGAGTACATGAAAACTCATTTATTTATCATTGATATCATTTTCCAGGACCTTGCAAGTGCGGGAGCAACAAAGAGGCCTACTTGCTGCGTTTTGGTGATGACCAAGCCTGCCAAGGGCGAACTGGCGCAAGAGGAAAAAGAGAAATTAAAGTCAGATTATGATCAAGTTGTATCGGAAGTTAATGAGATTACTGCTTCACTTTTTTGAAATCAGCACTCATGGATCTGTACCCGCTGTCAAAGCTGGGTTAACATATCAGTAGTGTACCTCGCAACAATCAATTCATGTTGCATCGTTTTTTATCTGGGTTTTTTTTTTTATATGTTTGGATTTTATTATGGCGCATCATTTTCATATGAAAAGGCATAGTTGTCAAATGATGGGGCCATGGCGTGGCAGATTTTGGCCTTCCCGCAATGGAAAGATTTGTTAATTATGACGACAATGGCAGTCTTAAAGGACACATTTTTGGTCCACTGTGGCAACTAAGTAAAAATGCCATTCCTATCTTTGATCCCTACATGGCAATCGGGGATTTTACTTCACTTTGATTTGGCTTCTTGAGTGACAGCTTCTGCTTCTTTTTTTTTTCTTTCTAAAGAACAATTTAATAACAATCTTTTAAGGAAACTACTCCGGGGAAACAAGTGGTTTATTGTTAAAGTTAGAAAAATAAATTTGGTCATTAAATTTTACATAAATGATTAAAATTAAAACACGATATTTTTAAATAATCATGTAATCATTAATTATTATTAATAATTTGTAATCTTAACCATTTATATATAATTATATGGTCTAAATTTATTTCTCATTTATAATAAATTATTTATCTCACTAGAGTCATTCCAATCTCCTAAAATGGATTGACTAAAAAACATCTCTTTTTGGATAAAAATGTTAGTCAAGAATCTACATTTTATTTAATAGTAAATGTGGTGTAACTTAACATGACATGTTATAAATACTAACTATAAATAATAATTTTTCATTGGAAAAGCTCATGCGAAATGCAAGTTTAGTATTCCAACAAGGAAAGAGTGGATGGTTTGTTTTGCATTATTACTGAGAAAATGTACGTCATACAATATAATATCAGACATCCTACGTCTTCATAGAAAATCGATACACCGTCAGCCTCCTAATAAGTGTGTTTTGTTTACAGACACATTAGGCTTCTTTAACAAGAAGTGGCAAGAAAGAAAATTGATGCACATAATTACATATTACTTTTGGGATGTGAAACCTTTGAACAGGAACACACCAACAGCACCAATGGCCAAAGTCAGAACCAGGGGAATGGCAACTGATTCAATTTCGCGTATTCTGCTTGTCTGCTCTGTTCTTTCAAGCCGTGACCTTTCTCCACAATATTCATGCAACAGATTGCTCAGAGAATCTAGCTGATGTATGATTTGACGTTGGCCCCGTGCAACAACTAAAACCTATTAAAATGGAGAAAAAGAACAATCCAATGTATTTTAATTCTCCCAAGTAGAATTTCAATAAGAAAAGCTACCCGAAATTTTGCTACTAGAATATGTGGATTTAATTTCTATTCACTTACTATGTAAAAGGTCTTTACAAAATTATTCAATCATAGATTGACACATAACTATGACAATTGACTAGTTTACCCAATATTTGAAAAATCATACAAATAAGGATTTTCATAGAATGATTGTGAGTGTAAAAAATTAAACTCATAATACATTGCTGCAAGAAATAATATCAATATCACGTTATTAATTTCCTTTTCTACAAAAGGAGTACATTGACACCATCTTCAATGTTGTTTACCAACTATGAGAAGCACCTCCCCATACCCTATCCCCTGACTCGTATCATTCCCTGTTTACAAGCATTTTAAAGTAGACCATCTCATACTGAACAGATTATGTAAATTTATCTTTTCTCATCTATTGTTCAGGGTTCAATCTTAATAATGTTCATCTGGCATGTGAATCATGAAATGCATCTCTACACTCAGAAGATAGAGTATGCATAAACTGCCATGTGAATTCAAAATCAAAGGGTATATCACCTACCTCTTCCATCAGCGGAGGATCCCTCGCCAATTGGGAAGATGATGAAGAATGAGGAAGCAATGATCCAGTCAATGTACCATTGCCCAATCCAGATATAAAGAGAGAAGTGGGACCTGAGCCATTGCAAGCTTCAGCCGGCAGAGCCAAGTTCTGTTGACTGGCTTTTCTGGTAGCAATCTTTGAATTCAGTTCCTCAATACGGGAGGTGAACTCATCCATCCTTTCATTTAGTGTGGAAATTTGTTCTGAAAGCTGAGTGATGACTCCCTGGACAACTCAAAAGCAAATATCAGCAGATGAATAATTTAAATGAATAAGAAAATGACAACATCAGCAACCAAGTATCCTATTAGGTTGGATCGGCTACATGAAGCAAACAACATCATAGCGTCCTATCTGAAAAATGGATAGGAAAATAAGAAACAGAAAAATAATCCTTAGTCACAATGGAAGACAGCTATTAATTCTTGCAACTTCACAATGACAACAAAATAATAATAATAATAAATAAATGTGATGTCCAAAAAAGTTCAATATAACTTGCCATACACCCTATCTATAGTTTCTTGCCATACACCCTATCTATAGTTTCTTGCCAATGTGCAGTACAAATGCATATCACTGTTCTTTTCTCCATTCCTATGTGCAGGCTCAGCATATAACTTTTACATGTTCCGCAAATAAGATACAAGAGATGAAAAATTGATGAACAAGGAGACCAAAATGATAGTCACTACATGACTTCTGAAGGCATACACAATTATCTTACTTGGTTAGCAATCGGTGCAGGTGATTCTAGAGCTCTCCCATCAAACCTTCTGTTATTTATAGCTAACCTCGTCAACTTAGATAGATGCTTCTCCCTCTGGTTTGAATATGATTGAGAAATACCACTGTAGAAGGCAAATGTGAGAAAAACATCACCAGGCCTTACTTCAACATTGTTTCAATCGGATTCAGAAATTCTTATGCTGAAAATTGAACGAAGTAGAGGACATATTGATATTCTCTTCACGGCAAGGAGAATATGGAATGAAATTCTTACGTACCGATTCAGATGCTTCAATCTCCTGTCTGCAGAAGCTTTAGAAAGGGCCTCTTTGGGGCTTGAAACCATATCATCATCAATGCTGAGTTTTGTCCTAAGATCCTCTGGCAGTGCCTGCAGTTGACCAAATCAATGTACAAATATGCATGGAACAAGCAAAAAGTAGCGGGAGGGATCATACCATCACATCATTAACGAGCTTTTCTAGCTGAATTTGTTCAATGTAAGTGCGAGGAACATATGAACCATCCAACCCCAATTTGTCTCCAACTAGTTTAACATAGTTTCTGTCTTTTCCTTGCACCTTGAAAACAAAATGAAACAGCAATCTGATATACTGACATGAAAAGAAACAAATACACAGAGAACATCTGTTAAAATTTGGCCCACTCCCCATGGGCCACCCAAACCCAGCCCAAATTTAAGTGCTTGTGTTTAAACAAGTACCCAATGGCTGAAAAAAAAGAACTTTTAAGCCAATTTACAAACAGGGATACACCTGAAGTTCAGTTTAAAAATCAGGGCCACCATGCTCCATCCTAGCTACAGATAATGTTGCATGCATAGGCATGTATTTACATATTCATTTAAATAGGCTGAGTTGTGGCCAAGCTTGGCCTTTATTACTCATACAAACAGGGCTCGGTATATGCCAGGCTAGGGTCAACAGACACAAGAAAAGAAAAAAAGGGGTAGATGAAAGATATTTAACAATAAAGAACAATGAACCATGAAAGAACTTCACCAACATTAAATAATCTACAGGCTCATTGGAACAGAACAACATATCGTTATTCATTTCAATTCAGAGAATAAGTTTGATGTTGAAATGAGAGTGGCTTTAAAATAGTCAATGCATTTTTATCAGAGGTAACAGGAAACGACATATGAATGAATGGAGACCAGAATAACATATATCCCTTTGGCCCCAAAAAAATGTACTTTACTCGCAACTTAGTCCCGGTTCTAAATTATATGACAATTTAGTCTTTAAAATATTCAGACTCATTAAGGACTTTTATTATCTCTCATAGGGACTAATATGAAATGACTCTAAATAATTTAAGGACTAATTTATACATATAAATTTAATTCAGGGGCTAAACTGTAACAGAGATATATTACCAAGGACCAAAATACCATTTTTACTCCTTAAAACCTCTACGTCACAACAACACAACTACATAAACTAATAATGGACACATATAATAGTTAATCCTCTAAATAAAGTTAAATTGTATAATTAATAATCAATATCTTCTAGAAAAGATGTTGTATTAGTAATAAAGAAGTAAGGGAAAGAAATGTAAAATATGATGTTATACCTGGATATATAGGCGATTAAGTTGTTCTAGCCAATCAGTTTTTACAGACACTTTATCATCATGAAAGACATGACTGCTTCTTTTCAGGATAGCTGCAATTGTGTACCCCAATGCCATCAGCCCTCCAAGAAGGCGCACACTGACCTCAAAAGTTATTCTTGGTGATATTATGAATGGACTATCTGTAACCCATTCCTGAAAAGGAGAAATCTGTGTCATTATAGATATTTTTTCTGTAATTTTGCTTCTACATGCAAAATTTTCAGCAAATCTAGACTCAAGAAGTTAGGTTAGTCGGTAAAGCAAGAAAACAACTAGTTGCTGTTTCATTAATTATGATGGCTCAATCCACTAAGTAAAGAAGCTGCTGTAGGTCGCAACTTTTTTAAATATTTTACCAACCCCGGCTTCTTCTTTTTCATGGTCTATTCTCACTGGATTTAACAAGATGACAATGTAGCTATACAAGAGATTGCTAGCAGTTAGGCTTCTTTGTCATTACAGCAGGCTTTTGATACTTTTACTTAACTAAGCAAACACAGACTTGAAAACTTTGCAGAAAAAAAATAATAATACAGTCACTGCTTGAATTAGTCACTCGAGTGAGAGTTTGAAGTAGATATGTGGATGACGAAAGTCCCACGTTAGAAAAGAATGGAGAAAACAAGGACTTTATAAATGGACTAACCCATAAACCTATTGCAACAAAATCAGTCGATGCTATTGTTTGGTGTATTTGGCTAGAGCATAACTCTTGCATCTGTAGTGACAGGCAATCAGACAAACAGGTCTTATGGGACTGGCTTATACCTGATGCAAGGCAAATGATCTTTTCAGGGGAGATTCCCTCTCAAATATGCTGAGAGATTTTCTATTTTGATGTTTTCTTTAGTTTGTTCTTATTTTGTAATAAGGATCTCTTGTTCTCCATTCTCTATGTAACACTCCCCTTTTGTCAATAATACTTCTTCTTTTTCTAAAAAAAAGAAAAAGAAAAAGAAAACAATACATTGCCATAAAATAAAATTGATAAATGCATATATCAAATCAGACAAAAAAAATTATCCCTTGTTCGGCGTTCTCTCCACAATAACATAACTACATGAATCTAAAAGGTTAAGTTTTCGATCATCAAACCTCAAACATGAGATTGTACTTTCCATCCCGGTTTCTCATTCTCAAGTATGATTGGCATGCTTCAGGGTCTTCCCCAGGGGGTAGAAGATATATGTCATATGTTTCCTCTCTGGTTTCAATATGGTCAGCAGCAATAACTTCCTTGATTTGATCTACTGTCACAGCTTTTGTTGACTAAAACAGTATAAACAATCAGAATAATGCATCATCAAGAAGATGCTGGAAAACACAAAGCACCTTACTATGATAACACAACATAGTTTCACCTTCAATATGTAAGTGGGATTCTGGAATCCAGAGAATGGATTAAACTTGTTAATAATTTTTATATGCGCTGTTTGGAGATCTGGCTCAATAAAAGCTTTATACATAGGATATACCTACAAAAGAAACAAAACAACAGGTAAGAATCAAAGTAGATACCTCTTACAGATGCATGTTTTCCAAAGATCCTAGAGAAGAGACAAAGAAAAAAAAAAAAAAAAAAATGAAAATCTAACATGGGATTAGTGAAAAACCGTTTCAGAGATTTGATGAATGATTTCCTCAGGCTCTTGGCCAGCACGCTGAATGTCACGCAAAACACGCTTGACAAGGTCAAAGTGAACTCCACCAGTGACTGAAACACGAAGATCAAGTAAAGGTCGTAATTTTTCACTTAAGGCGTAGATGCCTTCTATGATGACAATACGGGAACTAGGGACTTCAACGGTCCTGTAAGCAAAATAGGACAAATGAAACCAATAATAGTATAAATGCGATAACATTTAGTTAGAATAATATGATGTTACTTATAAGTGCTAATCTATATCCAAACCCACACATTCCGTCATGCACACCCTCTATCCACACAACAAACATGCATGTGCATTTATGTGTTTTGTGTGTCTGTCTATATCTAACTCTTGATATTGTGAGAATGAATGCACAATATTAAGTGCAAATTTACACACGTTCAGGAGATAATAGAGGAAGGGGGGAGCATATAGAAATAAAGCAAAGTACAATATATTTCTGGAGGATAGTATGCATGTGTTTATTAAGCATTTAAATTAAGAAATTCCAGAAAACCAGAAATCACAAGGATTTTCATGGCGTAAAGCATTTCCAACATGACTATATTATAAATTAATTAATAGAAGGCATAGGTAATCATTATTAGCTTTTGTATTCTCTTTTCAGGTTTCCCTCATTTGTGAGAGAAAACCTAGATAGCATAGCTACAAAACAACCTTTTGCACATTCTAAAAAAGAGGAAGTCAAGAGGCACACAACCTGTACCCTATGCGAGTACTAGACTTGAAATCATATATTGGAACCTGAACTGGCTTCCCTGCTTTAAGACCCCGTATATTTTCGAGCAAGGTATCATAATCCGTCAACCGAGGGTCTGTTTCAAAAAATCATGACATCAGAATTCAGAACTATGCGTTGCATCACAACCCTTCCTGATTCTTGATTATTGACTAAAATGATAAACAAGTAAAAGTATTTTTGATAAACAAGAAAACATAGCAAAACCTTCAATGAAACTAGATGTCCTTGCTCCTTATAGATCATGTATGGATGGCTGGATACAAAGAAAACTTACCATCAAAATTGCCGTCTATGATTCGACTAGAATCATTATAATTGTCCATTGTGATGACAGCTAAGCTTGGCATGAAATTGTGGACCTTGTCAGTGAAAACAGTTTTCCCTGCTCCAGAGGGACCTGCAACTCCGACTAATATGATACCATCATTCTTTTGAGCCAACAACTGGCATGCACGAATAACTATGAAGAACCCCTTCTCAAATGACAACGAATCTTGGATTGGAACAATTTCATAGCGATCACAATCCTTTCTTTTAACCAGCTGAACCTGGTCTCGTAGCAGACCATAACGTCGCCGAGGCGAATCAGCACCAGAAACAGTATCTTGTGCCATTAAGGAAACCAACGACGTTCACACCATAAACTGCAGAAATAGGAAGAGAGCAATGAAAATGCAACAGCAGAAGGTAAGAACAAAAGCAGGACAAATAATGACTTAAAAACTGCAAAAAATTGCCCATGGAACGAAGAGGAGGCATTATGACATATCAAAACATATATTATAGAAACAAAATTAAATTATTTAATTTCTGCTTTGCAGCTTAAAATTTTACTAGATGTGTCAACCATAAATTGATAATCACATTCAAATGGGGTATGAGTAAATCCAACTCATTAACATTGGTAACTTTTTCGGTAGCCATTCATATGCATGTAAAGTTCTAGAGCAATAAACAAAAAACTACAGCTGCAGCTACTTTTCTTTTATTGTCATTTTGACACAGCATTTCTTTACGGTCACAAACAAAAGGAAAAAGCAAATCCAACTAAAACAACGACATAAGAATGCACAACTACATGCATGCATAAATAAAAATAGCAATAACTTAAGATCATAAACTATCTTTTGGGGTCCAAAACTCTGAATCCTTACAGAGAAACAAACAAGAACATGACTTTTCCTTTTCTGGTTACAATAAACTGAAAATTATTATAAAAAAAAATGCATGAATTGACTTCAATCAAACGATACATTAAGTAAGACAGTAAAACAAGCATAATTCAGCAAAGACAGAGAACTCTTCCATAAAAATGGAAGCTCATCACAAAATTTACAAATTTAAACATAAAAAAAAATACAAAATATATGAAGCAGGTGATGATATCGAACAAAATCAGAAGGAGCAACTTAAACTACTGCAAAAGTTCGAATTCGAACCTGTTGAGAAGATTCCAGAATGATCCAAGGGGTGCTGTGTTGTGTTGAGTGGACGCTTTTTGGAGTTGCTGGGAAACGAACCCAGTCTAACTGTGAATTTTGCAGGCAGCTGTTGGATTTCATTAACTCTTCTCGGATATTTTTTTCACGCGAAAATAGAAAAGAACACGTGGAACGCCGTCATAGGATAAAATCCACAACATCCGAACGACCCGAGGTCACAGGTAGTCCTGATTTTTCATGTCAGACTTATTTTATTATTTGACTATTCCGAATTAATTTTATTATTATTTGACTAATTCTTTTCCTTTGGAAATAAGAGCAAGTAATTAGCCTGATCCGGAAATGTAATTTACATATTTGAGGCTCTTTTTTTTATTGGGTGACAGTGAGGTTTAAATTTATAACCTTATATAAATTACCCAAATATCTCACCATTAACCTATTTTCAATGGTTTTTTTTTTAGATTCTATTAATCTATTTTAAAACAATATAACTAGATAAGGAGGTGAAGGCTATGGTAAATCAGGTGAAGTACGGTGAACCATACACTAGTCATTTAGCACATTATAAAGTGAGACTAAATGTATTTAAAAATATAACAAATTAAATTAACCACACTTTATAAACGTGGACAGATGATAGGTACATGGTGTACCATGCTTTACTTGGTATGCCATTGACAAAACCGGATAAGGAAGGCAATCTTGTCTGTGTATGAGATTTTGGCTTGGCGGCTTAGCCTGTTTCTATTGTTTGGAATGGTGCTACAACAATCACATCCATAGTTCTCCTTCTTTCTTATGTCTTTGGTAATAGTATCAATGCTCGTGTTGGATCTTTGCTTCATGTTAATTGGGGCGAGATCTTGAGCAAGGAATTGCAAAATGGAAATATAACTGCGGATTAACTTGCCAAAAATATTTGATTATTATTCTTCCACACAATCACATCCTTAAGGATTTACCTCGTCAGACAACTCTTTGATGATGCTTGTCCTTCTTTCTTGGTTATGATCTCCTTTATAAGGTTCATATGTTACTCTTCCTTCCACGTACGTGTAGTTAATTTTGGATACCTACTTGTGCATTTGCTTTTTTTTTTTTATGTTTAATACTTATTGATTTTATGAATTCTTAATTTGATTGGAAAGGAAAGAGATTAGTTAGTTAGTTTGTTTAATGAAAATTTATTATAAAATTATGTGGAATAAAATATTTTGGCTTCGAAAACATATAAATTAACAAAAATTACTGATAATGTACTGTAATTCTAATTGGCTCACCAGTTGAGCTACAAAATGGTGATTTGTGAGTCAGATTCATTGGATTGTGTTCAAAGAGATGCATTTGTTTTGGAGTTCTATTATTTGTATTCATTTCACATGGAATATCATATCAACTTATACCTTATTCACTATTTAATGTGGTGTGAAGGTCATTCAAAAAGAGGTTCATAAAACATCTAATGGCAAATAAATATGATTGGGCCCATATTTTGTTATTTTTTTCAGTCGAAGGAAATGTTAATGAAGTTGTAACTTTGGATTCCAACAGAGCCTAACTGTTCAAGTCATATGAATCTATTATACTTTCTCATCCAACCCAATTGTTTTTTTATTGGGGGGAGGGTGCTTTGTTCGACCCAATGCGATAAGCGTGGCTCAACCAGAATTTGACTGAGTCAAACGTTTTCAATCATCTGTTGACCATCCCCCACAAAGACAAAATAACAAGTCCCAACACTTGAGTTGGCCCATTTAACGCAATTCCCTATGCTAGTCGACCTTCTTTTTTGTCAATATTGTATTCCAACCCAAAAATAAAAAACTATTGTATTGAGGTTAAATTATTTCTTCAGGAGTCATGCTTTTCTGAACGTTATATTTAGCAATCTTATTCTTGATCATTCTAAAAGATTTACTTGTTAAGCATTTAGAATTTCTGAATTATTTTTAGAAATTCTTGAGAATAAATTTAAAATTGTTTGTTTCACAGTACATATTTTTAAAAGTATATGTGATAATTCTTAAAATATTCCTAACATTTTTAATGTGGGCGAAAACTATAATAGTTGAGGAATGTTTTAGTATTTTTATTTGATAATTTTCGTTCTTGCCATGAAAATAATTTTTTTTTAACACATGAGAATATAATTTTGTTAATTCATAAAAAATATAAAAATGTGTAATTTCAAATAATTATTCTTCAAAATAAGTTGATAAATCTTGAAAACAACACCCAAAAATAAAAACATTTTCTCCCATCACCATCAGTAGTATCAAGAAAAAAAATGTTGATGACTATTGACTAACTCACATTTTATAATTTTCTTATGTGTCAAAATATAAATATAAGTGTATTAAAAATATGTAGAAACAATTATAATCTACAATGAAAAATAAAACGAAAAATGCGTGGGTAACTATATATGATACTATTTTTTTCGTACAAGCCACTAATATATATAATTTATTGTTCTTCGACTATTTTAGCTCGAGTTTGATCAGTCTACTGAATAAAATAAGGTTGTCCTGATTTTTTTCCCCCTTATAAAACCAAATGTAAGACCTTATTTGAAGAGAATAAATATTAAACCAACAATTTATTAATTATCTCGTAAAAAAAAAGATGAGTGTTGGCGAGCCAACCCGTTTTGGTTACCTTTATAGCTATAGCTGCCAATTGCGAGTTATTTGTAAAATGAGGCAGGGCATGTTGAACCTTTTTTTCCAAAGGTAATGCCATTTTGATTATTTATTATTTAGCTTGGAAGTGTCAATGTTTCTTAATAAGGAATAGCTAGTTGAAGGGCTAATTCGACATCAACCCAACCTGTATTGCCACCCTAGAAAAAAGAGGCTATTCCTTTATATTTTTTTTTGTCAAAAACATGAATTTCATTTGTTGTTATTAGTTAGAGGTGTCAAAATTGGCTAACCTATTCCGTTTAAGCTCACCCAGCCAAAAGTCCACAAAAAAATTGGGCACGACATACCAGCCTGCTAAAATAAAATTAGGTGAAATAGTTAGCCCAGTGTATTTTAGGATGGGTCGCCAACCCGTCAATTTTTTTTTTCAAAAATAGAATTTTTAATATTTTGATGATTTTTTTAAAAAAAATTATTTTTGTGTACCCAATTTTTCAAGGTCAATAACAACTATACACCAATTTTAACTAAAAATGCTATTGTTAATAGTGTTTGTTTATGAGTTATGATACTGTTTT
Source organism: Dalbergia cultrata (assembly GCA_031216105.1). Classification (NCBI taxonomy): domain Eukaryota; kingdom Viridiplantae; phylum Streptophyta; class Magnoliopsida; order Fabales; family Fabaceae; genus Dalbergia; species Dalbergia cultrata. Next base: position 52,036,294 of record CM062347.1, on the reverse strand, counting down.
ATTTTTAAGTATTAACTTTGAGTGAATATTATCAATTATATAGTGTTACTATATCTCTTTTTTTTAGTCACATATTTTTTACTTTTTTATAATAAATCATAAATTAAAAATAAAGAAGAAGACTGGGCCTGCGAACCAAACCCACCTCAACTCACCTGGACTAAGCATGCTAATTAGGCTGCCGGCCACCAGTGTCCAGTGGCCTCCACCAGCTCGTAACTCGGACACCATCATTAGTTCCGTAGTGCTTGGAGTGGGCCTTACTTTGGTTGGACTGAGAACAATTGCATAATGAGGGTGCCAAATGAGTGGACCTAACCTTAGTTCCGCACTGTTCGGAGTGGACCTAACTTTTGGTTGGACCGAAAGAGCAATTGTCAAATGAGTAGATATTAAAATATACCTTTTGTTTGAAGAGAAAAAAAATATATCATTTTTGTTTACATTTATCTCCTTTAGGTTCGGTAAATTTTTAAAAAAAATTTGTTTTTTTTATTTATTTACCAAAAAAAATTATTTAGTAGATTTTTGGATCTATAAAGTTGCTATATTATCATTTTCTGAGTTTGTGCAATTGTTAGGATCTTCTTTAGAATAATGATTAAGAATTTAATAAAAGATAAGTTTATAAATTTTAGAGTGAGGCTCATGCATTAAAAATTATAAAACTTTTCTTTTCTATACAATACTTTCCTTCTTCCATTCCTTATCCACTACTTAGAAAGATACAAATTATTACACCAACTTCTCCTTTAATCATACTTATGCAATGCATTTTGAGTAATGTTTTAGGAATAATAAATTTGTATAATAAATGCACATCACACACCTTATCACCATACATAAAATTTGTTATTCTCATAACATTAATATAGTTAATTACTAAAAACTTGGTTCTGCTTCAATTTTTTCTCTTTCCCCTGTCTTTCTCTCACCGAAAAAAAAAAAAATCCCTTTTTCAGCATCATTCACTATGGAAGAAGCAAAAGAAGGGGGAGAGAGGAATCATTATAACCAGGGTAAGATTGTCGTGCGATCAGCGTAAAAAATGTTGGGAAAGACCCTGGCGGTGATGACAACAGCCATCTTCGAGGAAGGAATGGCAAATTAAGTAAGACGCTTGATGATAGATAAGCACATATTTTTTATATTTTTAATTAACTAACGTATAGAATTGGGTTCTGAAGATTGCTCCTTTCCAATTTCTTGAGAAAACTGCCAGTACATTTTCTACAAGAGGAGAAAAAAAAAAGCTTTCTTTAATTCAGAATTTCAGATCCATACGTTTTAAAGATATTAACCACTCTTTACTCCGGCCGAGCTATCATCATCGACTTGTCTGACGACACTGTCATCATCGTTGACTTCTCCGTCAACACTGTCATTTTGCACTTGTTCGACACATATAGTCCCCTTTCTACAAGCAAAAACTTTGTATTCGAAAACACTTCTTTTTTCATTTTAATAAAATATTTTTTCACTTCTCACTTTTTTAGAGGATCTGGTTCCTGTAAAATGCATCCCGGTCCAAGGTGGGGTTTGGAGCAATAAGGGAGAGAACGACCTGAAGAAGCAGCAGCATCACACAAAGGTGTAGTGCAGGTGCACTATTCCATTTTATCATTTTTCGATTGAAAGATGATCAATTATGTTTGCTGTGTGGCATGTGTCTGATGGTGTGCGAAAAATATGTGTAAGACTGTATGGATTGATTCTACCAGAGAATGGAGAAGGAGTAATAAGATTAAAAAAAACAGTTGCTTAGTATCTTCAACCATCATCATCATCACCATCACCGTCAACATCATCATCCCTGTCTTGCACTTCGTCTCTTACATTGGGAGAGCCATAAAGGTAGTAGCATCAGCAGCCACACATCAATTTTACGAAGCCGTAAAATCTTCATTGTTGTTAGAACAAGAAAAATATTTTATTTACTTTAAGAAGAATATTAAAGTTTGGTGTTTGATTCTTTATTTTTAAAACTGCCCTCTTCAATCGTTAAATTTTAAAAAAGAAAGGACAAATAGCAATAAGAAATAGATAATATACTAATATTGGAGTATTACGTTTAGGCCCTCATATGCACCGAGATAAAAAAAAAGGGAAAAAAAAATCTTAATATTACATTTCTTCATTAATTAGTAGTTATAATTTAATAAAGGAATTATTTTACTCAATTTAATGCTTTTCAAAAAATGCGATGACTAGTTGTAAATAAATATGTCTAAAAGAATAAAAATATATATTTAAAATATGAGTTTAATTTTTAACAAATGAGTATCATTCAATCGTGTATTATTATTATATCAGTAAAAGTGATTAAGTCTCATATCCATTAACTGAAAAATCATGCAAATAAGATGATTTGATTGAATAACAATATAAAAAAATTTCACATATAAAAATTAAACTCAAAATTAAAAAAATATAAAAAAATTAAAATTTTATTAATGAAAGTAATAAAAGCTCTAATTTGAAAATGAGTAAAAATAAATAAATATTTTAAAATATATTTAATGCATGAATAATTTAAAAATATTTTTTTTAATGAATTCTTCAATTATTAAAAGAGAGCTGGTAAGTGGTAAGTTAGCGTTGGATAGCCAGTGCAGTAGTGCCTTATGAGAAACGTGAATCTTCGTTCCGTGAATCTTAAGATCCCTGGACCCTCTCAACTGCAGATCTCCGTGACTGTCATTGTCAAAGACTCAAGAGCCAGCTAGGTCAATCAACAATCCTGTGAACTTGGGTCCAGGGAAGGAGGGCCCGGCTGCTAGATTCCTCTATAAAGTGTTCGTGGCATTGTCGCCGTTGGCCATTAGTGTATAGGATTCCCAAGAAAATATAGGATTCCTTTTCACCAAAGAAAAAAAACTAATAAAAGGGCAAAAAAGATTCCTTTCTACGTTATTCTGCACCAGCCAACCTTTCTCTATCCTAATTATTGAGAAAGATTAGCGGAGGCAAAAATTATGCGGTCATGAAGCGCGTTCATCTTTTTTTTTTTAATCTTTATTTTAGTCTTCCAACCAAATATGTCTAAGGCATATTTGATATTTGGTTAAGGTAAAAATTGGATAAAAATTTTATGAAAGGACCTCATATGTACTGTTGGCATTCTCAGTTAATCCACTGACCATGCTGTTCCAAAAGAATCTAAACAACTTTAGCATTCTTCTTGTAGTTGGCGTTATTCTAGGAGTGATTTGCGCAATTGAATTTCAAAGTAAATATTATATACATATGCTTGTACGTGTATCAGTCTCTAAACATCTCTACGTATCACATATGCAAATTTTTTCTATGAAAATTGTCATCTAAATTTTATCTAAGTTAAATTAAATATACCTTTAAATAAATACACAAGAAATTTGCATGGTTAGGAAAGTCACTATGTCAATTTAATATTTATATAATTAAAATATTTACTTGTGTTAAATGAATTTGAATTTGATGTATTTAGCAGGATAAATTATTTTATACAGTTATCTAATCACATTTACATATGGTTAATGTAAACACTTTTGTAGATATTATAATAACACTTTAGATGCAAATTAAATTCAAAATAAATTCTCAAACAACTTTATGATTCATTATTATATATTACATACCTTTTATAGTTATTTTTTTTCGGGTCGGAATACTTTTTACGTTTAGATATATATATTTTTTTTGGTCGAAAGTTGTATAGGTTTAAAATTGACAAATATGAAGCCCTAGTTCCCACTTGAGCATGTAGTATCGAATCGCCGTCTGTTCACGAAGCCCACTTCTGCTGCTTTGGCAGGCACCATCAGGCATGCATCTAGGTACGGCAAAGCTAGATTCTAATTCTTTACACAATTTATGCACTTTTGAACGATGACTTGTTTATTGATTGATAAAGTGTGAAAAACTAAAAATTAGTCATCAAACCAACAATTTACGCTTAGTTCATCGCTGATAAAACATTGGGTTGATTTTCAATTTACATAATTTAATAATATATAATTAAATAACGTAATAAAGTGACCTAAAAGTAACGTAAAACTAACGGTGTTGGGACAGGGCCGGCATTTTGAAAGTAGGTTATCGTATTTTGGAGGCGTGAACAATACAACTAAGGAAGGTACCACCCCATGTTGAAAAGTAATGCATGCCAATTCCTCCAAGTTGTGAGGTGCTTGCACGGAGCATGTCTTTTGCATGTTTCACTGCTTTTCTTAAACATCACAAAACTGAAACAATCATTGAATTTTGTAAAGTAAGATAGATTCCATTTTTGTTTTACTTTTAATGAGATAAAATTAAATTGAATTTTATAAGAAATTGAATTGAATTTTTATGTTTGAAATGAGTCAATAAATTAAATAGTTCAATTCAATTTCTTAATTTGGACTGAGTCTAAAAATGAATTAACTTAATTATTTTTATTATTTTATCTTTCATTAATTGGTTAAGAATAAAATATTATATTAAAATAAGGTTATTTTGTTATTTTTCATTTATTGGAATTTAATTCCTACACCGAATCACATCTATTTGAGTTTGATTTCAATTCTTTTACTTAAGTTGTTTTTAAAACATAGAATTCAATTCAAATTTCTTAGTAGAATTGAATTCTAGTAGTTTCGTACGACTTGTTATAAATTACTACTTCAGATGTGCTATTTCTGTGTCTCAGGTTTTTCTTGATCAGAAGGACAGACAGATAGCAAAATCACATAGAGAAAGAATGAAGCCAGGTTTTTGTGAGATGGATCTGGAAGGCTTCCCTGCAGCTCTTGGATTTCACATGCCTGCAGAGTGGGAACCGCACACACAGTGTTGGATGGGTTGGCCTGTGAGTACATGCACACTTCTATTACTCTTCGTTTTTCTCTCACTCAAAAGAAAAACAAAAACCAAAAATAATGATGATGATGATGAAGGGTTTAAATTTAATTCATGGTTATCACTTTGAATTGTTCCACACATCTCTCACCACACATGGTTGTTATTTATTCATGTCTTTTGCAAAGACCAGTGAAACAGTGTTTGGTGTTGGACTTTGACAGGAACGCGCTGATAATTGGAGGGACCGTGCTGTTCCTGCCCAACATGTGTTTGTCAGGGTAGCTTCTGCAATCTCAAGGTTCGAGAAAGTAACTGTTTGTGCTAGTCCTGTCCAGGTATGTTAAAGTTGCTGGATATTTCATGATTCTTGTTATACTCTGACGAGTTGATGCTGTTGTTTCTGATGATGGGGATTTGGTACTTGAATTGTGTTACCATTTTAGTGGGAGAATGCTAGGAGTCAGCTACCTGATCATATCAGGGTCCTTGAGATCAGCATGAATGATTCTTGGTTTCGCGACACCGGACCAACCGTGAGTTTTTCTCCTTGTACATGGCTGAGTTTTCTGATCAAATCAGCTATATTGATTTTCCCCCCATTTTATGGTATGTTTTGTTCAATAGTTTGTTGTGAGAAGAACAAAATCAGATATGGCAGAGCAAGAGGTTGCAGGAATTGACTGGAATTTCAATAGCTGGGGAGGTAAGCACTGAGACCTTTGGTATTTGGATGCTTTTATTCAAACAAGGACTGTTGATGGGTCATTTGAGGAATGATTGAAGTATATGTGATCAATTGATGTTATGTCATGCATGATTGCTGTTTTCTTCAACTAATAGAGTTTTATAAAATGTTTTAGGTTTAGAAGATGGATGCTATACTGATTGGAGTTTGGATCTCCTTGTTGCTCAAAAGGTTAGTGCAGTTAAATATTTAACTTATTTTTATTTTGTTCTCTGTGAAAGTTGCTTATGTGATTTTGTTATCACCATATGTTTGCTAGATTTTGGGAGCTGAGAGGATTCCTAGATTTTCAAATTCAATGGTCCTTGAAGGTGGAAGCATACATGTGGATGGAGAAGGTAAGATATGTGCAGTGATCTGTTGGCATGTTGAAGCTACCTTTCTCTAGTTTGAGGAGATATAAGGGTGCATTTGGTTTCAATTTTCATTTCTAGTTTTCCAATTTTTAGGATTTTGTAAAGGAAATATAAAACTATGAGAACTATAAAACCCAGTTTAAAGTGTTTCCTTTAAAAAATCCAGAAGATTAGAAAACTGTAAATAAAAACTGAAACCAAAAGCACCCAAAGCTTTCAATATAAAGTAGAAAATAACTGTTTTCTAAATGCTAGTTCTGTGGCTCTTTAACTTATCTAACTCAGTAGTTTATTGCTGAATTTTTTCAAGAGTGATAAGAGGGAACAGGGCAAGATATTTTTTATTGTTTCTAATTATATTGATGAACTTGTAGTTTTACTTCATTGCTTTCATTCAATCCGTTCTGAGATCAATACTTGGATCTCCTTATTGAATAGCTTATAAAATTTATAAGTTCATTTGTTTACTTCAGCAATTTTTTCCTCCGTCAGGAACTTGTCTTACCACTGAAGAGTGTCTCTTGAACAAGAACAGGAATCCTCAAATGAGTAAGAACCAAATAGAGGATGAACTTAAGGAATATCTTGGAGTCAGGAAGGTTATATGGTTGCCTCGTGGATTGTATGGTATATAAACCTGATACCGATCTTTCATCTTTTTAGACTAAGAATCCTCCTATGAATTGATAGTATGTTATTGATCATGATATTTAATCTGGGGCAGTTAAAGATTTTATATTGACCATTTATCATGAGGTGCAGTACAGTACAAGGTCTGGTATAGATTTGTTTTTGGATAAGAATAATAAGAACTATTCCATTCATGAGAAAAGACCCTGATTCATTTTTCATAAAAGATGGACCAATAAAGACGCAGCTTAGCATGCAAGATAGCTAAAGAACCATTGTTACGACCATTTCATGATATTTATCATGTCTGCTAAGTGAAGTCTGACTGTTCCCTCATGTTGAATGCACTTTTAGTCAGGAAATATACGTCTGTGCCTTTGACTATACTTTTGTCGGTAGAAAAAAGGCTCCTGACCTTCAGTATTAGTGTATATTGACTATCACAAATTTGTGTTTCTGCAGTTTAAAATGAAACTCAAAGTAAGGTAGAATTCATATATTACTTTCCATGTTTAAGAAAACTACCAATACCAGTCTGCCTTGTTCATAACAATGCCAGTGTCCATAAATTGAAAGAAATTTCTGAGCTAGGACTTTTAGGCATTTCTGTAGAGATGATTTGAAATACTGTGATACATGTTTTAGGTTCAGTGGCATTTAGATTTTATCTATTCCCTAAGATCTGATTGAGGAGTATGCTGCTTTTGTGCAGGAGATGATGATACAAATGGTCATATTGATAATATGTGCTGCTTTGCAAGGCCTGGTGTGGTTCTGCTGTCTTGGACTGATGATGAAACAGATCCTCAGTACGAAAGATCTATTGAAGCATATTCTTTGCTCTCAAGTGTAACTGATGCCACTGGTAGAAAACTTGAAATAATTAAACTCCATGTTCCTGGGCCACTCTATATGACAGAGAAAGAGGCTGCTGGGGTTTTTCAGGTAAACACCCAAGTTTATATTTCTTTCATGTCAATTAAAAATGTTATTTCTTCATGATTGAAATTATAAAAGAAAGACAGTTATCATTTTCATTTCATTTAAAAAATTGTGGAAGCATTTTTCAAAATATGGACCCAATTATTTTTGTACTGTATCTTTAAAGTCTCAGTTATGCAATGCATAGTTTACGGTTGTATGTTCACCATTTATAGAAATTTTGACGTCATATTTGAGGAAGTGGGAATTTGTTTCGCTACATATCAAGTCACGGCCCACTCTGTTGGTTAGTACTAAGTTTTAATGTTGGTTGCAAAGATGCTGAGAAACATTTTTCATTTGATTAGGTTAACACATGGAAAACTTTACAGGTCCACCTTTGACTTGTTGGTGTCTACAAATACACTCTTATGAAAATTTGTTTTGGTTGGCTATTATCTCTCGATTATAATGTTTCTTTAATGGAATTTGTCTCTGCTTATTTGGAAAAGTCAGATTCATTACCCAAAAAAAAAGTCAGATTCCTAGTGGAAACCTTATGATTAGGCCCACATAAATACCACTTGTAGCCAAGGTCTGAATGAGCTAGTTCTGTTTCGTTAGGATGTGGTATTTTTGACAAGCAAAATGAGGTGCCAAAAACAGTATAAATATTGCCAATCCTGTTTCAGGAACAGTAGTTTGTATAAAAAATGATATATGGAGCTTAAAGCAATATTGATGCCTGTTGTGATCAAAATAAATGGTGCATTTAATTACACTAAGTGATAAATTATTAATGCAACTACACTAGACTTCCACTAAAGGCTTGTGCTGATGTAATTCTATATTTTTTAAGGATCATGAGGCTAAGCCAAGACCTCCAGGTGTTAGGCTTGCAGCTTCCTATGTGAACTTTTACATTGCAAATGGAGCTGTCATTGTACCACAATTTGGAGATAAAAAGTGGGACGATGAAGCTGTCCGAGTCCTATCTAAGGCCTTCCCACTTCATGAAGTAAGTAAAAGTGATTGTTTGTATACAAAAACTCTGATTGTTAAAATGCTCTTTTTCAGTTGAAGAATCATTCAGCAAAATGGTAATCTATCAAAGACAAGGATAGTTGCAATAGTTACTACAGCTGGTGTGAATCAATCAAGGAAAAATTCTGAATTTAATATACGAATTTATGATATATTTTATCCTCAACATCTGGAAGAATAGCCAGTTAAAGAAAACAATGATGGGTAAAACACCATCATGTATGACACTGCAACACTAACCATCAAAACTTGAAGACTTCAATCGGTTTCTGCATTGTGTTCTTTCTAAAGCAAACTCTTTCTCACAGCGTATCACTTATCAGAATGAATAATTGATGCATCATAAATTGAGTACAGTTTTACTAAAAACTGGCAAACATGTAGTCATCATTTGACAGAGCTAGTGACAAAATATTGCTAGTTTGTGTCTAGTTGCCTAGTATTAAAAAAGTGGTTTATGAAATGTAAAATTTTGGTTGATCAATCCCTTTTTTGTGAATTGCTTTGCTTTACTAAATGACATTTTGAAATATTTGCTGGTTTCTAGGTGGTGGGAATTGAAGGTTCAAGGGAGATTGTTTTAGCTGGTGGAAATATCCACTGCATTACTCAGCAACAACCAGCCATTTGAGCAGCACTGTCAACATTCGTTGACATGAGTGTTACATTGAAATTCGTATGATGTCAGGATGATTGATTAAAATGCTTGGTTGGCTCCGCTAATCTCTAAATCCAATAGCTTCATCAGAGTTTCTGCAGACATGTGAAAAATCATTGAAATAAAAGATAATTGGTGTTTGGAATTGTAAAATTGTGGTTTATTCTCTTTGAATGAATAAAATGGAAAAATTTCAAGTTTGACAAAATTTGTTTTGCTGCTAAGTAGAGGAACTATCCAATCTATGCAATGTTTCATGTTCCATTTGTCAAGCCAAGGCTTATCCATCAGGCATCAGCTACTAATATAAAAGCGCAACTGCTGTACATTTTTTCCAAAAATGAAAATATAAATAAATTTCATGAAAGTGAATGTATATTGTTGAAGCAAAATACCTTTAAAATACAATGTGATACTTAAGAAAATGAAATATCTTCCTACTTCCTTCCTTAATGTAGATTGGTTGAGGTGTATGTAAGTCAACTTACCAGGCACCATCCGATACCAATGAAAAGAAAAACAAAAGTAGAATACTAAAATAATTATTCCAATCCAAATTGTTAGATGGGCATGGTACCAAATTCCAGTAAGATAGAAAAAAGTTGAAAGAATTACCTTTCTTCGTAACTTCTACAATAACTACCATGCTTTTGTAGGCTAAGTTAGAAACTGTCTAATTCACATCATAGTAAAACATAATTATAAAAACCGTGCTTACCAGTAGGATTAGATCTATATTTTGAGGCAGGTATGTAAACCAATGTGGAGTGCTATTTACCTAACGGTTGAATTAGCGAAGCATGCTAAGTTGTTGTCAAATTATAGGTCTCACCTAAACAATAGTGGGTGCAGATCCAAGTCTAATCACTTTGTTAGAATTTTCTTATTCATAGCATCTCTTTTTGTTTTTCCAAGAGTGATCTTTCCTAATAGAAATATGTATTAGTAAAATCCTGAAGTTGTATAAATAATTGACCCAGTAAGTTCAGGACTAACACATAGTCGTTTAGAATAGTAGATGTTCCCTCCATTGAAAGAAATTAAAAATAGAGGAGTAGATGCCTTATTATTTTATTTAATGACATGTCTCGGGTTCAAGCCTTTATTATGAAGTAATTAAATTTTTATTTTTTTGGTGCGTAAGGGGGCCAAGGCACAGAGAAAAGATGCCCCTGAATTTCTTCCGGCGGGTTATTCCACAAGTTAGTTCCAAAACCAAGAGTAAGACTATGAAGTAATTAATTGATGCCACAGAGTAATTTCCCCATGAGATCTCAACTGCGACTTGTGAAAGGAAAAAAAGAAGATAAGTTGGGCCAAATGCACTAAAATGAAAACACAGACACAAAATTCAACGAATTTTGACTTAATCGAATACGAATCCACACATGAAAAAAAAAATGAACAGGACGGAAAGGAGCGCCCAAAAAAAAAATAAAATAAAAATAACAGGTGTTCGTACCAAAAAAAAAAAAAGAAGTGTTTGGTTGAGAATCGAGCGATCCAAGAAAGGAGCTCAGCTCGTCATAATCATTGTCATCGTCGTAATAAATTAATGGAGAAAGGCGTTGAGGCTTGAGACTCAAACAATAAGCCAAATCTCTCATCACTCCAAACCTACCCAATTCCGACGTAAAATCAGGTCTTCGAAATTCATCTTTTCGACACCTGATTTCAGTTCCTTTTTTTTCATTTTTTTTTTAAACAACACAGGGAGAGAGAACAATGGGGTGCTCATTTTCTGGTTTAAACGCATTGTACGATTCCGTTAACGGAGGAGGAGACATGTGGATCAACGAGAACCGCTTCCGCATCGTGAGGAAGCTCGGCGAAGGTGGCTTCGCATACGTGTTCCTCGTCAAGGAGCTTCTCGCTGATTCTGCTTCCGGTGGTGGTGGCCTTGCCGCCAAGCTTAAGCACTCCTCTCATATCTCTGGTTCGCTTCCTTAATTAAATCTGATCTTCTTTTGTTTTTATTCTATAATTCAAATCTGAGAGTTAAGATTTCTTTTACTTGCCACTGCTCTGAAATTGGCCTTGTTAGATCGCATCAATGTCGGATCTAACGTGATCTATGTGATTTTCTTCTTCTTTTTTTTTTTTTTTGTGTTGTCCTATCGCATTTTCGATGCGCAGTTTTAATTTGATCTGCATTGGCATTTTTTATTCTCCGTTTGAGATTTCGGTAATTTGTCGGCATCGTCTCCGATCTGGTGAAGCTCATTGCTGATTCGAGCCTCTTTTTTTCTTTTTTGAATTTATGTAAAAATGCTACCGTTCAATTCCATGAAGCTTCTTGGTAGATAGTTTCAAATTATTGTTCCTTTTGTTGTGTTGTGTGCCATTGTTGTTGCTGCGATTGTGAAATTCCCTTTGATGAAATTGAAATGCTATTTTTCTCACTTTGGTGGAGGTAATTTCATAAGGCGTGTGTAATTTTCCCATGCTCATTTCATGGATTTGAAAATAGGAGTTTCTATCTTGTTTTCAACTCTGAGTTTAGATTTTATTATGAGGGATGAAGGAAGTGCTCTGTCGTTGTGGTTACTATACGCTTTCAGTGAACCCTTTTTTTTTAAAAGAAAATCTGTGTATAGGGGCGTGCATCATGTGATTATGTGGATTAAAATTAATATGTTGCTATGTGTTGTCTGCAGAGGACGGAACTTATGCTATGAAAAAGGTCCTCATTCAGAACAATGAACAGCTGGAGTTGGTCAGGGAGGAGATCCGTGTTTCGTCACTGTTCAATCACCCCAATCTGCTTCCACTTCTTGATCACGCGATCATTTCTGTCAAGGTAACTAGTTGTTCAGCCAACACTTATTCATCTCCTCATCATATCAGAAGACACAAATTCATTAAAATTAAGACATGGGTGGTTCATTCGAGTGAGACACATGCCACAATCTGAGAAAATTCTATTATGGAATTTTGCTTAAAATTTGTTCCTGAACTACGACTATGTGGTTGGATCTACTTCTTGTGGGATTTGAATTTGGCAGTTTGCATTTCCAAATGTTATGTATGACATCTGTTGAAGCCAACCCTGCTTGGGTCAAGCTGAATAGTTGATACCTTCTAGGAGTACTTGAGCTATACCTTAAATTTTATGTATGACATCTGTTGAAGTGCTTGACATTGAATGCATTCAGCAGTCTGTCTTGGATGAATTTTGTTCTTAATAATTTACAGTGGAAGTGTTCTTCTTTGAATGGAAAAAAACATGTTATATCCATTATCTCTAGACTTAACGACCATATATTCTGGCCAAAATTATTTTTCTCTCTGTTCTATTTGTTTGTCTTGGATACGGATGATGATCCCATATAGATATGTGATTTTTCTTGCTGAGGCTCTACAAGGATCTTTTAGGATATGTGATTGTGAACGGCTTATAATGAACACTCAGATACAGCTTGTCAATGTAACAATGGGATAGTGATATGTAATGGGTGAGATCCAGCATATAATGGCAAAGTTGTTTCTAATCTATTCTATTATTCAACATTTTGTAATTTGATTAGTTATGTAAGAATAAGGTCCGTGCTTCTAATATTTTATCTTTTTCAAACATAATATCACTACCAAAGGTGCTGTTTTAACAGGATATTTATCTAATGTTGCTGTACAAAATCTAGGGATTCCAAACTTGGTTGGGAATTGTGTGTAAATTGTGTGATGTGGTGTTCCTTGTGTAATTCCTTAATTTTTCCAATCTGTTAAGTGATTATCCTGCTACATGGTATCTGGAATGAAAACAATGTGGGAATTGTAGCTTGATTGTTCCTCCTCCTATTACAGTGCTGGTGCTTTTATATTTATGTAGAACATGGCTTTTTTTGTTGACAGCCTACCCCGGAAAAATCTTGGAACCACGAGGCATACTTGTTATTTCCAGTTCATTTGGATGGAACATTGCTAGACAATGCCAAGACAATGAAAGCCAAGAAGGAGTTCTATTCTACCTCAGATGTTCTCCAAATCTTTCGGCAGGTAAAAAGGACCATCTTTCTACAATGCAGTTTGCTTATTTTAACTGAGGAACCAGAAGTAGCAGCATCACTGTTTCAATTCAAGATTGTCCACATGCAATAACTTGTTTGATGTCTATTTTAGCCTTTTGGTTGTCAGGAGTTTCATTTATATATCAACCTAGCAATTCTGGTGACATAGGTTATTTGCTGTCTTAAGAATCATATTGAAGAAGAATAGATATGGATGTCGTTGGTCTCTGCTCCTTTAATGCTTAGAATTTATCTGAGGAGCATTTTTTTTTTTTAAATTCTTGTTTCAATGTTACTTTTGATGTTTTAGAAGTTTACTAGTACTCTTAATTGACAGAAATTGATTTATTCTGAAACCCTTTTAACCCTGACAAATCAACTCAACAGCTTTGTGCAGGACTCAAGCATATGCACAGTTTGGATCCTCCATATGCTCATAATGATGTGAAACCCGGTAATGTTATGATAACAAATAGAAAAGGACAACCACCTCTTGCCATATTGATGGATTTTGGCAGCGCTCGTCCTGCCAGGAGGCAAATTAGCTCAAGATCAGAGGCACTCCAGTTGCAGGTGCTTCTTTCGTCCCTTTTTTATTAAAAAAAATGTTTTATAAATGAACATTATGTATAAAGTATATCAATTTTGGAATGTTTAGGAGGCTCTTGCCCCGCTTGTAGTTTGTGAAATTGCATTGCCTAATATTGTAGGTTCATATGCATCATCATGCTCGTATGGGATCTTTTCAATTTGTTACTGTACACAATAGCTTCTTTTTCACTTAAAAATACTCAATTGTTTAACTACTACTAATTCTTTGAATAATTTTTTTTATTTCAATAGGTTTTACAAATATGGAGGGGAGCATAGTTTAATTTCAGTCATCTGGCGTGGATTTTCTAACCAGCTGATTGCCACTTTTTATTCTTCCTTTGTAGGAATGGGCATCAGAACATTGCTCAGCCCCTTTCCGAGCTCCTGAGCTATGGGATTGCCCAAGCCAAGCTGATATAGATGAGAGGACTGACGTTTGGTCACTAGGATGCACATTATATGCGATAATGTGAGAATTAATCCTTCTTTTGTATGTGATTATGTTAAATTTTATGCTTAAAACTCTCTATAATTGTGCTATCTTACAACATAATAACTATACTTCGGTAGTTCGGTTGATGTTCTTTGGTAATGGTAGTCAACCAACGGTGAAAACAAAAAGAAAAACACACCCACCCATGTGCAAGCTATCTGCATATAGGTTTATTGGTTTGGAGCAATGCTCACATCACATTTTCTTCGAGTTATGCACATCAGTTTTGCTTTGTCGTCTAAGGGTTGTGCCCTTGGCATTACCCATTGATTTGGCACTCGGCACTCCACATAAATCCAATGGCGGAGGTGTCCTTTTTCATGGCACAAATAGTTGCGTTAGTATATCCAGGTCAACTCTGTGAGAAATATATGTTAGCACTTATTAGTGTACTTATTATTCTCACCTGGTTGAATTGCAGGTATGGGGTATCTCCGTTTGAGTATGCACTTGGAGAGTCTGGTGGAAGCCTGCAATTAGCTGTTGTAAATGCTCAGATCAAATGGCCAACTGGACCTAAGCCTTCATATCCAGATGCCCTTCATCAGTTTATAACATGGATGCTTCAGCCTCAGCCTACTGTGCGGCCCCGGATAGCCGATATCATTATACACGTTGATAAGTTAATTGCAAAGTTCTCTCAGTGAGTTAGAATGGGAGAGAACAGGGGAGGCATGGTTTGCATATTGCAGTCGTTTAAAAATTTCATGTGCCTTTCCTGTGATATACTACTAGTATCAAGGAATCAGAAAACAATAGCAGTTCCTTGCCATAGAGTTTTTATGTGTATCTTTTTCTTTTTTGGTGGCAGTCTAGGTAGTTGGGCGTTGGGTTTATTGTTATTTCTGTCATTTCCTCATTTCTACCTAATTTTGTCTCTTGTAATTTATAAAATGGCCAATCTCCCTGTGTCTTCTCCAGGATTTATGCGCATAAATGGCTTATCGTTTATTTATTGATGTGTTATTTTGTTTCATATTTTGCTCGCCTAGCAACTTTCTCAATTTGTTGAACTGAGTATTTGTTTGAACATTGAGCAGCTTTACCATGGCTCCTTGCTGACGTTGGGATGGGAATATCGGTTATATGGTCCTGTGCAGCGTAAAGTGTTAGGTAGAGTTTGTTTACTTACCTTAGATAGGAAATACAGAGATACATGCCCCTATATCACTAACCAAATACTATCATAGTGATAATAGAGATGGAAACATAAAAAATATTGTCTCTGTATTATTTTTAGTTGTGGAATCTATATTTTGTTTGACAATACAGGGATAGTACAATAAATATATCATAAAAGATATATGTATTCCTGTTGGACTGTCGTTGATTGGTATTGATAGACTGGCAGTTGATCAGAGTTGACCACTGCCGCCGATTAGCCTTTGATCGGAGTTGACCGATAGCCTAACCGCCACCGGAGGTTGCTACCTAATAGATAGTATTAGAAAATATATATTAAATTTTTATGTTCATGTCTTGTCTCTACTTTTTAGAAAGATAAAAATACAGCAAATTTTATCTCGGAGATAAAAAATTTTCTATCCCCGTATCCGTCTTCACCACCAAATATCCTTCTATCTCTACTGTCCTTGTATTTACTTTATTAGGACACTAAACAAATGCATAGTGAAAGAGACAAAATGGTGGATGTTAAAAAAGGAAGTGGTAGATTTACCAATTTTTGGGTCTCTCTCTCCGTCTCTCTCTACGCGAAACTATGATAAGTTCAATTGATGGGTACAAATTACAAAACAACATTTTTCTATGTCCTTTGAAGGTTGATTTTAGCATTTGAATAAATTATTCTGATCCTCTTTTTATATTTTTATTAATAGTTATTCTAAAAAAAATTGTATAATTTTAATACATTAAAAAGTTGATATATTTAACTGTAAATATTTCATAGTCTGCAAGTTTTATGTGATTGTCGGTAATTGTGCTTTTAGATCGAAGAGTAATGTCGAGTCCTTAAGTCATGGCCTCATGGGAGCATCAATCGCTGCTGCTAGACTTGGAAAAGAAAGAGGAAGACTTTTCGGGGGAAAAAAAATGGAAAAGTGAAAGAGAACTATTAAGAAATTGACGTCCGTAATAATGCACAATGAGTAAGGATTTTGTTCAATGGTTTAATTTTTATATGCGGGTATTCAAGTATGAATTGTTACATAATGTAAATGGATTTAAATCTTATATTTACTATTTAAAAAGTGATATAATTGGAATAATTTGACTAAATAAAAAAAAAGTATATTAATAATATATAAAAATTAAATGGTTTAATTTAATTGTAATATATTATGAGTGTTAAAAATATTTACATAGATATTTAACTATATATTGTTACATTAATAAAAATATTTAATTAAACTATTCATCTCCTTAAAAATTTTACAAATTGTAGCATACGACTGAATCATAATATAAAATTATTTTATACTAAAACGCATCAAAATTATAAAAAAGTTTTACATTATAATCCAATTATATATTGCTATACCTACAATTATAGTTGACTTTCACCTTAGTACTTGAAAGGTCAAGCAAATGAGCAAATGAAGATTTGATTGAATGATAGTGTAAAAAAATTTTATAGTGGTACATCAAAATTACAATCTTATTTGAAAAAATATCAACTCTCTTTATGAAATTTGTTACTGTATTAAATTATGAGCTTTATTACAAAAATAAAATGTTCATAAAACATTGTTTTGTTTGAAATTCATACGGGACAGATAGTTATAACCCTATTGTCTTATTAGTGAGCGACCTGAGTAATGAGACTTGTCATTTTGTTTACTCTTCGAGATGCAATTCAATAAATGGATCTTGACTCTTCAAGTTAAAACATTTATATTCGAAAAGAACAAACGGAAGTTGACGCTGAGCTCGGAAATTTAACAGAAGCCGAGGATTTTTTATTATTAGGAAAGTTAAAATATGCCTTTGCAAAAATGCTGACGTAGCAAATATCTTGTATACATGCCTTACGGAAGGTTGAACACATCATCAACATTTTATACAATATATCAGCTTCGTTAGCCATAGATTCTTTGGCAGCGGTATTGGTTCTAAACAAAATGTCAATCAAAATTTCACTTTCTGAGTTTTAAAGTTATCTAAATAAAGTATGATGAAAAAAATTATTAAATGAAGTCAGTTGTACAGCAACCAGAAGTTATTTATTTATGAATAAATTTTCTTCTTGTAAATGAAGAAAAAGTGTTGGAAAGCTTTACTCTAAAGTGATCGACTAAACTCAAGTTGAATTAGTTTGAGATTTAAGTAGATTTTAAACAATGGTAATTCAGAGAGAGAGAAAAAAAATCGCTCTCAATTTTTTGTGTATAGTGTACCTAAATTCATGATTATAATTTTATAAATCTAAAAATAGGAATATAGCATGTGACTAAAACACGTTGAAATGGAATAGAAGATCGAAAGTGGGAAAAGAATGTGACAAGTTCTATTTTCAATCACCTCTCAATTGCTTGGATTCCTCTCCGCACAAAGAAAATTGGAATAGTTTTAGAGGAATAGGATCTGAAAAGGGCTTCATGCCGAAAAAATGATGAACGCGCAATAGTTGATTTAATTGTGTTTTCTCTTTTGATAAACTAGTTAATTTAAATAAATCTTGAGTTGCACACCCTGTCAATGCCAATCCAACATGACCGCGAGGCAGGGAATTGTCAAATAGGCAAGTAAATTTTGAAATATATGATTCTTGCTAATTCATAGAATTTGAATTAAATAACAGAATAAGTACTCCCCCACCCCCGCCTATTCGTTTTGATACATCAGAATTCGGCTTTACTGATGTTTCAGAATTTCTCCTCCATATATTTATAGAAAAAAAATATATTAGCTCATAACTTATATAAAAGAAAAATATATATAACAGCATATAAAGTTAAACTAAATATTCATAAAGGAAGAGCTAGTTGAGATAGTGAGAAACTTTGACTCCTTCTCCTTAGCATAAAAATATGAGTTCACAATTTAAGAGAAAATAAGCTCTTTTTGGAAAACAATGTAATTTGTGCATTTGTTTGCTTGTGGATGTTAAATGTTGGTTGATTCCACACCCGGCATTTAAAATAACATGTATATTGAATGGTTATATTAAATATAGTGCAAAAATTAGTACATTAAAATTAAATTCTACATATAGATATAATGAGAGGTGGTGTACTTGTATAATATATTTATGTGAGATGATATTACAATTTGATATCCAAATAAAATGCCCAAATAATATAACTCTATTTTATCAAAATTTTGAATTGAATAAAGCTTACACTTTGTATACAAAAAAATAAAATAAAATAAGCTTACACTTTCCTCTGTCTAATAAGTTACACTTTCCTCTGTCTAATAAGTTTTTAATCTTATCATTTACTCAAGTATTGTTATTTCAACACTCAAAAGTGAGTGTTCAATTGGAATACACACTCGATCACTATTAGATTTAATAGATTAGTGAAAAAAATGACGGTCACCATCACATGCAATGATAACGGAGTGAGTATCCCAATTGGAGGTGTTAAAATAACATTGTGTGTGGCTTACTCTATGTTTGTACGACCTTAATTCGGCCATGAGAATGCTGGATTCGATGCCTCTTGAATCTGTGATTAGGCCAAACATCACATCATGCAACTTGTATCCTTGTATAAATGAAGAAAATTAAGCATCAACATTTATTCCTTACGCAGATTTTATCCTTGAAATTTAATTTATTTATTGACCGCCCTTAATGAATGTAACATGGAAAAAGAATCTCTGAACCAGCCTGTCGATTACTAGTAAATACAAGGGCCCCATAACCACCTATGTGCATATAAAATGCAGACAACGCCATTACAATTAGCAACAACAAAAATTCTTGGTAGCACTGGCTAGCATATATACTAGCATAGTTGAGTTGATTAGATCATATTATTATATATGTGAGCATGACTACTACAAGTACCTATGGCTCGTTTCAGTGGACCTGGAACTCCCCAGTCATATACCTATTCGGTGGTCTCTTACTTATTTTTGGCGCCATTGGGTTATCGTTGTTCTGCTTAGTTTGTTGTCCACGTCGCAGACCAGAACAAGAAGAAGACTCATCCTTGTGTGATTGCAACACAAACGAAAAGGCCGAAGGGGAAACAAGCAATCAAGCTGAGCTTCAGCCTGACATTTTGGTAATCGTAGCCGGTGAAGAGCACCCAACTTATTTTGCAAATAAAACGCCTCTCTTTTAGTCACCAACAACAAGTGTAGCACCAAATGATTAAACAAACTACTCTTCTGGTGAATCACCCTCCTTCAGTGTCTTTTGCTAGAGTGAGGTTTTACACATAGAATATATATATATATATATAGCTGTCTATTCGTAGTTGCTTTGTTTCGCTTCTTCATTTGTTGTTTCTTTTTCCTTCCTTTGTTTTATTTTGTGTTGAAATTGTAATTTTGAGCTATTATTAGATCACATAACAAGGGATGGATTGCACTTATGTATTTATTTATTTCTTTTTTGGTTGACTTTTGGTTGAGTTAGCACTCATGTACACCTTTTGTACAATTGAAGACCGGCAAATTTAATTTCAGTAAATTCAATATTTTTTTTGCTTTTTTTTTTTCTGAGTGAAGTTGTAGGATGAGAACGGAGCTAGCATGGTGGGGCACAGCTCTTGATAAACTGAGAAGGTTACTATTAAATATTGAATACTTCTAAATAATAACGTGAAAAGTTAAATTTGTTGAGTTAATATTAATTGATAATATGAAAAACTCTCAATGTTGTGAAAGTAAGAGAAAACATTAGCTCTGTTTCATTTATTAATCATTACATTAGTTTTGCAGGCCATTTTATATCTAAATTTTCTTATATTTTTATTGTAAGAACTGATATATCAATTAATAAATTTAGCAAATATTTTTTTACTTTGAAAACACCTAAATATTTCTCCCAATAATATATTATTAAATATATTGAATTTGTTGGTTAGAAGGAGCTGATGGCCGATGGATTGAGGAGAGAGTCAGAAACTGCTAAAACTTAGTTTTAAGGTGAATTAGTCTTTAAAATAAGAAAGGGAGTTTAAATTGTCTAATGTAGCTCATACACAGCCTACTTTACTAATGCTATACATTTGGCCACTTTCTCTTTTAAAACCGTTACATCGGTGTTATATACAATATCTTAATTTTTAACAGAAGTCTAGGTGATCAATACAGATTATAAGAAATATTGAATTTGAAAAAAGCATAAGAGCGAGCGACTTAGTCCGCCATACGTATAATCTGATGCATGAGATGATTGTTCAACGAGATTAATTAAATCCACCTGGCTTATACGCAAGTCCCATTTATGGCGGGAGATGATGGACTATCTTTTCGAACATCTTGAAAGTTTTCGCCTTTTCGCTACACAGAATCGTGACTTTAAGAAATGAATTGAAATATGAACGCTTTGGAGTATAGAATACCTTTTCAAGTAATTATTACCATGAGAATGAAAATTAACATTTCATACTTATTTCTGTTAACAAATGAGAATAATAATTATTCTAAAGGTGACAGTGGACCTTTCGTTTAAAGTTGTTGCAGTATTTTTATAGAAGTGGCTATCTATAATAAAATATATTAAGTGATCAGTAGATACAAAGAGATTTTTTATTTTTTTGGGGTCAGGGAAGCTTTTGGAGGAATTATGCATGGCAGTAGACCAAGGGTGGTGCACTTTTAAATTTTCTGACAAAACTACCAATTCATCCATTTAAAATTTTATGTCGATCAAATTGGTCCCTATAAAAAATAAATTCTCAAATTAATCCTTGTAAAATTAAATAATAGCCAAATTAGTCACTACAAAAAAATCTTTTCAAATTAGTCTCTACAAAAGTAAATTATCGGATAAGTTAGTCCTCATTTCCTGACTTATCAGAGGAACTAATTTGACCAATTCTTCAATTTTATAGGACCAATTTGAAGTTTTTATAGGGATCAATTTGATATATTTATTTTTCAGGGACCAATTTATTCAACTATTCAATTTTGTAGAGATTAAATTGAAAGTTTCTCTTTTTATAAGAATCAATTTGGTTTACGTAAAATTTTTTGAAGGACCCTCATTTTGTCTAAAATGTTCACTTTTTGTGCAATAGACAGCTGAAGCCCAAAAGATAAACAAGACCAACTTTAGGTCCATGGATTTGTTGCTGAAGGGTTCATCACTTTCGACCCATAGCTCTGGAGTGGGCCATGAAGCAAAAGCCATCTCGACCCTAAAAAGCGAAGGCCGTTCTCATCATATTTTAGAAGGCCATCTCGACTGAAGTCACATTTATTATTTAGTTGGATTTTGTAGTACCTTAATTAAAGAATAAAATATATAACTCTGGTAGTTGGTAAAATAAATTAAGAATTTAAAATTCTATAAAATATGAATACTCATATAGTAAATCATACGCATAACTAAATTACTTTTCAAAAAAATTTTCATTAATGATGACAATTGTACACATTTTTTAAAATATATCTCACACTTAAAAGGTTGTCAAATTCCTGTTTAATATCATGATGAAATTAATATGTAATGAAATACATTGTATGATAAAGTGCAATTTACAAGTGTAAAGTTTTATAGTCTTTTTTATCTTAAAGACTCAAGCCTACAATTTATCGATAACGAGTGATAGCTTAATTAATTGTTTGAAGCGAGCACAGGTGATTGGATAGGTTATGGATAGACCTCATAAAATAACAAAAATACATACTTTTTTAAGAAAAATATTATTTGTATACATAATATTTGTGAGACACAATATTAACACACTTTTATCCATTATTAGATGGAGTCTAAGACCAAGTCCAAGTAGAGTTTATATCTCATCAATAATAGATGAGAATATGTCAACATGATGAATCCGCAATGCACCTTTAGGTTCAAACTTAATTGTAACATATATAAGCCTTACTTCACTTAAAATCTATCCATAAAGTATACAGTGGATCAGCATCAATACATGTCTGTAAATACCAATACGCATAGTATTCTTCAAATCTCAAAAGCACATGTCCAAACAACAGTAGCAACACAATCCAGCACAGCTGCAGATAAATAATTAGAGAAAATATTCGTCAATTGAATTAAACAAATAATATTAGTCATGCATTTTTTTCAACTCAAACTAAAATGTGAATATATGAAAGTTTAACTAGAGTTCTCTGCATTTAAATGAACCTACTTAAGTATAATACAATGATATAGTTGGCGTTGAGTTTATGCATGCTATAATTTATGCAAATGTCACAGCTCAATTGTGAAGAAGTAAAAAAAAAAAAAAAAAAAAGAGCTAAGTTAATTGGAATTTGGAAATGAAGGATATATATATACACACACACACTACTTACCATCCTCTCCAGAACCCATGACCCTTGAATTTAGTTTCTCCGCTCGGAGGAACTTTCTGATCAGAGGAGTCCTTATGAGTGATAGCAGGAGGTGGAACAGGATAAGGACCCGGTGCAGTGTCTTTTGGCTGATATACTGCAAAATTCCAAACTACATCACAAATTGTACATACACAGCATTTGAAATAATAGGGGACATTAATTATCAAAATAGACTGCAACAAGATGAAGGAGGGGACGTGTTGTTAAAGTCAACACGTGTCATATTGAAATGTTATTACCTTGAGGCTGGCTTTGATCACTAATAATATGACTCATATTTGAAGATGAAGACTACACAAGTTAGAGATCTAAGATATGATGATGATGATGATGAACAAAATATATATATTGATCATATGGAATGGCTTAATGTGATACAAGGGATGGTCTTATTAATTACTTTTAATTTGTGGAGTGGTTGCACTTGTTGGGAGGATAAATTATGGAGCTCACTCTGGATTACGTTTTAATTAAGGCAATTTTTTATCTACTTATTTTTTGTGATGGTGGGTTGGTTGGCGTTTAATGCAGATAATCTATGTTTTCGAAGCTGATAGTGTTTGAACTTAATCTTGTTCTCATGCATATCTTTTCACTAATCTCGATAATTTTTGCTTCAATCCATTGTGGATTTGGTTTGGGAAATTTCTAAGCAGCTGCTGTAGGAAATACGTAAGAATGAGAATGACGTGGGTTCTACCCGTGGGTCCATGTCTTAGTCACTGTCGGAGGCTTAACCTTAATTGCTTTCTCTTCATGCTTCATCTAGGCGACTCTTTTGTTTATGATTTTTATTTTTTTAAATGCTAATTTAAACACTCATTTGGTTTTAAAAAGAGAGAGAGTTTGAATATCATACGTTTTTGGAAACACGTTGAATTTGATCAAACGGGGTTTGGGCACTTTAAAATCGATTTTGTTCTTTTTCCATCATGTTTGGCTACTTCTATTCACTCACTCTTCCAATCTCATTTTGATGGGGGTGAAACTGGATGGTGGAGAAGTAACTAAGAATAGGAGGTATTTAAGGTATGGATGCGATTAATGTTTCATGAGTTTTGCATGTTTGAGTTAGATTAATATACCATCGATCGAAGACAGCCGAAACGGGTTAGACACTTGATATGCCCGAGAACTTCATTTCCGACCTCTTCTAAGAGCAAAGGGGTTAAGTTTGCTTGAATCGTCGGAGATCGATCTATCCACACTCAAAATTTATCACCAAACGAAGATGTGATCAAAGGCAAAAAAGAAAAAAAAATCTTGATTTTCTGGTTAGATACAATTCAACATTAATTTAGTTAAAATCACTTAAAAAACACCAAACAAAACCAATTTACTTGAAAATTATTTGTGCTTGAGGGTGGTAGGACCAACCCTTTGTCAGAGTATTAGGCCAAGAATTTATGTCTGGCTTTGTCATAAAAGCTTCCCCTCAGGGGAAGCATAATAAACTAGGTCTCACACCTGAGGGAGATTGTTGATTTCAATTGTGAGTTTAGAGTCACACATTAGTTAAACTTTGAATTGAGTAAATAATATATAGAATAGAAGGATCCATAGACTCATTGTTTTAAGGTTTTTTAATTAAGATGTGATATCTGACCCACTTTTATGGTTTATTGCTTAGTCTATTTGTTTAAGTCTCTTGAATTTTGGGCTCCCTCAACTTCTTTACTCATAATTTGGATAATTTTTAAAAGGTAATTAGAATACAAAAAAATGTCAACCATTTTTTTTATAAAATGAAATTATTAAGGTCTGTTTTGTTTAAGTTTTCAATTTTCATTTTTTTAGTTTTTCCAATATTATGACTTGTTTGATTTGAGTTTTCAGTTTTTCAAAATTTATAAAAGAAAAACTAAAAATTTTGAAAACTAAAATTTGTAATTTTCAAAATTTTTTATATTTCTTTTACAAATTTAAAAAAAAATTAAAAACTCAAATAAAACATACCTTCAAATTTTCAATCTTTTCAGTTTTTCGTCAAACTCAAAATATCCTAACCAAGCTCCGCTATGTTCGAGGAGGAAAGCGAGGATTTAACTGTGGCCAACACATATCCAAAAATGTACTAAATTAAGTAATTATTATTCATTATAATTTTAAAAAAGCACACTCCTATAGTGGGTAGGCGTATTTAAAAGAATCTTATAATAATGACCAGTAATCATATATGATTAAGGGAGATCGGAAAGATAGATGGACGTCGTCAACAAAAGCTTTACAATACATATTAAATTGATTTTGCCTTTTAGAGTAAACCACAAATTAGTCAATTGATAGTGTGGTATCTGATAAAAATAAATTAGTGTTGAGGTCTCATATAATTATAATATATAGATATATTAGATCCTGATCATTTGTAAGTAATAAATTAATTGGTAAACCATCACCCCACCTCACCCAATGCCACTCCAACCTAACTCAAATCTTCAATCTTCACTCCCAATATCGCCTGATTTCCATCTCAATCCTCATCGTCACCTTGATTGCTTGAATCATTTTATTATTATTATGGGTTTGTTAATTCAAAATTTATTTTTTATAATTTTATTCATACATCATTTCACGCTAATTGTTTGATTTCTCTATTTTTTTTCTTGATTCTTGACGTAAGATATTTTCTTTAATTAATTTACAATAAAAATGAAACTTTATGTTGTTTCTAGTGGTTGGCATAGAGGAGATGCATGTCTGAGTTGAGAATAATTAGACCGAAGAAAGTGATGATTATTTTTTTTATTGTTCAAGGATATCCCTCAGTTGACAGTCGAAGACTAATCTCTTCGAGATATAAAAATCACCGAAGTGGGTTTTGCTTCACCCAACAAAGCTCTTTTCTATACACATGACAGAAATTGAACCCCTGATAGATGTTTAAAAGACACAGTCATCTTACTAACTGTAACAGACTTTGTTGGTAGAAAGTAATGATTATAGTCACTGGTTAACTTACAAGTTTATTGAAAATGTCACATTGGTCCCTAAAATTATAAGCATGCTTCATTTTATAGTGAAACGCTCTTACAATTTTCAGGACCAAATTTACACTTTACTCTTACTGGAGATTAATTATTCATACATTACAGTTGTGAAAAGTTTCATGACTAATTTATTTTTGTTACAAATCAAATTGTTCATATGTGATATTGTCATAATCTAATTTAACAGTTTACTCTACTTTTTATGGTTGTTGAATGAAATTAATAATAATTTTTTAAAACTTCATTATTTATAATTTAACGGACTAATTAAAATACATATATAACCAAAATAGAATCAAATCTAAACACGAATGTTGAATGACTTTTGTTCAAAAACTATCATTACGTGCAGAACTTTGTGTTCTCTATGTTTCCTTCAACTTTTTGTGATCATCATTTTTTTATTTTTCACATGACAACGATTGCTACAGGGTTGGTTGACTCTAAAGAGTTTCATGTTCCATTCGGTTTAAGAAAATAATTTTTAATTTTTTTAAAATCAGTTTTATATCTTTCAGGATTTTTAAAATAAATAATAAAATTTTCATGTACAATTTTTATTATTTATTTCTTAAAATCTTAAAAATATAAAATAAATTAAAAATAAAAACTAAAAATTATTTTTTTAAAAGCTAAAGGCACATTTAAAATGCATGTGGGAACGCCATTGCCTGGGAGTTGGTAAGGTGCAATTCACGCCAAAGTTATCCCTTGGGTTTTACTGCAATATCCATCGTGAAATTCGTCTCCAGTAGCTTCGAAAGGCTATTGCAGCTTTAAAAATATTATTTTAACGTTAAAAAAAATAAGTGCGTAAAATATTCATTTTATTATTATTAAATTATTAAATATGATAATAATTTTTATTATTTTTACATATTTATTACATTTAATGGGCGTCTTACGTAGATATCTGTATTTTTTTTTATGTTGGAATAACTTTAGTCATATAGTTTTCCGCGTGGCAGTCAATGTTTACACAGTGAAAAGGGCAAGTACTATTTGCTTTGCATTCATTTTGAGGGTTACATCCATGTTGAGCATATCTGCCTCGAATCTGGCCTGCCACGGCTTAACCCCACATATCCCCCACCACAAGCAACAAAAAAGGGGTGACAAGCGTTCACGTTACCGGGTACCAAAACACATTAATTGCAAATATTATAAAACATTTCATTTTGATATCAGGTAAAGGTAAAAGGACCTCTATTTGCTCGTTCAATTATATTTCATCATTTTCACTTTATTTAACTAATTTTTTTAGTATTTTTTTTATTCATCAGTCTGTTTTTTTAGATAAAAAAATATTAAATATTTTGTTTTTAATATTACGTATACCTAATGTAATCAATTGTATTTATTTTTCAATAACATTATAATTGTGTAAATTTATATTTTAATAGAGATAACATGGTTTGCCATTTTTTTTATCATTATCAATATATATTTATTATTTTCTTAAGTTATATATTTTTTATTTTTAGACAAATGAAATATACGTACTTCAAAAACTATATTATACATGATGAAAATATTTAATTGATTCACATTATAAAATATTTTAAATTAATAATATATTAATATTACTCTATGAAAAGTCATAATTATATACATATATATAGGAATATTAAAATTACCCTATCTAAATTCATAATTATATTAATCTATTTTAAGGTGTATAAAAATGAGGTCTTCAATCAACAAATCTTATTGTTAAGGTGTATAATTTATTATTCAAATAAAATGAAGGTCCTTTTATATATATATACACACACTATGATAACAAACAAACAATATTGTTGGATGGAAAAAAATCATCTAAGCATTCACTATCAATAAACTGTTCTAAAATATGCTCACTTGAATAGTCTTAAACTCACTTGCAACTATATATGTCAATGGTGGAGCCATGTACATTTGATGAGTGGACCAACTCAAATTTTCCATTTCTTCTATGAATTGGCACAAGATTCTCCTGTTGATTTAATTGAGTACACTGAACTTTTGTCTCAAATGCTTAACATTCAAAAGCCAATTACAAAGATATTGTTTGTTCTGTCAAAACAAAGTGAGGCATAGGGTTTAGAAAAATTAAATAATTGAGTGAATTTGAAAAACAGAACGAGTTCATTACACCATCATTAGATTTAAATATGAATAAGCAGCAATTTTTTAAAAAAAAAATGCACGTAAGAAAGAACGAGAGATATGATAGAAAAAGTGATAAAGTCGCATTAATCAGGCCTTATTATCGAGATTAGGTTAGAACTAATTATCTTGGGATACAATATTTTGATCATATGTAAAGTTGACATATAACAATAACGGAAGATAAGTTACGAAAATATGACAATAGCTTTTAAAAGATTAATTGATTTTTATATATATTATAAGTATGTTATACTGTTATAGTAACAATCAATTATATCATATATTTTGTATAAATTTTAAATTAATTATGACAAGGATTAAATATTTTAAATGATGTAATTTAGGTACCTGTATAGATAAATTTCATAATAAAATATATTCAAATTAAAATTTCAAATTTTACAATATATTATATTTTATAGCACATTACAATTTTAAATATAATGAAATTTATATTTACGATGACTTTATATTTTATATATAAAAGGTCCTTAGAAAAACTCTCACCTCGGTGAAATCACCAGTAACACGGCAGTTGACTTAGTCACGGTCGATTTTGAATCACGTGTTTTTCTGCTGGAATGAATGGGTCACAAACACTGAACCAAACTGTTACATGAATAAAAAAATTTGAGGAATAATAATGAGCATATAAAGTTAATAGATATTTTAACACTTAAAAAATAATTATCTATTCAGATAATAATTATATATTCATTAAATGTGATAGTAATTTTTATTTATCTTTAATATTTATTATATTTGATAGTAATAAAATAAGTGTCTAAATAGACATTGTTAGAATGTAACTGTACAAAACTAAGCAGCAATATCTCCATTTTGAAAACACTGTCTACTTTGAAATTGAAAAGAACCAGATATTCAATCTTTACGTGGAGCCCTCAGGGAAAACATGCACGTAGGACAATCATAGGGATGAATTAAAAGTGGGGAGCACTAGAGGGTTTAGCTTAAAGGATAAATGGGGCATGGCATGTACAAAAATCTTTATGGCTTTTAGACTTTAGTTCTCTTTGTTTCATTCCCTTGCAAATCAACAAAGGCCCCCCATGCCCGTAGAGGACTCAATTTACTATTGCAAGCCATGCTTTCCTTCTCATGTGATTTGGAAAGGCCAGAATGTAATTGTGGGGCGGGGGGCTGCATGCCAAGTGTTCAGGACTTCATGTAAAGCAACACTGTGGCGGCAGCTGAACAAATTAATATTTGAAGTTTTCAACCAAAGGGTTTACATGTACAATGTGGCTATTATGACAAGCGTCGATGGATGGCGATCCCACGGTCCATGTACATTGCACTTGCTTAGTAAGCCAAACAAGTCGTTTCAAATGTCAAAAATGTCATTTCATAAGTTAAGACTGTAGTAAAACTCATCTACTTGGTCACTGTTACTTCACCACCTAACAGTATTTGTTCTTATCGCTCTCCAACGCGTGTATGTGTATGAATGACTTGCATAAGAGTATTGTCACCTGTAAGTTGTGGTGTTGGGGTTCTGGCTATGATAGACAGCATACTTACTAGACTTGACTAAGCGCTCGATTCAGTCAAGTAATCGGATTATAGAGTTACTAATTTAATAATTAGATCATTGATTGAATAGATTGAATCAAATTTATTAATATATAAAAAAAATATAGACAAATATCATAAATTCTTAAATGTTATCACAACATAAATACGATTTCACACCATAAAATCATAAATTCATATATAAACATGACAACATAAATAAAATTTCACACCATAAAATTATAAACTCGTAAGTCACAATAAATTAATAGAAGCAATGAGCAATCTATTCACTCTCGTACTCTCAAATCTTAATCTCCCAAAGCCAAAATAGCATGTATAGTGTTAGGTACATGTTCTATAACACAGCATAATGAAGGAAAAAAAAAAAACTTAGAACTTACCCTTTGAAGGCGGCGGCTGCAACACAATCTGGCAAGGTGGTAGCAGGCGATGGGAAGGCGCGAAGTCGGGTGAGGGTGGCATGAGTCGCAAAGGCAGTAGGCGAGGGCGACACAGTACACATGATCTTTCTTCATGGGCAGAGTTCTTCCTGTGGTAGTAAGCAGCAGGTGTGGAGGCAGCGAGACACGATGGTCTTTTTTCTTGAGCGGTGATCTTCCTATGATGCGACAATCTTTTCCCTCTCGATCTCAATTCTCACAACCACACTTAGGGACAGGGTTCTTCTTAGCTTTTAGTGATCTTCTATTTTAGGTTAGGATTTAGTAAATTTAGTTTTAGGTTTTGTTTTTTTTTTTTTTAAAAAAAGGAAACGATGTTGTTTCATAAAACAAAAAAAATGACACGGTCCGATTCACATAAACTGCCTAGATCACCGGTTTCCATTAAAACCGACTGAGTCAGACTGGTTCTCACCAATTCCATTGTGTGCCCAATCCAACAAGTAACTTGGCCGGGTTGCATGACTGATTCATCAGTCCGCTAGTCGAACTAGTTGGATCGAGCCTGATTTTATTACTTTGATAGACCGATTAAAGCATGATGCAATATACATAAAGTATTTAGTCACGTTTAGAAGATATAGTTAAATGATATACAATACTTTATTTATTGTATCATAGCCTTTACATGATGTTGGATATATTTTTGACAAGAAGCATAATATTGTAGATATACTAGGGTTGAATTTATTAATAGAAAAATGTAAGAAATTATGTATTAATAACATGCATATACACATTTAAACATTAATTATTATTAATTAAATTTTAATTTTAATCATCCATATATACCATGGATAATTATATATCTCACATTCATAATATACCACTCCTATATATAAATAGGGCGTATTCATCCATGCACTCTCCCCAACAGATAGAACTAACAATCTCAGTTTAAAGCGATTTTTCGTTGTACGTACTAACATTAAAATCTTGCAGGTAGTCTGTTTTCTAGATTAGGAGCCTCATCATTTGGCCATGTGTTTCTAGGAAGAAGAAATTGAGAGGTGTAAGATCATAATAACTTCGGTTACTCTCCCCACGACCAACCCCAGAAGCCAGCAAGTCGAAGAGAGAGGTGTCTAGCTAAGAACCAGAAGGAATTCTCAGACACGCTTACTCTCTCAGCAAATTAAACTATAGCTCCTCTCTGGTGTAGCTAGCTTAGCTGGGCTTAACCAATAAATTCTGGAACTCCAGTTGGAATTTTGCAGTTTTTCTCAAAAGTGAGAAAACAAAAAAGCCTGTTTGCTTTTCTCATGACAGGACAAAAGAATTAAAGGTTTGAAGGCTAAATCAGGTAATGAAGAGGTCCTCTTGAATACTACTAAACTATGGGTCTTATATTCTCTCCAGTTTTGTAGCCTGTGCCAAATTCTGGCCCCCTTCTGCATTCAAACCTGTCTTTTTTATTAATGACAGATGCAGAGAAATAATAATGATGCTTTCATCTTCTCTTCTGATGAAAAACCCAATGAGACCCCAAGTGAACAACCCTACGTCCTTTCAAATTCAAGAAAACTCTCTCGTTCATTTATGCTTTTTGTAAGGTTGATTTCACTTTCAATGACAGCTTCTGCCTTCTAGCTGTCTGCCGCTGGGGGTAAGTCAGAAGAATTAATGTGTATTTAGATTTCCAGGTGGTGTGATATGTTAAGGCTTATCCAAGCCATTTAAGGTGTACAAAGAGATATTCTGAATATATATATATATATTTTATTATTATTATTAATAAGTGCCTTTTGAGAGAGTTGAGAGAGTACTGTGAACTCGGTGTGTCTGTGTTGTGTGTATAGAAACCTGTTTTTGGGGTAAACCAGATGAGGGGACAAGATAAGTGGTATTTTTCAGTTGTCAAGAAACATCTCCTTGCTGTTTTTCCTATTTGAGAGATACACAATATCCTTTGTTACCTTGTTTGTTTAATCATTCTTCCTCTTCTTCTTCTTCTTCTTCTTCTTGGTCTCAGGAAATATGGAACCATACCAGATCTTAGGAGGCGCAGAAGAATGTCACAGTAGTGAATCTGGATGGACCATGTATATTGGGTCCCCCATAGATGATGATGGTGATGATGGAGACAATGATAGCAGGTACAACAATGGAGGTACTATTCATCAAGCTGATGCAGAAGATGAAAGTGATGATTCTATGGCCTCTGATGCTTCTTCTGGGCCAAGCCATCATGGGATTATTGACGCATCATGGGGTAATGGAAAAGGAGGCTATGGCTTTGTAGATTTCCAGCAAGTGGCTGATGATGAAGAGGAATATGTTGACAACAAGGAAAGCTTTGACAAGAAAGCAAAACATAATAAAACCCAAGAAAAGCAGATAGAAGGGAAAAAGGTGGAAAAGAAGAAAGAGATGGTATTCAATGGTAGCAAAGGTAAGGCTAAATCAGTTCAGGGAGTTGGCAAGGTGAGAAAAAGCTACTGGGTGGAAAAATGAAATAGATATGTATTTTTTTTTTAGCCCTGCTCAGTAGCTAGCTTGTTTGTTGCTTAGGTTTTATATGTATTTGAACTAAATAATAGTTGCAACTACTGTGTAGTGAGTTATGTTTCCAGAGTTGTTGGTATAGGTGAAACTTGAACCAAGAAAATGGCAAGACCATGTTAGCCACCGCATCCAAGAATCAACGAGTATATGGATGCATATATGGTTAATTTCTAAATATCTTGTTCAGATATATGTATTAGTTTTTTATGATATCTATGAGCTTTAATTTATATCAGATACTACAAACATTTAGGTTTATTCCTCTCTAATTGCAAAATTTCATGTTAAGGCTTTGATCTTAAAGCAAGGTATAGATAAGTTAAACATTCCGAATTGCATGGAATGGCACCAACGATGTGGTCAGTGAAATAATTTCATGGTGTATTAGTTGATTTAGTCAAGAAAGCAGCTCAATAAGGGGAAAAATTTGATAGGAAGGGACAAATTTTCAGCTATCCGTCTTTAACGTATATCAACATTCTTTAGAAAATGCTCATTCACAATATCCAAAATAGATTCGTTCTAACTATCTTGTTTCCACCCCCACCCCCTTTTTCTCTCTTTTTGGTGATTGTTCAGATTATCGTTCAGATTAGTACGACAACAGTCTCCAATAACAATTGATGATTGTTCAAAACAAATGCTTTTACTTATTCAAGAACAACTAAGAATCTCGTTATTCAGCATTGGACTATTAATAATGTATTAATGTCATATACTTAAACACATGCAAAACTTTTACTAAGTGTTTCAAAATTATTTTACACATTTATACTCAAATTATCTTGTTCCAAAAAAAAAATTAAAATAAATTTTAAGTGAATTTTAATTCAAAACGTTACTTTATCCCCACAATGTTATAATAAAAAAATTTCTTGCACTATAACATGCTTACAAAAGACATTTGAAATCATTCATAAGTGTCAATAGACAATAATGAACACAATGCCAAATAACTCAAGAAAATTGTCTATTATATTATTAAAAATATTATTCTAACATCAAAAAGTGAATATCTATTTGTGACATTTATTTTATTATTTTTAGATGTGATGGTGGCTATAACTTTCTTCACTCATTCAACACATTCAATGATAATAGAGTCAGTGTCCTAATTGAATATCCATTTTTAGGTGTTAGAATAACAATACTCTTATATTATCCTATTTAAGAGCAACAATGGGTGAACTTTAATTAATTTGGCATCTGTTTTGAAATCAAAGAATTATGGATCTAGTTTAAATTTATTTCTAAACCGGAGGTTTTATTTGAACTGAGGTGATAAATCAAACCATAAAATTTGAACTATGTACAATTTATTTTCGCTGGAATTGAATTACTCATAAATTTAATTCAATATCCGTGTGTAATTCATACTCACTAGAATGGAAGAAGTACATGGAGAAATTCTAAGAAGCAAACTTTTATATAAAACATTTTTTGTGCTCTATCTTCTGATAATACGGAACTATATCAAAATCAATCTATAGACAGAAAAATAGTCCAAAGTAAAAAATGTTTCCTCAATCTCTCTAAAGGGCACGCGGCTTGCTTTTTTAAATAAGGACGAGCTTGAAGTAAATGTAAAATTAAAGAAATTTGTGCTTTGAAGACGCAGTATGCTTTACATGTTGGTACAGGAGTTTGTTGGGGCAAATTATAGTATGCATCTTGACAAAATCTATGCTTATACGTTATAAAGGACATCGATCCCATGTGAATGAATCAATGAACGCCTGGCTAACTGCTGCTAGGTGCAAGCATTAATATCTGTTAGTGTGTCATTCAAAATAAGGGGCAAATTATCAACATGAGAACATGCTTTGTGGACAATAGGGTCACTTCAATTTCTACATGCTAGAAGCATATCAGTAATTTTCATAGTTTATTACCAATAAACTTGAATATTCATAAACTTAATTTTAGGCAAAAATAAATAAATTTGTGGTAACATGATTTACGTTCAGAAGTTTTAATTTTAAATATTTTTATCACGCCAAGTCAAACATGCCAATAGGGCTTTTTTACTGAAAAAATAAAACAAATAGTTATATACACCAGTTTTTAAGTTATAGCAATATGTCTAACAGTAAAACATATTAGCTTTATAAAACGAATTACTATTAAACGAATTGTGCGTGTGTCAAACATAAAACGGTGAAGTGTGGATCGAAAAGCTGGAGTAAAACAGCCAGTAGTTGGCCGAATTACATTTACAACTACTCACTTTTTTGCAGAAACTGAACACTAACATATGGCTAATAATGAGTCATTTTAAGCTGGTCAAAATGCATGAACAAGAGGTTTCAGGTAGTGCAGTTTTAGCGGCCATAATTTGGCCAATATAGAGCCGTTTTATGCGTGGTCTGCATGCACATCAAAGGAAAAAAGGGGTTAAAATTTTACTTAATTAAATAAAAAATCCACAGCAAACCAAAGCTTGCCATTCGTTTTACTTTAATGAAAAAAGGGGTTAAAATTTTATAATACAAAGACATTAAAATAGGTCATATATAATAATATATTATAATAAGATCTTTTCCTTTACTTTCAAACACAAACCCCTATAGTTAGGTAAAAAAGTTTAAAGGAAAAAAATGTTAAACAAAACAACCTTAAAACATATTAAACTGAAAAAACCCCCCAAAAGACATCACAAATCCATAAATAACTAACTATTTTCAATTGTAGAAACCAACTACAATTATTTAGACATGAATTCCAACACTGCAACAAACAACTACATGTGTATTTTGTTTATGTGACCAAGGAAATGGGCATGGCCAAGGTAGACATCCTCTACTGATGTTGCAGTTGTTGTTGCTCCATAGTAAGTTCCTTGAGGCTTAGGTAAGGTATGTCCATGTCGACCTTGGTCGGAGATGTCAAGGTTCCGACAAGTGGCTCGAAGGAAGGACGGCTGGTGGTGGTGGGGTAGTAAAGTGGGTTGGACCCACTCCTGCTCTCGGTCAAGTACATCAAGCTCGAGATTGATTTTTCATTGAAGTAAAACGAATGGCAAGCTTCGGTTTGCAGTGGATTTTTCATTTGATGAAGTAAAATTTTAACCCCTTTTTTTCTTTAATTTGACCATGTATAAAACGGCTCTATGTTGGCCGAATTGTGGCTGCAAAAGCTGCACAGCCTAAAACCTCATGTGCATGTAATTTGACCAGCTTAAAACAACTCACTATTGGTCGTATATTTATGTTCAATTCTCAGAAAGTCAGTGGTTGCAGACGTAATTCAGCCAACTATTGGTCGTTTTACTCCAGTTTCTTGGTCCACACTTCATCGTTTTATGTTTGACACACGCATAATTCGTTTAACAGTGATCCGTTTTATAAAGCTAATATGTCTCACTTTTGGACATATTGCTATAACTCGAAAGCTGGTGTATATAGATAATTAACCTTTGAACAGATGCGTAACTTTTTTTTTCAGTAAAAAGGCCTGCCAATAGCCATCAACATTATTTTATAATATTCATCATTAATTTTCTAACCTACTCGCGCAGGATGCAATTCTAGCTAGAGCTGGGTACGCGGATCGGTCTAGTCCGTTTAGCCCGGTCCGCGACATATCAATTTTAAATGGACCGGACCGGACCGGTCAGCTTGATAAATGGACTAGCATTTAACCTGGTCCGGGCCCGGTCCGCCTAAGCCCGCAAGCCCGCGGACCATCCCTTTTTTTTTTTCCTTTCAGTCTCATGCAAAAAATAAAAAAAAGCTTAAAATGCCAGAAATCCCAAAATAAACTGAAAGTTTAAAAAATAAAAATTTCCAACATTTCAAGCATTCCAATCTCAGTTTCAATTTCAAGCATTTCCAGCAGTGAGCCTAAAGAACAACGGCGGCGGCGCAACGATGGCGGCGGCGCCAAGTGGCGGCGGCGGTGCGCCACTAGTTGATAGAGACAGTGAGGGATGAGCACGAAGAGATCTAAGGGAGGAGTGTCGCACAATCTGAGGGAGGAGCGCCGCGCGATCACCTATCTAAGGCACAAGCGCAAGCTGAGGCACGAGCACAGGCTGAGGCACAAGCGCGAGCAGAGGTGCAGACGCGAGCAGCCGAGCAGAGGTACGGACGGTGAGCAGTCGAGCAAAGGCGCGATCTGCGCGGACGCACAACGACAAACAGTGAACAAGCTTGAAGAAGAGTGAAAACAGAGATGGTCGCCGCAAGTGTTAACCCTAGTTTTAGTGTCTTTGTACTTTGGTCTAGCTCTTTGTTATGAAAAGCTGAAGATTTATCAAACAATATTGGTCTGGCACTTTGGGCTTTGGTCTTTGTAGGGAGTTAGGGTGTCTTTGCACTTTGGGCTTCAGTCGTTTTGTGGGCTTAAGGCTTAAAGTGGCTTGTTTGTTGGCCACGTTCCTTGGGCTTAATAAAAATTGTCTGTGGACTAAAGCGTTTTTAATTTTTATGTGGGCTAAGAGGTCCAGCGGACCATGGGTAGCCCGTTAACTCTTGCGAACTTGGTGGAGCGGATCTGAAAAGTCCGCTAGTTGGTAGGTTAAAAATTTTCTAGTCCATTTTCGTGCGGGTTACGAGTTAAACGAGTTGGTCCGCGGACCACGGTCCATATACCCAGCTCTATTTCTAGCCCTACAACACTAGATAAAGTGTATGTCTTATTTGGCCTAGAAGAGCTAAACGCACCTTATACCAAAAACATGTTTAACATATTGTTATTTTCCCTGAATCCAGTGTTCGGGCTTCTGTGTTGTGCCAAAAGGCCAATATTGGAGAAAGAAAAAATATTATTTATACTCATTGGATGTAGGATACAATATCAACTCACATCTTATTCATCATTTAATGAGATGTGAATCTTATTTGAATGTGGTTCATATCTTATTTAATGATGAATGATGTGTGAGTTGACATTATGTCCTACTTTTTATAAATACAAATAACACAATTCTATGAGAAATGTAGACATTTTAATTACAACTAAAAGAAATATATTATTTGTACTCATAATGTATAGGATATTGTATTGACTCATATTTTATTCACTAACGAATGAGATACATATCTCATTCAAATAAAAGTTATATCTCATCTATCATTAAATAATATATGAATTGATATTATATTTTAAATATTATGAGTATAAATAATATTTTTTTATGTAAAATAAGAAGAAATAAATGTTGGCATTTCTATCATTAAAGAAATGTTGACATTTCTATACCACAAGCATAGCCTTCATCATGACAGTGTTCCAGAATCCAGACCTTAAATAGTGAAGATGACTGACATCGTCAAAAAATAAACTATAAAGAAGAAGGGTCTACTCTAGCTAGTGTCGTCGAAGGACATGAAGAATTCACTTTCAGAAAAAGTTGCCCGTTCCAATTCACTGACATTTAATGGAGTCAGCATGAAAAGCTAACGAAGACATCCCCTTCGGCTTTGAGATTATCTCGGTCCTCACAAAACGGTTTCAGTAAATTTACGTAATGATACATAAGGGTAATCAAAGAATTTCAATAATTTTTATCTAATATTGGTCAATTTACTGAATTAATGAGGACGACTTACGCATGCATCTAA
Organism: Dalbergia cultrata; assembly: GCA_031216105.1. Lineage (NCBI taxonomy): Eukaryota > Viridiplantae > Streptophyta > Magnoliopsida > Fabales > Fabaceae > Dalbergia > Dalbergia cultrata. Next base: position 51,998,370 of record CM062347.1, on the reverse strand, counting down.
GCAGTTAAAAGAAATTTTAAATCTTAGTGCAGACATAAGCCGCCAACACTTTATACATGCCCTCTACTTGGATTAATCGAATATTTTTGTCCCTCAATTAAAGACATTTTTGGTTGATTTGCGCTTTAGTGCTTGGGATTAGGGGCTTGTGAATTGTGATCCATCTGGGCTTCCCATCAACTGGCCGAGGCCCATCTCAACCATGCACATGGCAAAACTCTCACTCTTTAGTTCAGTTAAAGATTTCTTAAAAAAAAAAAAAAAGATTTCTTATCCATCCTTTTGACAGGCGCCTCACATTTATGGCAGGTATCACCTTTACTCCTATAAATAAGAGAGCATCATCGGGTTGTGATGATGTTCATCCGAGTCAAAATAGTAGGACCTCTCCTTTCTTTATCTCTAGTCGAGGCCGTTAACAAGAATCAATCCGAATGTTACACAAATGGACATTCTTGGCTAATGTTGAACTCGTTGCTTATGCTCTTTCTTTATTTATTTTTTTTCTCCCTTTTCCATTGAATTTTTTTATTTATTGCTTTAATATACCTTGCTATTTTATTATGCCTTTTAATTTTGTCTTTCACCTTATCTTTTTGCCTTGTAGTTTTAATTTTATAAACTTATTGTTATTTTATATACATGTTGTTTTTACGAAAGTAGGAGCTAGGAGGATTGACCTCATTCGAGGTTAATTGGTTTATTAAGAAAATAAAGCTTTTTTAATATTAATTTTTTTAATGGATTTACTTAACATATGCCCTTTCCTTGGTTAAGGTTTCCACTAAAGGTAAATATAAAAAGTTAATGGCGGACTCTACAATTTAAAACTTGAAAAAACACACATTTTCAATAGAAACTTACCATTTTAGAACTCTTAACCAAAACCCTTTAGCATATCATTTTTTTTATTCATATAACTAGAATTTTGAATTATTACTTAAGATACAAATATATCAAACTATTTAAACTAACTAAATGTTAACAAAATTAACCATTAAAGTAACCATTTAGTTTACCTTATTATAAATTATGAAAAATTAAATATACTAATTTTTTTTGTTGCAATATAAATATACTTCTTTAGTATTTTATTACATTATCTATACTATTGATATTTAAGAACCATTAACATTAAAGTTTAATGAGATAATGACACTTGGAGGCTTGATTATGCTTCCCTCCAAATTCTGACCCTGTTTTTGCCTAAAAAGATAAGGTTTTGAAAATAAATTCGAATATTTTTTCACTCTTCTTAATTTACTACATTATCCTTTCATTCCACTATATTCTCTCTTCACTAACTTCATATCATTTATTATAGCAACAATTTTTCAATAGATATTATATTATATTTACATTGTTTATTTTCTCTTACATTTAATTAGTTTTACTTAAAGAATTGGTTAGCTCATTCATTTTTCATTATATTTAAGAACTTAATTTAAATAAAAATTTATTCTAAGGATTAAAAAATTAGCAAATCTTCCACATTTTCAATTGTTAAACTTGAATAATAAATTGTTGTTTTTATTTTAAATTAGATGATTGCTATAGTACCTTGAAAAATAGAAGGGTACTAGTACCTATGCTTATTGGCTCCACTCAATATTAGACATGTGTCTATTTTAATTAGAGTTTATTTTTTATGCTTAAAACTTCAATTATTGATTGTTAAATACTGAAATTTTAATTTTTTATAAGTTGACCCCAATTTTTTAATTATTAATTGTCTTTGATTTCATTTTCATTGGTTACAACAACCTATTATTTCAAAAATTAAAATTGCTAAGAACCCTAATCACTCTACCTTCATCAACCACACCCAGAAACAATAATGATCAAAATCCCTTTTGCTATAATCGAAAGCAATGGGCAAATGAAGTGAGATGATGTAGCGCTATAGCCAAAGGACCAAAGCGTAGAAACATTTTGATCCTGGCTTTATTTAGGACATGATAATCTTTAAAATCTTAAAGATGGAGAAGACATGGGAGGGCATGACAACCAACGAGTCACAAACGATTACCAACCAGTGTGATGAGCGATGACAAAGGCAAATCAAGGGGGCATCATGTTGGCAGCCATGGAGACAATCCAGGACCATGACCCCATCTCCAGTTAACATAGCAATAAGGCTTTAGCGGAAAACATCTCGACAGTGACAGGCAAGGTGGCAGCTATGGACGGCTCCTCCTCTTCCTTTCTTCTGTCGAGATGGAGAATCGAGCAATGGCAGGGACAAAACCGAGCACAAACTATAAGTGAGATAGGCATGCTTGGGTCCTCAATCTTTGATAAGTATAGTTTTATGGTGTGAGTGATGAATGCTTCGGGTTCTAGAAAATTTGATGCTTGAATGGAGATTTTGATCTTCAAAAATGGATCATGGGAAGTCTGTTGAATTTATATTAAATGATTAATAAAAATAATTTTGGGGTTAAATTATACAAATTCAAGAATCTAGGATATATAAATCAATAACTATAAATTTAACCAGAAAAGTCAATGATCATTGTGATGGACATGTGTCTAACTTTGAGTGGAGCCAATAAACATGGGTATAACTACCCTTCTATTTTTCAGGGTACTATAGCAATCACCTTTAAATTTTATTGATAATTTGTAGTATTTTTTTAATCATTATAGTTGTTTCACCTCCACTTTTAAAAATAATCATTTATCTTCAAAGAAAACCTCCTGCATTAGAAATTAAGCAGCGATAACATTTTAATTTTGAATAAAAGAGTTTGAATATTTTTTTGTCTTTTTCAAAGTTCATTATATAATAATTACTAAATAATTTTTTCATATTTGCTTTTAAAATCTGTTGCTACTCATGCTATGGCACTAGCTGTGGCGTGGTTGCAACTCGAGAGTCAAACAACAATATTATTGCGCATTATTTTTTAAGGCTGTTGAATTTGATAAGGATATTAAAATCTTAATTATTCTTATTCAGAAACTTATATAATTTGAAAAATTACTTCACTATAACGCTAAAGATAAAGGAGAAAAAAATAATTTTATCTATTGAGTTATTCTATTGTCATTGAAAAATTAGAAGTAGTTATATTTATAAGTCGAATTAAATTTTCATTAATGTGTTATTATAAGGAATTTGTTTGGTTGAATTTTTCTTGAAAATTAATCTATTGCTCTCATTCATGAAAGAAATGGGAAGGAAATAAATTACTTTATCTTTTAGATCATATAATTTTATAATAAATTATTAATACAGAATAAAATTCAATAATTTTTTTTAAATCCTATATTTTATCATATTAAAATTTGAAAATTATACTTTTTATTTTTAAAATATATTCTTTTTCATTTCATATATTTTTTTAGTATTTTCATTATTTTAAATTATCCTATACAATTATTTTTCAATTATAACCTATCAAAATAAAAATAATTTTTATAATATAAATTTATTTTTTTGTTGTACTTATATAATAAGGATCCGTTGATCCTGGCGTAAGATTTGGTACACTTACACTTTTGATAATTTTTAATAGAATATAGTTTTTGTCAATTCAACTATTGAATTATAACTGCATATCATGTTGATTATCTGTGCAAATTTCAAACAAATCAGATATCTATATAGTTGTGATCAAATAATTTATTTTCAAATATTTACAGGTATTTATTATATTGATTTATACATATACAAAAAAGTATCAAACTGTTGGGTTTTTATGCAATCATATTATATAGATTGTGCAGCAGAATCTTAAAATTTTGGAAAACCCAAAACTAAATCCATGCAAATTGATCAGTTTGAAGGAAATTTTGGAATTATGTACCTGGGAGTGTACTTCCACATAACTCGATTTTCGTGCTTGGACTATAGGCGCTACTCAATGAATGACTGACCTTTATTAGTATCCATACATGAATAGTCATGAACGGTTGTTGAGTGCTAGCTCAGTGTGATTCCAAACTGCAGGTTTAGGGTTCCCTTCAATTTTGTTCTCGGTTTCTAAAGATGTCACACATATGCAAAATCGAGATCTTTATCTCTTCTATTTATAAAGAGATATGCGATTCTAACTAATTAGGAAAAGAATATTCAACTCTAAGAAAAAAATTCATAAAATGAAAACAAGTCTTTTTAGATCTGATTTGATAATATCCAGTATATTCATAATCAAATTTCAAATTTATATTATCTGACAGTATAAAATAGAATCACGAATTTTAATATCCATATATTTAAAATTTGAATTCCTAAAAAAAAAAAACTCAATCCATTTGCTACACTCTTAGTGTCTGACCCAATAAATTTATATTACGTTGGTAGTAGGCCCAATACGACCATTATGCCTATAATTCATTAGTGGCGGCCTCTAACAAGATATTATGCCTGACTTAAGTAATAATAAATTAAAATTCTATATTAATTTAAGCAATAGAATATTTCATAATCCTTTTGTTATACGATATTTAATTTGAACATAAAGCACAAGCAATGTCATCCTTATATTGTCCGAATATAATTTCTCAATCTTCAAGTAGATTGATATAAATCAAATGACACTTATAACTCACTCAGTTCATTAGAGCACGATCATCCATTTCTCAGTTTTACTTATCAAGTGGCTTAGTAGATATCTCTCACAAAAAAGAGAGACAAATCTCATCTTATTTAGTTACTATCCTTTCCATAAATTACATTATATTCAACCATAATATTTATAATTATCTGGTTAACGATAACATTTGATTATGCTAAAAAATAGTGTTCTTTACGTAGGAAATTATGTAAACTCAGGTATGAGAATTTTATGACATAACTGTTATGAGAATCACTGCTGACATTAATCCATGCAGTGATCTCATAATAGGTTTATTCAATATCTTGTTCTCTGACAAATACCCATAAACTTAATTTTATACCATGCACATAATTATCTCATAATTATAAATTAAGCTTATATTAGTCTCCTATCACAATATTAATAATCAATTAAACATATATTTATTATGGAAAATGCTTAACACCTCGAATTTTGCACCGAACCGAATGACGATGGAAGTAGTTATGGAAACTGGATATTGGGGTTACACGTTTTATTTTTTAAAATTTTAAAATGAAAGTGGTGTGGTATGCCAATTAGATCACAATGAATGTGCCACCAGTGTCGGTCAATAAAAGTCAGGCTTCAGGGTCGAGCTTTGTAGCATTACTGATTTATTATTATATGTAACATACAAATAATAATAATAATAATAATAATAATAATAATTAATAAATAAAATATATTTTATTAATAATAAAAGTATAACTAACAATAAAGGTCTAATAAATGGCTAGGGCACAGTCCCTAACACAAACAATTTTGAAGCAATGTAAAATTTTATGGAGATGATCTATAGCATGTAACCTTTCAATTCAATATTGGTTTTGATTAAAAAAAATTGAATAAAGTGTAAATGGATATTCTCTCACATAAAATACATAAATTCTTAATAATAAATTAATTTATAACTATATTCACCTAATTCGTATTTGTCTATCTATATATTGCACGGATACACACTGGTTATAAAAATCCAAAAAACTAAGTCTTGTTTTAGTAACGAAATCGAGCCATCATCAACTCCAGTAGGATGAATAATAATAATAATAACCGAAAAGCCGGGTTCAATATTGCACGGATACACACTGGTTATAAAACCTAAAAAAGCCAGGCCTTGTGTAGTAACAAAGTCAAAGCCACCATCAACTCCAGTAGGATGAATAATAATAATAATAACAATAACCGAAAAGCCGAGATCAATGTTTCCTCGTTAAAAAATATCAAATACAGTCCATCCTTATCCTTACATAGTAATTAACTAATACAATAGGAAAATATTTCTATATTCGTAAAATATAGGACATTTTATAAATTATTAGATAAAATATGAATCTTACTTTAATAAAATTTATACCTTATTTAATAATAAATAAAAATTAAATTGATATGATATTTTATATATTATCTGTAGAGATAATATTACTCAATGAAATAAGATTCGATCCCACAAATTTACGAGTTTGTTTTTTATTAGAAAAGACAAAGACCCGAGACCGAGATGGGCAGATGGCATCATGGAGAGAGAAAAGGGGGGTGGGGGTGAGCGACAGGTGGAGAGGAAATCGCATATGAGCGTGGCACTGTCAGTGACAGGGCATGAAAAAACGACGGCGTCCTTCAACTTTTTCATCTCAAGATTTGATTTGGCATTTCGGTGAGGCCCTGCATTGGCGTTGACGGAGAGAGTGAGAGAAAGATGTGGAAGAAGGTGCTTCTACACCCCTGCACTTACGGACACACGCGGAACACCCCCTCTTCCGTTCACCGCTTCCGCTGCTTCACGTTACTATCACCATCCCCAACCCCAACTGCAACTGCAACTGCAACACCTATTCGGTTTCAATTCCATGTTTCTTTTTTCTCTCATCTCCAACCTCCACCTCAACCTCAACCTCTCACATCCTTCCCCTTCCAAGTCCGTTTCCATTCTTCTTCATCTTCAAGCCAACAACAACGTAAACAAGACGAAGCCGTAGCAGGTGATGAATACCCTAGTGGAGACTTCGAGTTCGAGCCAATCACTGGATGGAGGAAACACCTCGTCAAGCTCAAGATGCTACTTGCTTTGCCTTGGGAGCGTGTCCCACACGGCTCCGTCTTGTCCGTCAAGTTGCGCGGCCGGGTTCTCTCTCTCTCTCTCTCTCTCTCTCTCTGTGCGTGCAAAACTAATTTCAGTTACTTATGGTTGTTGTTTGTTTGGGCTTGTTCGTTCAGATATCGGATCAGCTGCAGAATAGGTACTCTCGAGCATTATCTCTGCCTCAAATTTGTGACAATTTCGTAAAAGCAGCCTATGATCCCCGAATCTCCGGCATCTATGTCCAAATCGACAATTTGAGTTGCGGTTGGGCTAAACTCGATGAAATTCGAAGGCATATATTCAATTTCAGAAAATCAGGTCTCATCTGGACTAACTTCGCTTGTATTATAGTACAGGAATGTAAAAACATCCAATGTTAAAAAATGGTTATTTTCTTCATGTTGCATCCACTGATAGATCTCCTACATTCTCACACATCAAATGAATATGAACTGTTGTAAAGTCTTTCTGAGATATATTACAAAACTTATGTGTAATCATGTAATTGTTTTTTGATCTTCTGCCCTCTCAGTGGAGGCAGGGTAGACTGGTATTTAGGCCAGTGATGAATTTGATTTATCTCTGGGTTATAAAAAGTGGAGATATTGATAAGAGGGTCTAATTGAGGCTGGCATGGGGATCACCCTCCTCGGCAGGGAGAATGGGATTCTCCTCGCGGGATTTGATTTAGAATACCCACGTGTGTATTGGAGGAGTGAGCGTTCGGTCTAAGAGGGCATTGAAGGGACTAGCATCCGGCCCAAGGGGGTTGGGGACTAGTCTGAGTGACCACTCCATGGCCAACTAGTCTACAAGCCCTCCAGCCCGAGCTCTTTTTAGAGCAAAAAGGTTGAGTTTGCTTGAATGCTTGGGGACTGATCACTCCATTTTTGCAGGAAATAAATTTGAGGGTTTTCTCAGGCTACCTTTAGTTATTTGTGGTTAAAAATGAGCCACATGTCCCATTAACCTAAGTTATTTAATCTATATAGTCAATGATTAAATCAAGATTGTTGAATAAACAAGCGTACGGGTACCGAAGGAAAATCCTAAATTTGAATATTTATCCATGTTAAAGTAGCGTGCAAGTAGTATTAACACTAATGCTCATGTGCCTGTCACTTTTCAAGGCTGTGATACAGTAAGTTTATATATTGTGATTTTGTGAGTTAATATGTTCATGGATGATATGATATCTAATGTTCTTCTGATACTTTCACTTGTCATAATGTTCTTTGCTACATATTAAAGGATTTGATTTGTTGATTCTGGTAGGGAAATTTGTTGTGGCTTATGTCCCTTCATGTCGAGAAAAAGAATATTACCTTGCATCTGCATGTGAAGAGATATATGCCCCTCCAAGTGCCTATTTTTCTTTGTTTGGATTGGCCCTTCAAGCTCCATTCCTCAGGGGTAAGTTGATTTTCCTTGCATCACAGCTTGAATGTTGATGAAGGTCCATAAATTGTTTGTTTTCTGGCGACTTCTTTTCAAATTTTTATTTTTTATCTCATTTTTTTGGAGGGTTGGGGTTTCAGCAAATACAGTTGCAGCCTGTAAGGTGGTTCCACAATATGCAGTTCCTTTGGAAAAATGTGTTATTCATTTATTTTCATGCAGTTAGTATTGTCTTGGAATAACTATCAGATCTTTGTATAAAATTTGTACAGAAGTTTGTTAGTAACTATCACATCTTTATGTAAAATTTGTACAGAAGTTTGTTGATCATACACTTTTCTGCTGAAGCTTGAAGTGGTATGCCTCCCTAATAAATCAATAGATAAAGTGGTTAAACTTCTGCCATGTTAATTGTTCACATATCATTTTAGTGCATATCGGTCATGCTTTGGTGGCTGTTCTGGAAAAATGTTTTGTACTTTCCAGTGCATCTTGTTGATGCATGTAGGGAGCTTATTGCTAAATATCCTTTTAAATTTGAAGTTCTTTGATCACTATACTCAAGGCTAAAACTAAATCTTTTTATGTCATCTCTTATTCTTTTCAGGTGTTTTAGATAACCTAGGAATTGAACCTCAAATGGTAAGGATTGGCAAATACAAAGCAGGAGATCTACTAACCCATAGAACAATGTCTGAAGAAAATTCTGAGATGCTGAATGCATTGCTTGATAATATCTATACAAATTGGCTGGATAAAGTTTCTTCTGCTAAAGGTGCATTTGTATTTGATGTTGTAGTTCAATCTTGGATTAATAAATTAACTTCAGGGCTTTGGCAAATTTCATACAGGAAAGAAAAGAGAAGATGTGGAGAACTTCATAAATACAGGTGTGTATCAAGTAGACAGGCTGAAGGAAGAGGGCTTCATATCGAACATAATCTATGAGGACGAGGTACATAATTTTACTCCAGTGTTACATGACAAATTACATGTGTCAGGCTGTCACAAGTCAGCATGATTAATATAAATCACTGATTACCAGGAGAGTAAGACAGAATCTTATGTAATGGCCAGTCATGGATAGAAATCTGAATGGAAATATTCTGAAAAAAGAGTTTTTGTGTTGCCCCTGCAGAGTATGTTGGTTTTATATGCTTCTTCAATCAACTAACTTGCAGAGCCTAATCCATTCATGTGTTTTGATAATTAATATTGTCTAACAGATTGTTTTGAAGGATACAATCAAAGGGGGCTAAAAGGATAAGAAACATTAAAATGTTTTGCAGGTGATTGCCAAGTTAAAGGAGAGACTAGGAGTGAAAACAGATAAAAATCTACCTATGGTTGATTACAGGTAAAAATTCTTTTCTAGGGTCTCATAATGTATTATGGTTTCTATTTAAATGTTTTTATTTATTCGGAGTACTAGAAATGGCTACACATCCTTAGTCCCATAAAATTCATTTTTTTTTTCTTTTTTTAGAAAAAAGAAATTTCTGATCTTCGTTGTTTTTTTAATTTGTTGCCCGCTGATTGGGGATTAACCTGAATCCACAGATCTCCTTCCTCTATGCTGCTATGCATCAAGGGGATGATGTTATTAGACGTTATGGTACTGTCGATGATGCATTGGTTCCTGATTCTCTTGACCCAAACAAACATATTTTTCATGTGGGCTAGGTTGAAAGAACATTTTACTTTTCACTTTGATGTTTGACAAACTAATGATCTTCTAAGATCTGAGAGCACATGGAAATGCTATAAAATATTAACATCTCTGTTTGGGTTTTTCTGTGATCTTGAAAATGATTATGAATTCTTGCAAACTTCTTTTAATTCTGTTTGTTTTGATAATTTGTACTTTAGTAGATTTCTTAATTTCCACCCTTGCAGTTGCACGTTTAGTTCTCATGAATTGTGACATATAGTTGTGTGAAGTACAGTTCCTATTAACTTATGTGACATACTATGGCTTCCTGTTTCCTAGCAAACTTCTATTGCGAATAGATACATTGCAAAATAACTCATATTAACCATATCAAAATATATATATTTTCAATTAAATACAGGAAATACTCTAGAGTAAGGAAATGGACTCTTGGAATATCAGGTAGTAGAGAATTGATAGCCATCATCAGAGCCTCAGGGCTCATTCGTCATGTTGAGAGTCCATTTAGTGTTCCAACCTCAAGCATCATTGCAGAGAAGTTCATTGAGAAGATTCGCAAAGTCAAAGGTACATTTAATCATATAAATTTTCCTTCTTTAAATTTCAAAGCAGGAGGGCCATATGAAATTAACATTAAGGTTAAAATATCTTTTAGGTCCCTGAAAAATAAGCAGAAAAATAAGCAAATTTTTCTTTTTCTTTTGGTTTCAGTATAAACATTTTCAAAACTGCTTGGTTTTCGCCCCTATTGTTAGTCTGTCAATGTTAAATGTTGAGTTGGCTAATAGAAGAGAACTTCATTTGATCATACATGGTAGTCAGTGATCTTATGTGACATATTCTAGTCTTATATGTCAAAATCTTCACCTGATAAGCCATTGGACCCACCCAATAACTCATTTTACTTGACTCAATAATCCATTTTATAGTGGTTTGGATGATGTGATGTTTTGGACCGACACTAAAAGAAAAGTTAAAGACCAAAACCAAACTTTGCTTATTTTTTCAAGGACCAAAAAGATATTTAAGTCTTAACATAATTATTGGAATGCTGTTTGGCTATTTACACTATTTACATCGATTATGTTATTTTCATTAATGCAGTGTCATGATTATCTTTGTTTGAGCAGAGTTATAGTAGTCATTGTTGTTACTATAATGGTTTTATAACTAAATATGGGCTTGTGGAAATAGGTTGAGGTATAATAGGTTGGCCCCAAGACTTTGAGGTATAAATTTGGAAAGTGTAAGAGAAAGTAGATTATAGAAGGGAAGATGCAAGAACAAGCCAATGGGTTATATATAAAATTAACTGAGGTATACATTTGACAGGCAGAGACCTATCCACCAGTGGAAATCTAAGAAAACAAATAAACACGTGGCTTGCAGAGGTGTTCATACTTGTGTTCCAGGATGTAAGCAGTGGGGACCAGGGTTTAATTCTGTTAACTTGTGTGTTAAGACAAAAAACAGTGATATCCACCTGATCTATTTGCTTCTAGGACCATAACACAGGGATAACATAAAAGTCAGCACAAGTTCTAGAGACTCCTACATAACTAATGCACCATCATTGAAATATCTAGAGCTTTCTTGCCTTTGAAATTGATAAAGAAGTCCCTAGAAGGTAGCATAAATAATAACCTAAGCTAGAAATTTCTAGCTACTGATGGTTGGTTCCTAACTAACATACACAATGCCTATATATATGTCACGACCCGACTTGGGAACTTGATCGGCACATGAGAAATCTCATCCTCACATAAGCCTATTGGGTGATGTGTCTCTCTAAATGCATAATTTATAAAAATATTTATTCTTAAAACATAGCTTCCTTTGATTCTTTATTTAAATCCTTATCCAGGACCGAATTTCTGAAATAAAAAATTTGAAATACTTTAATATACACAGCTCTAAAGTCCTCTTAATCAATCTCTGAAAATCTGTTTAACATTTAAAAATTAAATCATCAATACATCTCTAGTTCATTACATAAATTTTTTATCATAGCCCACATTTCAAATCTGTACTTAAGCTCTAAAAATATATATGGAGATACATGATATAACTACAATATCTCAAAATACATATGTGGCTTGGATCCTGCGTGCACATCTACTGGAGTATTCTATTCTAACATAGTTCTACTCTAGGTCTCACTGCAAAGTAAGACTCACCATTGGAAATAATTGCGTCTATGGAACAAGAATCTGAATCATCTCTGAACCTGCAATTATAAGAGGAAGGGAGAGGGATGAGTCAACGCATTCAGTGAGTGAGCTCTCACCCATCACCTACATGAGACAACCAAAGGATATACAATATATAATATTCATGCAGCAATTATAAACCATATGATATTTATAGGCATAACTATATAGAAGAAAAGAGGTCTTTGAATTTGGAAAATTCATAAAGAGGCATACCTAAATTCTTACTTTAATAAGAAAAATCATTTTAAACACATTTACACAATAGCTCTTAAATCAAATATTCTCAAAAAACATATTTATCTTTAAACATAAAGGCAATAAAGCTGGAAATCTCTAATAAAGCATAAAGAATAGTAATCTCCTAGAGAAATAGGGATCTCTGGTTATGCCTCGCATAACAAAAATATAAATTCTCTTGTATGCATGTCAACCATGATATAACAATTTCTCAAATCTCTGGGATCCAAATTGGACAACTAACTAGGTTTCATTCTCTGCTCGGTGAGATTGTCTTCTCAGGATAACTTGGTACTAAGGTTAACGATCGGGGTTCAGCCGTTAATTCATTGTCTGTTTCTCTATAGCTACCGTCTAGTCTCTAATTCATAAAATATGTCATTTTCTCTAAAACTCTGCTCTGTTCTTTTCTCTAGGAATAAAACTCTATAATACATAATTACTTTACTCTTAGAATCATTGGAGAAATTCATAAAATCTCTAAATTAAGTCATAATCATACTCTAGCTCTTTCAATAAAATCATTTTAAATCTGAAAGATGGGCACTTAATCCCTGGCGAACAAAAGCCCCTAAATTCTCAATACTCTGAGAATTATGGACTTATATAACTCTACTAATTTGACTTTAACATAACTGTAGCTGTAAAAATCTAGCCTAGGGATCACCACTTGTCGACATTCCGATTTCTAGTCCACAGAATATGTATCTGGCAATTGTTAGGAATCGTACTAAATTTCGTACCTCTTGATACCATAAAACTGAAGTTCTAAATTCATATATTTACTAACATATTTTTCCATATACTTGATAACTCTAAAATCATAGTTCAAACACTGGGGTTTATACCCATAATAACTCGAAAATCATATAACATATTTATTCACAGAGCTGGGTCACACTCGTTTCATATTTCTCTAGCACGTATAAATATATTAACTGATACTCTAAAATCATATTTTGAAATCTCCAGTCTTGAAGTATAAAGATACCAAAAACTCTTAAACATGTTTGATAAAATAATAACTTATTAAATCATATATTCTTGCAATAAATCTCTTAGAGTTGCACATAAAACATTTTCATAACATACAATCTATCAATCATGGTTCCATGGTTTTCTAAATTTCATTTTCATGCTATATATTCGAAATCAGAGCTTTGCAAAATCATATATATTCATATTTTCATCTCTAATACCATATTTAATAATCATCATGCATAAAACATATTTGTGTTGATTAAAGATAAGGCCATGAATTTGAACGCACTCACCGTTTAGAGCTGTTAGTATGTAGGTACCATTAACTTGACCTCAAGAGCTTGGAATGACACCAGCCATAAAGCAATATTGACTTTAGATTAAACTCTAAACACCTCTAGATATCACAAACAACTCTAACAACATTGAGGGAGCACCCCCACTTGACAAAAATGAGAGAAAATAAATACCCATACTAAGAACATGGAAGAATTGAAAGAACAGAGACAAAATCTATCAACATAAACATATCTTGATGATTTGGGGGAGCTAAATTGGAATGAGAATGAAGAAAAAGAGAGAAAATGGTGGTGGGGAGGGTTCTGGTTCGCAAAAATGGGTGAAGAAAGAGTGGGGGAGGTATCAGCAAGTGAAATGGTATCATTTGGCACTGTTCATGCATGCTCCAGGGGAACCGCTATAGTAGTCGGGGCGTGTTGCTTCTTTGTGTGCTGTGCACTTATGACCGCTACAGTGGTCTAGCCACTTCCAGTGCACAAACTGATACACTTATTACCACTATAACGGTCCTGGACCGCTATAGACCACTATAGCAGTGATAGCAACCCCCAATTTCTGCATTTTTCTGTCATTTGCACCTGGGTTGTCTCATTACTCACTTATTTGCATATAATGTCCTCATTTAATCCCAACCAATCAAAATCCAATTTTTGAGTTCTAGTTCAAATTCGGAAATTCTCACAATTTTCTAAACTTGTGGGTTAAAACGAAACGTCTAGAAATTTCCTAAAATTCGTTAAAAATCACTCTTTAACTTATTTTTCTCTAGGGAACAATTACTGAGACTTTTAATCCCAAGAACGTGGCTCTATCATATAGTCTTTCAAGGAGGTGTAGGCTCTAAACTTAGCAAAATCCCGAACCCCACAACATGGACGGGTCTCGAGGGACCTTGAGGCCGTATAGAACTTGTGCTGATACGTGTGCACCGGGTATTACAATATAGGTGACTTGTGTGCAATGTTATGTGTGTGGTGAAGTGCAATGAGAAATATACGAGTGACAGTGCTAGATATAAAGTGCACTTTTGCAGAGTTGGTGACGTGCTTGTGTGCATAGAAGTGTATCCTAAGGTGCTTCATATAAGATTGAGTGCACAAAGTGTTAGTGAACTGAGAATGCAACCTGAGGTGTAGAGTGTTGATGGAGTGGATTATTGTATGCACAACACAATAAGGTGCATAAGTGGTCTTGGGTCTTGTAATTAAGTAAGGCATTGTTATCAATAATTATTGCTTCCTGGCTCTACATAACATTGGTTGTCATTGTTCATCTATGATGCTGTTTGCCAAACCTGAAACCTTTGACACTGTTATTATGCTTTATTTCTGTTCACTCATAAAATTTGTGCCATAGTTGGTTCTGGTTATACTGATACTTCTTTTTTCTCCTCAGAATCAAAAAAATATAAGGCTGTGATTATCCGAATTGATAGTCCTGGAGGTGATGCTCTTGCTTCTGATTTGTAAGTGCTGGTAAATTTCCCTGTTAAAAAATGAACTGTTAATATGAAATCCAAGGAATGGCTGGTAGGATACATCTACAATGGATCTGTACCATGGCATTAATGCTTTGTGAGAACCTGTACTACATTGGTTTATCCTTATTTTGGCATTTTTTTCATATGGTACTTTTAGATTTGATGGGAGTTAACATAGCTTTTATATAACAACGAAAATAACTACCCACTAAATGGGATTGGCTATATTGGTCAAGTGACATGACGCCATTGTTGTTAAATTTGGGATACATCTGTAGTATTTATATTTGTCGTGGAAGTTAGATGCTAAGTATTTTGGTGTGTTTTCATTGTTTAGCTGATAATGTTTTGGTGTCATGATCTGCAGGATATGGAGAGAAATCAGGCTTCTGGCTGCCTCAAAACCAGTCATTGCTTCAATGTCTGATATTGCAGCAAGTGGAGGGTTCTATGTGGCAATGGGAGCAGGGGCTATTGTTGCAGAAAGTCTTACCTTAACTGGTTCAATTGGAGTGGTTCTAGGTGAGCCTGGGTTTTTCACTTGGAGAAAGGAGAAGCGCGTACAAGGATGATAATTTAATTGAAACTAGTAATGTAGGTTTATTACAAACCAACATACACGTGCTGATCTACTCAGTTTAAAACAGATGATCTCATCTATATCTGTGTAAAATCCTAGTTGGTATTTGCTCAATTTAAGAAACTCTTAATGCAGTCACCAAGGTCAATCAGTCTCTATTATTTACCATTGCTTGAGATAGACACACTAGATATTTATATTCCTTACTTATGTAACTATTTTTCCTTTTATTGAAATTTCTCCTGGACTGATTATCTTGGTTTAAAAATCCACTTCAATAGAAAGAGTAAGGCGTGTAGTTACAGACCGCTGGTTTCTGATGACTCTATGCAGAGAAAAACATGATCAATAAGTTTTTACACAACCAATATAGGATAAAATTCTCCTGCAAAAGACATGTTATATTGCCGATTACTGATATATCCTGAGTATGGGTGTAAATCTCTTAATGCACAAATTGCCTTGTGTTGCATTGGTAAAAGATAAAATAAATGTTATTCATCGTACTTGATAGTTACCATTTTCACTTTCACTTGTGTCAGTATGGTAAAATAGCATTTTGAACTCCTTTTTATGATGAAAAACTTAGCCATTTGAGATATCATTTGGATGGTAATTAAATGCAAGCAAAGGAAATTGTAGCTGAAACAAAAGAAATCATATGAGTCCTGACATAACGGGGAATGACAATACAATGTTAGGTTATGAATATGAGCTATATATATTGTCCTCAGGTATTGTAATCTGTTTATTTGATGGTATAACATATTTTCTTGCAGCAAAATTTAACCTGGGGAAACTCTATGAGAAGATTGGCTTCAATAAAGAAATCATATCAAGGGGAAGATATGCTGAGCTCCTTGCAGCTGACCAGCGTTCTTTTCGGTATGAGGATTTGTTCCTTTTCAGTTATTATGATTCTTGTGGAGCTGGAGATTGTCTTAATCATTGTACTGTGCCATCAATGTAGCCCTTCTTAAAATTTCCTTAATCTTTGCAAGTAGATAGTAGCGAAAGGAAAAGGATTTTGCTAAGGGCACTGTTTAAGGTTTCTAAAGTTGTGAATTTTCAGGTTTTCAATGCATCGAATGTTGGAAAATGGAACTTAAAACATTTATTTCTTTTATGAAAATTTACCACTTTTGAAACCTGAACCACTTCCATGAAGGCTCTAGTTAGAAAAACTGAGGAAAAAACACCGAATAATATTTCTTTTCCCTCTAGGTACTGCCCGATCACCTGAGCAGGCCAAGGTTTGCAGGGTGGGAATATTATTCTACTAATGCTGGTGGTGACTTCTATGTTGGTTTTATAGAGCTCATCAATGCCTGATTTTTGCTGTCATTTTTGGTCCGATTGCTTTTGACCACTTTTGTACTTTAGATTGGTGCCAGAGTTGGTACTTTTATTCTGTATTATATTTGATTTATCGGATAGACAGATATCATTTCTTTCTCTCTTTTTGTACAGGCCAGATGAAGCAGAGCTATTTGCCAATAAGGCTCAGTATATTTATAAACAGTTTCGAGAGAAGGCTGCATTTTCCAGATCAATGACTGTACGTTCTACATTTAGTAAGCTAAAACCCATGCTTTCTATTCATCCTTCTTGTTTATCTAAGTTACGGCTACTATTCTGTCCCTAGGTAGAAAAGATGGAAGAGGTTGCACAGGGGAGGGTTTGGACTGGTAAGGACGCAGCTTCTCATGGTTTGGTTGATGCTATTGGTGGCCTTTCTAGAGCTATTGCCATAGCTAAATTGAAGGCCAATATACCTCAAAACAGACAGGTTTGTTTGTGATTACCTATTACCTATTTTTCTCAATATGTTTGTATTTGAGAAGTTCATGTTTCACATGGTGATTCTGCCTAACGCATTCCAGGTTACTGTTGTGGAGCTCTCAAGACCCAGCCCTTATGTACCTGAGATATTGAGAGGTCTAGGTAATTCTCTCGTTGGAGTGGACACAACATTAAAGGAACTGTTAGAGGACTTAACATTTTCTGATGGAGTTCAAGCTCGGATGGATGGAATCATGTTTCAGAAATTAGAAGGATATCCAAACGCCAACCCCGTTGTGGCATTGATGAAAGATTACCTGAGTTCCCAGTAGTTGTTTTTTATAATTCATTGCAATGATGGTTTTTATTTTTCTTTTTCATAAAGTTTTCATCCTATCTGTTCCTTGCTGATATGAGGAGCATGCGAGCATACCGTATTCCTCTCTTATCTCCTGCACACTGGGAACTACAGTGTGTATGTGATGGGGACATTGGGTTCCAGAATCAAATAACGATACAACAGAGAAGCATTGTATCTCGGAACAGTTATGGTTTTGAGTTTATGACAACCATTAACTTATTTTAAAGTTTAAACAAGCATTTACGCATATTATGTAATTAGGCAACTAAATAATGCAAATACCTTGGATTCCCTCTTTACAGGTCGAGTAAAGAAGCAAGATTTATTGTTGTGGAAAAGGTTAACCAGTTGTTAGCTTCTTTGAGATGCAATATACTTAATAAACCTGATGTAACTCAGCGTGTTACAGTGATATGGTGGTCGTCACCACAGAACCATGATTTCCCGGCCTAGAAAGGATTCCTCAACATGATTTTGGGGTTTCTAATTTAATGTGATATGATGTACTTATCATTATTGATCACCAAGGGTTTAAAAGTAGGAAGTACGATCGATTATTTTATTTTGAATTTGTGATCCGTTCTGAATTCAAAAATTGCTTGTGAAATGTCAGCGCATAGGGGCCTATAACATGAGGTTCTTATGTCCATCTAAAGTAATAGAATCTCTTGCTCTATATCATTGAAATTGTACCACCTCTGTTATATTAATCTCTCTCTCTCTCTCTCTCTCTCTCGTTTTTGTCGAATTATAAATTTTTCTCTCGTGTCTAAGCTTCGGATCCCATGGAGACAAAGGAACTAGTTATTTCATAGTGAACTTCTTTGTCTTTTCCATATGTATGGTCTCAGAGAGTTTAGTCTGTATAACACTAAGAGAACTGGAATATACATTCTATATATAAATGAAAACCCGACAGTGGAGTATCAAATCACATCATATTACAGGACATACCACTCTCTCACGAATGTTATTAATTTGGTATACATTAAACACTACGCACCACCACCTCAATAGCTCATATCTCTGATATAGCATTAGCCACGAGGTGGGAGCTACTAATACAATATCCCTCCACCTGAAGTCCAGTATTTTTTTCTTTTTTTCAGCTAGATTTCTTGGATTGCACCACTGAAACTGGCCACAGCTTCAGGCTAGAAAGTCTATGCATCAGATTCGACAGTCAAATGTCTATACTGCATCGAGAATGAAATTAAAGATATAGATATAAATAAGAAAATAAGTGTTCTTCGAGCACACATCAGGAAAGCTTCATATACCTCTACCTCCCACAACCTACTATTCGGAGGTGTTATGCTCTGGAGCTAGTAATCGGCCGAGTTGAAGGGCCGGCTAGGAAGCCATTGGTGATATTTTGAGGTTGGTCACCATGTCCAACAGGAACTAACAAGTCAGAGAGGGCTACTTGCAGAGAGGAAACCTTTTCTTTAAGTTGAGCATTCTGTTGGTGGATTTGTTGGTTACACTCCAACAAGTAAATGATCTTTTGGGACAGTTGATGGTTCAGTGTCTGCAGATGATCGACGTGATACTGAAGGACTTCAATTTGCTGCTTCTTTCGCATGCGCGACCTGCGAGCCGATTCCCTGTTGGAGAACATCCTTTTCTTCTTTCTATCATCAAGGAGAGCCTTTGCTTCATCAGAATTGTTGTTGTTGCTGTTGGATGATGTGTTTGGAGAGGACTTGTGGACTGGGATTTGAATTGGGCTGTTGCTATTGCCAGGAAGGTGCAGTTGGGAGTAGTACAATGGTGGATGACGCAAACCATGAGATGGATCCAGATAGGTCAAAGCATGGCCTTCACCAGTTTCCATGTTCATGAGGCTTGAGGTCCGGACTGGTTTCAGGGTTGGGGAAGGATAGTGGAGATACTGTGATAAGGTAGCATAAGGTAATCCATGGAGTTGCTCAGCTTCACTGCCTTCCATGTTCTCAAATGTTCATGTGGATGAAAGTATGAAACTTACCCAGAGAGATAGAGAGAAAGCAGGAGTAAATAGGCTTAAAGGTTTTATAGATGAAGACAATTAAAGCAAATAGAGCACGAGTAGATGAAGGGAGTTTCTTGGCATTGAAGGTTTTGCTGATGCATTTTTAGGTATGTTTAGTGCCGTAGATCAACTTGGTTCTATATACTAGGAAAGTTAAGAATGCGAGTGTGATCAAATATTCATAACAAATAATGGTTAGATAACCTATGCTCTACAGATGGTCGGGTAATAATTGACTTAGAGATACAAGAAAGCTGAAAAGTGATGGTGGTTTAATAGCTGGGAAGGCATTGCCAGAGACCTTTTGACAGAATATGCCTAAAACACGGTAGAAAAGTAACAAATTCAGTGATTCTCCTACCTAGAGAGAGAGCCGGAGGAATAAATCAAGCCATATAAGCGCATAGCCACGTACCCAATTCAGCAAAATGCTACCTATGTGACTATATATCTGCAATTCTCTTTCTATTTCTGGTCATAATTATACAATTCTACCCAAGAATAAATGACAATGCGCTATAAATGCATCTACTTCAAGGCTTCAAGCTAACTTTGGCATTCAACACAGAGAACAAACCGAGGAAAAATTCACTTAGCACAAGAGATGTATTAGGATAACTGATATTTAAGGATATACTCGAAAAATGAAGAGGCTATTCACAGTAATTTCACGTTCTAAATCAAGTAACATGCCAGATGCTATGGGAAAATGAAGTGAAATAATTTGCATTTCTGGCTTCTCCAAGGTCTCTCTCAACATAAACTACCATTTTTACTTGGTGGGCTATGACAATCAGAAATTAACTTGCACGGTTTATATTTATATATGCCAAGGTTTATACGTATGTAAAACGTGCTTGCCTTATCAACAGGTCTTTTCTCCCCCGTCATTGCAAATATAGTACAGATGAAAATAAAGAAATGTCTAATAATGGCTGTGATAAGGATTCTTATCCACAGCACTTTCACAACACTGTCAAGTGAAAATCATTAACTCAGTCACTTTGTAGCAGCAGACAGCAGCAACTACATGGTGTTGTATATGACACAAACTTACAGATGAGGAAACTGGAAGTGTTCTGGTGGTGTTGATGGTGAGATGTGTTTACATATGTTCACTGGTTACTCAATTTAAAACCAAGAGTAACATTACATTCTGCACAATAAGATGATGTGGACGTCCTTACTCTTGATTTCTTAGCTTTGTAATTTTTCACAATTTTAACGTGACGTAATCAATGACGAAAATGTGTACTTAACCAAGTTATGTACAAATGAGACAATCCTCACTCACTCTGTATGAGATACACATGAAAAAGCTGCGAAATGCGCAGCTTTTTGAAAATTAACAGTTTGCAACGCATAACAGGATCTTCAACATGTAATTCAATCATACACACCGCTATCTAACATTGCAGTATGGGTGCGCCTCTAAGAACGTAATGAATCCCTATGTTTCTATGATCGACCAACCGAATAACATTTTCCATGACAAATGTTAGCTTTCAAGGAAGTCTCAAAATAATGGAATACTATCCCCCGCAAAAACACCACGAAAATGAAAAATAAAATAACATTATTCCATTAACGGGTTACTGCACAACACAAATGAACGTATACGACCATGTTTGCACTTCTATTGTAAAATTCATGAAGAAAATTCTATAAAGTGGCAACCGCATAGCTAATAAATATCTAGTTGTCAAACATTAGTACTACAAGTACAACGACAGTCCCAAAACAAAATCAAACCGGCCCGTGATACATGATGAAAAGATAAGCCACTATTAGTATTAAATAGCACAACAGAGCAGAACCAGAAAGCTGAAAAAATCCCAAAGGCATCGTTGATCAATGCCTCTCTATGGACACATGAAAATGAAACTCAGCCCTGAATCATCATCATCATCACAGAACACTCGTTTGCAAGCTTTGAAAAATGAAAAGCCTCCCTTAAACCCACCATGGTGTAAAAAACCACCCCAGTTGAAACTAGTTTGAGTTTATCAATCAATCATCAAAAGGGACCTGTTTGCACTTCACAATCACATTCTTCCAATATGCACGTGAAGAAGAATTCTACAAGACAATAACCAACAAGAACAGAAACATTCAAGGGAAAACACAACAAATGCACATTTTTTCTTTTCCCAAAAATTGCTTAATTTCTATGATATATCCCAGACAGTACAATTCGAATAGAAAAACATTCTTATACTCAAGTCAAATCTCCATGTGAAAAGTAGAAAAATTAACATCACATTCAGAAAAAAAAACAAAAATCTATACCCTTAGCAACCTGAAAAAGCTCAGCCAGCTCTGAAATCAATCGGACCGCAGTTGGTTAATCAATCATCAGTTAATCACATCCTCCGGCCAGATCTCTGAGCCCTCCTACGCTCATAATCAGCGTCATCAGTTGGGAACTCATAGCGACAAACAGGGCAAGTGTTCCTAATCCCCAACCAAGGCACAATGCAATCACCATGATAACGATGCGAGCAAGGTAACACCTTTGCCTCTTCCCCAACACCAAATTCATCTTTGCAAACAGCACAAATTGCATTGTTCCCTTCCACATCATCTTTGGTCACAACAACACAAGGCAAATTCCGAACAATGGAAGCCGAAGCCGGTGGCCTACCCATCAAAGGGTTATCGTTCTCAGCGAATTGACCAAACATCATTTCATATTCCGCAGTGTAGATGTAATCGTCGTGGTCACCGAAATAGGGTTCGGGATCGTGGTCCAAATCGGGGCTCGCGATTGTGTCCAAATTGTTTGCGTTAAGCAACACTTCCCACTCCAAATTCTCCATTCCACCAACCCTAACAACGCTAACTTCTTCTTCTTCGGGTTCTTCTACTTCTTCGGGTTCGATTCCGGTGATTGGCGAAACGGACCTATCATCTTCGACGGCGAGCATGCTCAGAACCTCCCTCTCGTCGACCCTTCCGTCAACTTCTTCCCACTCGAAATCCTCGTTGCTTTCTCTGTTGTTATCCTCCAATTGAAGCGCGTCCCAGCGCAGAGGAATGCTCGAAACGTCGTCGTTCTCGTCGTGCGCGTTGAACTCCTCGTCGGAATGCATGCAGATCCCCAAAACGCCGTCGTTTTCGTCCTCCTCGGAGTCCGATCCGAACCCGAGGAGACGGACGCAGTTGTCGAACGGCGCCTCGCCGGATTCGGATCCCGAAACCCTCCTGCCGAAGAAGAAGTCATCGTCATCATCGGCGTCCGCGGTGGAACCGGCGGCGTCGCCAGCGGCGGAGCGTCGCATGGAAATGGAGTTACCGTCCGGGGAGAACCCTAAATCGAGGCCCAAGGCGTCCATGTCGTCGATTCCCAAATCGGAATTGGGGTCGAAAACGAGGTCGTTCAACGGGTGATGGGCCCCCATGACCTGGGACTGCTCGACGCGCTGCTGGAAGAGGTCCATGACGAAATTGACCTGGTTCTCGCGGTCGAGGATGGGTTGGGTTCGGGGTCGGGAAAAGTGATTGTGGGGTTGTTGTTGCTGCTGTTGTTGTTGTTGTTGTTGTTGTTGATGAAGGGGGAATTCCGGATCGGAGGCGTAGAGGTCGAAATCGTGAGGGGACCAGTAGGGTGGTAGGGTTAGGGTTTGGTGGTGAGGGTCGTCCTCGGGTTCTGCCGGGTGGTGTGGGTGGAGGAGGTACGTCACATCAGCCATTGCAGGTGAAGTTTGAGAGACGGAAACTGTTGTGCGGGTTGAGTTGGTTTTGTTTTATTTTATTTCTGGGGCTCGTGTTTCTGCGTGTGCGTGCGCGCTCAAGCATATAACGCGTGCCGCTTGGAATGACCCAAATGCCCCTCCTTCTGCCCTCGTTCGCCCTTTTTTCTTTTTTCCCTGATAGTTGTTGGAAACTCAAATTCCAATGCCTCTTGTCGCCCCCGGAATCCGAGCAAGGACACCGTCTCTCGCTCTCTTTACGCACACGTTGCTGCCTTTCCATTTCATCCCTCCGAAACAGTTGTAGTAAATTCTTAAATTAATTAATGGGTCCTTCTAACCAATTAACCAGAGGCCGCTTCCTCCCTCATACCTAAATAAATAACTCTCCACCGTTCAGTTTTTTGACATTTTTTTGTTGTTGTTAAATACTGTTCAATTTCAATGTAGTAACGGCGTAAAATCTTTCTGTGTTATTATCTAATGAAATTATTTTATTTATGTGACTTTTTAAATACGGGACGTAAGACTCAATTACCTTTGCTAATGTGGTGATACTTTTAGACTAGTAAACAGAGAAATTAAACTCTTTTAAATATCTATCCATTCTTAATATAAAGGTGACTTTTTCATATTAATTTTAGCATATTAATATTGTAAAAGAGTTTTACAATAAAGATAGTATAAAAAAATTATATTACTATTTAATCATGTATTATCATATAAGTAAAAATAATTAAGTCTTACACTCAATACTTAAAAAATCATACAAATGGAATGATCTTATTTTATCATCAGTGCATAGAAATTAAATCTCACAATAACAAAGCTATGATGCTCATTTTATAAAATAATTATGATTTTAGTAAGTTTGCTTTAATTGTATGAGTTTATCTAATTAGTACCCTTATGCCACCATTTAAAAGTCAAAAATAGAAGGTTTGATTGAAAAGATAAGTTTTGATATTTTCAAAACATTGGAGCCATTACAAAGTTTTAAATCTTAACTTTCCTAATATCCTTAACCAGTGGCTTAGTTAGCAAAACCCTAATTGTATTTACCAAATGATTTTTTTTTATTAAGATGCGTTGTGGTTATATAAAAATTTAGATAAAACTCTCAATTTAGTCCCTCTAAAATTTCAACCCCTATAAAAAAATTCTCAAATTGATCTCGAAAAAATTAAATAGTCAGAAAATTAGTCCATACAAAAAAAAAAATCTCCCAAATTAGTCCTTATAAAAGTGAATTGTCAAACAAGTTAGTCCTTTTAACCAAACTAATCAGAGGAACTAATTTGGTCAATTATTCAATTTTGTATGGACCAATTTATTCGATTTGAAATCGATCGGTAGTGAGGTGTATAAAGAGTCAAAACATCATTCACCATCTAGCCAAAAATCACTTATGTGAAGATCCGAATATGTGATATGAACGAAGTTAACTAGCTTAACCAGTTTGTCACTATGATACCAATTATCATACCAAAAGGAGAGCCTAGGGTAAAAGAAAAACCTTATCTCAACCTGGTTATTGTGCGTTGAATGCCATGCCAAACACAGGAGCATCTCCCTTATGTAGGGGCACTAAGAATGTCCCTACTTGGCAAATATTTAGCTTGCCAAAAACCCTTGCCCAAAATTTTTCATGACTATTCATGATGTCCTGGACAGGCTTGCTTAGGAGTGCTTTGTTTGAAAATCTAACCCTACATATTCCAAGTCCATCCCATGACTTGGGCATTGTAACCATACTCCAAGAAACCGAGTGACACCCGTGACCTCTGGGCTTCGTTCCCCAAAGAAATCTCGTCACACAACGGTCTACACTATCATAGGTACTTTGGGGAGGCCACATTGCTTGCATAGTGTAAATTGGCAAGGTTGCAAGTACTGATTTAGGTAGACATAATTGACCCGCTTTATTCTAAAGATTTTTCCTCCAAGATGCTAAACAAGCTTCAAACTTTATAGGAGAGGTAAAACTCTGCTTTGGTGACTCGGCCTTTAACCAATGGAACCCCCAAATAATGACCCAAGTTGCTAGTAAACTGAATGGATGTGTAATGGCTTAGCACATCATTTTTCCTGTTGGGAAAACATCTAGAAGCCATAGGTCTAGATTTTTCAAGATTAACACATAAGCCTGACATCTTGCAAAAAGGAAGTTGGGATAAGTACCTACCATTAGTTGAGTTTGCATATAACAATAGTTATCATGCAAGTATTGATATGGCACCATATGAGGCCCTTTATGGAAGGAAGTGTCAATCCCCTTTGTGTTGGTATGAACCCGGTGAGCAAAGCATGTTAGGACCTGAGGTCATTAGGGAAACCACTGAACAGATCAAAAGAATTAGGGATAGGATTCGAACTGCTCAAAGTCAACAGAAGAGCTATGCAGATAAGCGGCGAAAGCCACTGGAATTCCAAGAAGGAGAACATGTTTTTCTTAGGATCACCCCCACGACAGGCATAGGGCGAGCCATGAGAGTCAAAAAGTTGAGCCCCAGATTTCTTGGTCCCTTTGAAATTCTTAATAGAGTCGGGTCAGTAGCATATCGAATAGCCTTACCACCGAACTTGTCTAACCTTCACGATGTCTTTCATGTCTCTCAGTTAAGAAAGTATCAATCTGACCTTAGTCATGTATTGGAGCCAGAGCAAGTACAATAAAGAGAGGACCTGACCTTCAATTTACCGCCTACAAGGATTATGGACAGAAGCGTCAAGCAGTTACGGAACAAAGACGTATCTTTGGTCAAAGTAGCATGGGGACAAGGTAAAGCGGAAAATTTTACATGGGAATTGGATTTGGAAATGAAGAATCAATATCCTAAACTATTCACAGGCAACGAATTTCGAGGACGAAATTCTTTCTAAGGAGGGGAGAAATGTAACGTCCCAAATTTTTCTGCTATGTAAAATTACCAAAAGGCCCCTGAGATTGTTTTGTCCCGAAAATCAAAGATAACCCAATCCCGGTTATCCTCAAGGGGTTAATTTCATATTTGAAAGGGATTATTTGTGTTATGATGATATCATGGTAAAAATCTCAATTCCCGATTTTTACTGTACGTAAAATTACCAAATTACCCCTGCAGTAATTTAGTGTGAAATTAAGCAATCATTGAACCCAGTTATCATCGAGAAGTTCAAAAATGTTTATTTCAAGTATAACTTGATATATAGAAATGTTCAGGTAATTCTAGAAAGCTTTTATGTGAAATTACCTTTTTACCCCTAGTTGTGCTAAATAAGTTCACTTATGTAATTAAGGAAATGTTAAAGCTCTAATTGAACTCAAATTGATTTCATTCATTAACCTTTAGTTAAAAATTAATTACCTAAGGTTAAAAATAATTACTTGAGGTTAAAAAATAATTACCTAGGATAATTAGAGTTTAAGAAATTTTTAGGGAAGTTAATTTCCTTTCTTGATTTCTAGAGCTCATAAAATTAGTGATGCTAAGATCAAAGTTAAAAATTACGATTTAGGTAAAATTTAGTATAGAACTTATGTGACAAACTGATTTTTAACTCATTTGAAATTAACTTCATTTACTATTGTATGATTATTCTTTTACTTCATTTTAATTTGTCCTAAACACTTAACCTTTTATCATTTTTACTAATCTATGAATTTCAAATCTTTTACCTAAGTAATTACACATCTAATACATGTTTTACCACTCATAAAAGAACACAAATCTGATCATATAGAGACCAGAAACCAGCGGCCATGATGCTCCATGTGCATCATATTTTATTGCTTTTCCAACATAAAAACATATACAACAAAGACACCACACCTTAAGCTTTCTTTTGCATTGTTTTTTGTTATGTTTAATCAAAAGAAAACCTACACATTCAGTCATGATATGATCAGCCATAATGTCTCTCACAAGCATCATATTTTAGCATTTCCATCTATTATACATGAGCAAAATTATTACAACACCATATGCTTTCTTTTTCTAAAGTTTTCTTTAACAAAAAAATGAAATAAAACCCTCCATTTCCAGCCCATATGTCACGGCCAAACAGCCTCCATGGGGCTATAAATACATGCTCTTCCATTGCTAAAATGTTCACACAAACACTCTTAGCCTTAGCATTTTCTTACTTGATAGTTTTCTTACTCAAAGTTTGCTCAAAGTTCTCTAATTTTCTCAAGAATTCCAGCTTTCTTTTTCTTCCTCATTCTCACTCAAGAGACTCCATTTCCAACCTCTAACCAAGCTCTAAACCTCAAGCATACATATTCCAATCATAAACCAACTCATAAACACCTAAACTTTCCATTTTCTAAGCTTTAGAACACAAGAAAAATCCTTCCTCATCTCTAATCTTCTTGGCCGAAAAATCACAAGCATTAGGACCATATTTTTGGTTCTTGATTAATCTTAGAAGATCAAGAAACAAGAAACAACTTGGTAGGGATTTTATTTCATATTCTTTCTTATGTTCATATTCTTCCTTCTTTTCAAATTTATATGGTGACCATGGCTTGATGAAGAATTTAAGAAATAAGGCTCTTGGAATCTTCGTAATAAGGGACTCTAAATTTCACTTCCTTTTGTTAAGATTAATTGGAGTTAAAGAGTTTCATCCTCTAAAAATCTTGAGTTTTGAGCTTAGCAAGACATAAGAATGAACTTGCATCATGTTTATATTCCAAGCTTTGCATCTCATGTTTATGTTTCAATACCTTGCATATCATGTTTATTTTCAAGTCATCACCTTGAATTTTGAAGACTAAAGGAATGGACTTGCATTCTCATGTTTAAATTCCAAGTTTTGCATTCCATGTTTATATTTCAAGTTATCACCTAATATTAAAGATTTAAAAAAAATGAATCTGCATATCATGTTTATTTTCAAGTTTTGCATATCATTTTTATGTTTCCAAGTCATCACCTTATAATGATAAAGATTAAAAATGAGGTTGCATAGCATGTTTATAATTCTTGCCATCACTTAAATCTCTAAAGCTAAAGATATGCTCTTTTTATCTTAAATAAGAATTTTGATTATGGATACGTCTCAATATAGTTTTACTATTATTTTGGCTTTTTTATTTAAGTTATCAAAGAGATAAAATCATTTCAAGTGTGTTCTATGTCTTAGAATAATTTTCAAGAAAAATCTAGTAACTAGGAATGATCAAAATTGTAATTTTATGAAGCTTTAGAAAATAAATTTTATGGTACAATTCATTACTGTTTAGACACTGTTCATCACTGTATGGTACTGTTCATATGAAAAATAATAATTAATAATTATGGTAAAAATTATTTTTAGTGTCTTAGATGTATAAAAGAATAATTACAAGTGCTAGTTTGGGCCATTTTGTAAATTACCAAAAGTTGTGTTTTGAATTATCAATTATGTAATTTCAGCTAAATGACTTTAATTTGATTTAATAATGATGTTAAATGTGTCCATGTATTCAAAATACCATTTATGATGTTTAGAAAAAGTTTTAGAGGTTTCGGTAATTGTTAAGGGTGAAAAATGAGTAATTTTGCACTTTGAGCCCTAAAGTATAGCAAAATTTGGTTTATGACCATAGATGGTTTTTATGATGAACTGAAATGAGTTCTAGTTGTTATGGATCTCTTAAAAGAATAGAGGAATTTTGAGGATCATTGGAAATTACGTTTTGACCCACAATCTTTGAGAAATTGCAGTTTAGACCCTCTTTTGGGCTTAAGCGAAAATATTGGTAACTTGAGGAGATTATTGTTAATGATATCTTATGGAAGTCATATTCATGTGAATTAGTTGAAATTTATATGACTTGTAATATTTGTGCAACTATACCAATTAAGGATTATGCATGCTTAATTCTTATTTTATGCAATTGGCGATCATTAATATATGACATCTATCCTGTTAAGTATGTTCATTTTCATGAGATATTTGATAATAGCATGCTTATATAAATGTATATATGCATACTTATATGATCAATTACTTGATGAATTGTAGCATGCTATGTGTATGATTGATTAATTGAGATGCATATTTAAGAGTTTTATAAGCATGATATATTAAATGATAAGTTATGATTATATGTTCGTGCTTGCATCTATGAATAACATACTAAGATGAAAGGTGACATAAGACATATGGAAATGATCCCCTAGACTCCCCGAATTAAAGGTTATAAGAGGTGATACAATGGGGTAATCCTCTAGACTCCCCGAATTAAAGGTTATAAGAGGAGATCCAATAAGGACCCTTTACACTCCAGGAATTAATGGTTATGAAAGGTGTTCCTAAACCCCCTAACCAGCACTCTGGGAGTCGGGAATTAACATATTGAGAGGATAAGTGTATACTAGTGACGACTAGTGAGGTATGAGCTCATAACCTAGAATTCTCAAGAATAGAGAAATTATAGGGTGGTTTCCCCAAGGAAAAAGATTGAGAAATTTAAGTCACCTAAAAACATATTAAGAAAAAGTTATATCAAAGGAATTTATGTTCTTTATGTCATGATGCATTTATATATGAACTCTTATGTTATAATGTATAGGGCATTGACATGCATTCATGATAATAGTATGATGCATACATGACATCAAGACTCATGTTAAAAGATACGGGCCTCGGCTAATGGTATTTGGAACTTAATAAATAAACCTTATATATGCCCACATTTTCATAATGAAACCCGAGGTTCCTGGGGACGATGATGATGACACACATATTTGGAGGCGGAGGCCCTACTGAGATTCTTTTATAAAATTCTCACTCCTTCTTTATTTCTTTCCATCTCGCCTTCAGAGGTAGATGACGACGTTCGTGATTTATGTTGATGCCTCCTTACGGGAAATGCATTTCGACCCGGCTAACCGATCATACTATTTTATGGGTCGTTGTGCCGTTCATTTGTATGTGTTCATGAATCGTCCTTTTGCATACCATGTTTCTAGTATGTGGTTTTCCCCTACTGCCCCTTTTTCGGATGACCTTGCTTTCGAGCATGCATAACCGCATCCTCGGCAGTTTTCTCGACCTTTCATTTCGACGGTTCGAGATTTCCCTGACTATACACCGAGGTCACCACCTCGCTCTATTAGTTCGTGGTCGGACCCATCTGAGGATATACCATCCGGTCATTATTCAGGCGAATTTGCTCCTGCTGCCTCTATGGAACAAGAGTACGATAGCAATGGAGAAGCTACTGTCACGCAACCAGTGAGAGGAGCCACCCGTTCATGTCAAGGTGCTCATGTTCTACCTGTGAGACGTCTTGCCTCTCGTGATGAGCCGACTCGTAGAACCCATTCTAGGCACTCCGAGTAGGAGATGTGGGAGAAAAACCTTATACTAGTTTGTTAAGTCTTTATTTGCATGATAATTTCTGTTGCACTAATGTATTTCTCCTGATCTATGTCAGTGGTGTACTGCTTTGTTTCCTGTAAGTTTTGGGTATTCAGTAAGGAACGATCATTATTTATAATGGTGTCATTATATTAATTGAGTGAGGTATTTCATATTTATCTGTGACTCGATGTTATCTTTTTACTTTTATAGGTAAGGTGGTTGATACAAATTAGTTAGTATGCGCGGCTCACGTTTTATATTTTTTTAAAAAAATTTACCATATTTTTGTTAAAGTATTTTCAATGGTTTAAGTTAAAAACTGGAATAAAAGAGTAATAACTAATAATTAACTTAAATGCGTCCTAGGCGTGTTGAGTTAAATATTAGGGTGTTACAAGAGAGATACAAATTTTCCATTACAATGCTTTCTTTAAATGAGCTAAAGAACTGTTTTATTTTGCTTCCAAATTAATTTAAGCTGCAAGTTCTATGAAAAATAGTTCCAAGCCTTGTTTTGACATTTTACACCCCATTCAAAGCTCCTATATATAAAAACCATACTCAAAGAGATAAGTCAAACACAATAGGGTATAATTACAAATTATTCCCAAAATCATTGCAAAAGCCAATAATTATATTAAAATCACACAATAAGGAATAAATTAAAATCCTCATTAATTACATCAATAACTTAGTAAAACTCATGTAAGAAGCTAAGGTTCGATAGCAAGATAAATGACATAAATGTCCCTTGTCATAGGAGGTCAATGAGATTATGTAATAGGGACCTGATACGATTACAATCATCTTTGTGATCACTTTATAAATGACATCACACAAACTTATTGGCACCCGAACATATTAAAAGCATCAAAAGATTTTTTATATATATTTTTTAAAAAATTATTTTATCAAGATAATGATATCCAATTAGGCACAAAGAGGAAAACACAAACAGGCCAATAGAGTTTATTCTTTTTTTTGTTTTTATTTTTGTTTTTGGGGTCAATCGGTTCTCCCTTTTTGGTTGTTGTAAGTAAGACTAAAGTTTTCTTAGCAAATAATCTGAACCAGAAAAGAAAAGAGATCAAAGCTATATGGATCACTGCCGATTGTTGGATTCCAAAAGTTAATCCAATGCATTGAAGACAAGCACTAAAATGGGCTTTCCCTTGGCCCATGCTTTACCCTTATTTTTCAATATACATTATGTAATTCATGTAAATTAATAAATGAGGGTTTGCTGAGCCAAAATGGATACTCCACAAAAGGATGAATATATTATACTCTGACCTAAAAAAAGATGAATATATACAAAAATTAGTTTTGATCTGAAAAGGGTTGGATGTATTAGGTATTGCCATGGAGCGGTAAGCAAGTTGCACTTTAGAAAGAAAATTAAAGTTTAAACTTTAAACTTTAGAAAAAAAATAATTGGTAGGAAGATCTCTTGATCAAGATAATGTGATTAAAAAAAAACTGATAAAGACTAAAATAAACTATAATTTTTTTGGGCAAAAAAAAATTACTATCATTTGATCTTATTGACGTATCATTCCATGACGTCAAATTTATTAAATGATGTGATTACATATTATACACTTATTGAATTCAAAGACTAAGAAATTGTAGGGCTTGTTTGACAACTGTTTTACAAAACAATTTTTTATTTTAAAAAACAAAAGAATAGAAGAACTTGTTTGGCAAGTTATTTTTGTTATGTTAGTTTTAAAAATTGAAAAACACAAAATGAGTTTTTAAAACAGAAAACCAAAAATAGATTTGGGATGTTTTCAAGACTTTTATCTTTAAAATGAAGAGAAAACATAGTGGCAACTTTGTAATATGTGTGTTTTATAGAGTTTGGCTTCTTCTATTCTCAACAAACACAAACCATCCCCAAAAGAGAAACCTGACAACACAAACCATCATATGTAGCAGCATAGAGCTCCTCATAGCTTTGTTGGCCCAGGCGATCGTACTTAGCGACCTCGCTTCGTCAGCACATGCAACGCGACCCAAATCCGCAGCCCAGCTAAGATGCAAGCAACGCGAGCTAGATCCGTGACCCAGCTTCGACGCAGGCGACATGACCCAGATCCCACGGTAGAGGACGCGTCGGAAGTGACAGCGGTAGTGATGGAGTTTCGCAGTTTCAGAGAGGAAAAATGATGGTAGTTAATGGTTATTAAAAAGGAAGGTAAAGGAAAGCTTTACAATGGCGGCTGTATAGCTTGGTCGAAGGCAGAGGAGGGAGGATCATAGTGAGCGAGGGTGGCGGTTCACAGCTAAGGAAGGACCGGGATGACTAGGTTCCCTTTTATTCTGATCTTCTCCTCTTTTTTGGAATGTGTTACTAATGATGAAGGGTTTGAGTTTGGCTTTGTGTTTCTAGTCTTGAGGGTTGTGATTTGAAGATTTTGGGATTGAGATAGGTTATTGATGATAATGATAAATGAATAAGTTGTGGTTGATGAAGATGTTTTCTGTGAAGTTGTGGTTGTGGCCTGGGTTTAGGCTTTATAGTAATGTAATTTGCCAAACTATTTTTTATTTGATTAATTTTAAAAATTATTTTTTAAAAAAATTATTCAAACAAGTTTTCTATTTTTTTATCATTATAAAACTATTTTTGAAGTTAAATTGCTAAATAGGTTTTTTCGTTTTTTATTTTTAAAAAATGAACTTAAACTTGTTTTCTAAAACAATTTTAAAAAATTTAAGGACAAAAACACTACTAAGCAAACCCGTATATTGCTTGAAATTCTAAATGGTAGTTTACCTTCGAAAGGACGCTACTCATTGTCTCTTAGCATAACAAATGAAGATGTAATGTGAATAAAGCCTAACCACGAGGCTCAGCATAATTGGTAGTTAGTTGAGCTTCTTAAACATTTAATCAGCCTAAGAATGTAGATTTATTATTTTAAGAAAATTACAATGACCTTCCTAAGATTTGAAATTATACTCATTATCTTTCTATTTTGTAAAATTACAATGACTTTCTCTAAGATTTGCTAAAATTATACCGACCTCGTCCTCTGTAGAAATTAGCTTGTTAATTTAGTGGCAAAAGACAAAATAGATAACATAGACAAAATTATAATATTTTTACAATATTTAACACATTGATTGAAAAATAATACTTTTTATAATGAATAGAGATAAAACTTATAATTATAACTTATGATTAAAAAAAAAGGCATTTTAGTCAATATATGTCAAGTATTATAGTTTTGTTATGAATAATCATATACATGTCACATCTTATTTTTTCTCTCACTTAAATTAATGAATTAACACATATAATGAAAATCAATGTAATCTTACAAAACAAAGAGTTGATGAGTGTAATTACATTTGGATCGGTTGGCCCATAGGCCACCTAGCCGCAAGTCCAAAAAGCCTAACCCAAATCTTGAACTCGCTGATCCTCAGATTTGGGCCAAGAACGGGAACCTGTGCAAGCTTAGTAATTGGGCCCCTCGAACTAGCCCAGAAAAGCATGGACTATAGAAGGATTCATAAAGGAGGGATCCTCGGAGGGAATCTTCATTAACTCTATTAAATACAGGAAACGGTCGAGGTGAAGGAAGGCCAACGACTCCTTAGGAAGATTTTATAGGTCTAGTATGGGAAGGAAGGAAGTAAGTCATTCTAGAGTATGTAAACACAGACTTACCCTCTACTCTAGACTAAGGTAGCAACAACATTAAATTTGAAGAGATGTTAATGTAATTTACTCTATATTTTATAAAACTCTTTTGCTTATTTATCCTTTATAAATGTTTATTTATTGAATAATAATGATATTGAATGTGAGTACGTAAAATAAGGGGGAAAAGGTAACTAAAAATGAGGTGGTTAAAGTACCTCAATTCCTTCAGATATAATAACAAAATGTGATCAATTAGGAGTTATTAATTAAAGTGCTTCAACAGCTTTATATAAAACCAATAGCCCTGGAAGAAAATTGACGCCGGTTATTTTTCGTATGGCAAGGTTTTTTAATTCCACTTTTCAAATAGAAACATGGAATATCCCGCTGTTTCTTTCAAACTTTTTGACTTTACGTGTATGGGAAGCCTAGCCAAAAAAATTTAAACTGTCAATGTAGAAAAATGTAAATACATGTGACAAACGTATGGTCTGGTTTGAACTTCATGAGAGTTTGAAGTACTTTGGACAAACCCATCGCCAACAAGACCGAAATATAATGTGAAAATAATGTTTTAACAGTAAGCTAAGATTCTTTATCAGAAAAAAACATGCTAAGATTCTTATTCTTTTTCCTCCTCAATAGACATCCTTTTTATTTCCTTTTCTTCCTCTTCTCATTCAAAAGTGTTGTAGAGAAGGAATATTTTTATATATGTTTATCACATTTAAATAGTTTAACAGCTTCTATTTCTATTAAAAAAAATCTTTTTATATAATTGCAACGAAATGCGAACAACTTCTTATCATGATTCTGAAAAATATACTTTTTCTTAAGAAAACTTTATCTGGATGCATTCATTTAATATATTGTTATTCATCCATGTGTGGTGACCGTGTTTGTCGCTCATCTGTCTAAGTTCCTATGTTTTGAAAGTAAAATATGAAAAAGCAAGAATTGAATTGAAATTGAAATGCAATAGCCCACGATGTTTTCACCTTTTCCCACCAGTAGAATCTTTGATTATTTTAACCCCCTTTCTCCTCGCTTTAAATTAAATGAGGCAAAACCTGCTCCCTCTATCCACTTTTATTTGGTTCCTTAGAAAATAATAAATATTTAGCATGTTAAAAAATCAACGTGTCATATATAATTTGTGACTAGATACATTAATTTTTAAAATTACCACCAAATGTTTGCTGTTTCTCTGAGAGAGAAATAAAAGTGGACTTAGGAGTACCTAGTTATCAGCAACGTTCACCTATGAATGAACTAAAACTTGTTTTCAAAGTGCTGCCGATCGAAGATCGAAAAAGGTATATGAAATTTCATAGGGAATGGAGTGTGGACTTACCCGACACCGAAGATCAACCGAACAAGTTCTCCTTGTTGCATGCATGACGGCCGACAAGAGCTGAACATCTCGTATCTTCCGTTTCACGCGATCATACACCTTTTTCTCCTAACACTTTGATTTCAAAGCCATACGTATATCCCAGCTAGCCCCACAAACAATACTACTGCCTTTTCAATTAACTAACTCTCTTCATTTCATGCACCATCGTTGTCGCTAGTGGCTTCGTTTTCCCAAGCAACGACCATGGAAGCCTTAATACACATTATTTAATAATATTACTAATAAATAATAATAAAGCATTCTTTGTTAGTAAAGATCCAAAAATCAAGCTAGCTAGCTAGTTTTGACCTAGCTAGAAAATATTGGACCATATATATGAATGCAGACCCTCTACTCTTTTCGTAAGGATTCCACTCCTTTTTTAGTTCAACGACATACCCTTTAACACCCTTAATTGTTATTCGGATCGCAATAATGGTGTCGGCAAGTTTCACTAGCTTTCTCCTCATTTTCATTTTGCTACCTATAAGATTCTCCACCGCACATACCTTGCACCAAGGTTCACTGGTTTCTTCTCTCTTCCCTCTCCCTTTCGTTGCATCGTTTGTGTTTAGTTTGCAATATCCTAATTAACCTTCTTTTTGTTGCAAAAGTTTCCTCTCTCACCTTTGTTTCTGTTCTCGCGGTTTCAGTTAAGAAGAGATTGGTTGTTGGCACTGGAAGCATGCTTGAAACGGCAAGAAGTTCAGTGAACGTAGAGGTAAGTGATGATGTGCTCCCGTAGCAATATAATTAATTGTTCTACCGTATTTTATGCACGAGAAGTGCATGTAACATTTTTTTATAAAAGTAACAAGATGAAATTCCACACACTAGGAGGGAGATCATCATGTTGCTTTTTTTTTTTTTTTTTACCTGAAAAAGAAGGCAAATTACAACTAACTCTGATGATAAATTCATCCCGATTTCTTCCTATTTGTTCAAGTGATATGGATCTCTCATGGATACTATTCATTGTATGACAAAGAGAGGGGGGCAATGTAATGTTTTTCTATATTCATAGGAGGATAGTGTAGTGAATTTAAAAACTTAGGAATCTCCTAAACAAATTTTATAAATAAAAAAAAATCAAAATAAATTTCACCAAAAAATCATATAAGTGTAATTTGCCACAAAAAAAATTATATCAAAAGTGGTTACTTTAACTAATTATTGGTTCTGTTTGGTACTTTGCGGACTCCTAGTTTGGTTCTGTTTTCCCCATCTTGGGGTCGTGGACACTTATACTTATCGAAAAGAAAAAAACAAAATATTGGAGAGTAAATTTTTTTAACAAATTTATATTGCAATGATGTGGTGTTATTACTCATTGGTGAATAAATCTCATCACTTCGCTTCACTTCATTCCAATATTATATTTCCTTTGAAAGATTCTATCTATATTTTTTTTATCGTTGTGTAGCACTTGTAGGATTTAATTGTAGAATAATGTTACGTGTATAATAAAATTATACAATAAATATACACCACACACCATTAAATGTGACTAATGATCTTCATTCATTTAAATGATTACTCGTTACATCTAATGAATATAAGGCGTGTGCTGTACATTTGTTATGCAATCTTATTGTGTATATAATATTACTCTTAATTGTAGTGTGGTGTTAATTTTCTACAGCACATTTTCCAGGGAGTCGCAACCGTTGGTGAGAGTGATCAAATGAAGAGGCTTGCTCCAGGAAGGAAAATGATGTCAAGAGGTTCAACCACCAAGGCCAAAGACGGTTGCATGGATGGAAAGTGCAACCAGGAGGAAGAAGTAAAAAGAAATTTGAATGTGAAACATAAACTCAGTAAAAGGAGTAGTGGCCATTATACGAATGTCAACATGTCTGCTGGCTTCATTCCTTTGAACGCTGATTATTATGTTCCAAGACCTCACCCCCCTAAGAATAACTGATCGATTGACCATGGAACCTACAAGAGCAGAATAATCTCAATTTTGAAGCGATTGAACACTAAGCAACGCTAACCTTATTAGTAATATAGGTTTTTTGGCTAACATCCAATGTATTTTTAGCTTGGTTCGGTGGTTTCAAGAGTTTGCTTTGCCTTTGTTTTCAGTTTTGTTGTTCTTAGGATGCTTACAAAACGAAAGTAGTGCACCCAGAATATGTATGTATATCATACTTGTACGTAGGAAACAGAGGTTCTATTCGTGAACTAGTGCTCAAAACGACAGTTGTGCTACAATATTTGATATCTCATTAAATTATTGATCGATCATTCAAAAATAAAATAAAGGACATCAAATTGGTCCTTCAAAATTTTTAGGATGTCAATTTAATGTGCTCCTCACACTATTAAATAAGTACCAAAACTAATGTTAAAAAATGTTAAAGTACTATATACAAATTCATTTCATTTGTCAACTTAATACTATTAAATAAGCATCAAAGTTGATTTAATTTATGAGGATTTCTCTTGTACCCTATAAATTTATGGGTATCGGTACCTTTCAGATAATTTGTAACTGAAAATTTATTACGTGTCCCATTAATTAAATTTATTAATATTTTAAGGTTTTTGTTTTGGTACCCCAAGGGTACCGATACCCTTTTAAATCCAAGGGTTCTGATTTAATCATGAGTAGTTAAAATATTAATAAATTTAGTTAATGAAATACGTAGCAAATTTTCAACCACATATCTAAAAGGTACTAATATCTAAGAACTTTTTAGGGTATCGAAAAAATCCCCATATTTTAAATATTTATAATTAAATCATAATCTTTGGATTTAAAAAGACATTGGTACCCTTGGGATACCCAGGGACGGATCTATTTGTAGAGATGAGGGGACTTATACCCCCACCAAAGTTTTAAAAATGTTATAGAAGTATGTAGATGTATATATATTTGGCCTCCATTATGTTATTATGTTTGACCCCACATTAAGATAAAAGTAATATGAAATATCATTTTATATTATGTAATATCTTTGCTCCCATTATTAAAATTTTCTGGATCCATCACTGGAGATGCCAAAACAAACATCTTAATTTATAAATTAAACTTCATATATTTAGAATTAATGAAATAAGAAGTGAAATGATAAAATACAAAGGAATTTGACAAATAAAATCATTTTTATTTTATTTTTCAAATATCCAAAAGCAAAAAACTTTATCCAGAAATCGAATCAATGCCAATGTTTTTTTCCCCTAACGAACCACTGTCAAGTGTAAGCAACAAAAAAAAAAAAAAAAAAGAAACACAAAAGTGGGCCAATGACCCAATAAAAAGGACGAAGTTGGCCCACAATGTTACTGTGCTGGGCTCAGCTTGCGTTAGGGTAAATCACTAAATCTACATTTTGTGTTGAGCCGCGTCTTCTCACGCGCTACTCTAACCATCATCCTCGTCTCGTGTTCCCAATTCTCAGCCCCACCTCACCTCACATAACCTCAAATCCAAATACACAAAATCCTCAGAAAACTCCTCCTCTCACATCATTCAGAGTTTCCCAACGAGAATGTCTAGCGGAAGCGCCTCAGAAGAGTTCTCCCCAAACAAACGCCTCAAAACCGAACCGCCGAATGCCGATGGCGGCCGCGACGACCAGCCGGTCTGTTGCGGAATCTGTCTCGCAGGCCGCGGCGCCTCGATCGCCGGCGAGATCGACTGCTGCAGCCACTACTTCTGCTTCGCGTGCATCATGGAGTGGGCGAAGCACGAGTCCCGGTGCCCTATCTGCCGCCAGAGGTTCTCGAACGTTCGCAGGCCACCCAAGCAAGGCCTCTTATCTTTCTCTCGGGACGTTAAGGTCCCCATTCGTGATCAGGTAAACGAGCACTCAATGAAATTTTGTTGAATGGGGAGTGTTTCTGATTGCTTATGTTTGATGACACTATGAAATCAAAGAGTGGCTGAGCTGTTATTTCTGCATATAATGCATTTATGTCAGAGGAAGTGTATTTTTATCCACAGTTTTAGACAGGACGATTAATGTATAGGGTTTCAGTTTTAGGCTTCATTTACTCTTCTGGTGAATTTAGTGTATGTGCAGTGGATACAGTAAGACAATTAATAATGGATATAATTTATGGGTGTTAACATGTGATTGTCAATATTTTCTGGAGGCAAATTACACTTACCTTCCTGAATATACTGTTCCATGTGCGATAGGGGGGGATAGAGGGGAGGGTGTTGTAATGATTTCATAAACTCGAGGACCTTATAGCACTAATTTTACTATAGAGAGGAGTTGAGTGAATTTTGCCATCTTCTCAATAGACTAAAATTACAACTAAAATAACCTATTATATGCAGTTGATTTCTCATTGTCTAATGATTTCCACCCAAAAAAAATAAAAATATTGTCCTCTTTATGTCAATTATATACTAATGATGATATCTTACTGTCGTGTAGGTTTATCATCCTTATGGGAATATGACTACTGGTCCTGCTGATTCCCACGTTGAAGCCAAATGCAGTATCTGCCATGGTGTGACAGATGAAAATCTTCTGCTGCTTTGCGACCTTTGCAATAGTGCTGCTCATACATACTGTGCTGGCCTTGGCTACACCGTTCCTGAAGGTGATTGGTTTTGTTATGACTGTGCTATTTCCCGGGAGACCAATGCAGATGAAGAATTAGAGCAGCAACAAAGTGTTGTGCTGAGTGCGAGAAGGAAAATAGCATCATCTCCTTCACAACAAAACCAGTCATCCCTTCCGGTTATTCCTTCAGCTGATAGGTTGAGTAGATATAGAGGTAAAAGACCTCTGTCACATGTCCAACAGGTGCAGCGTAATATACAGGCTCTTCGTGATAATTGGAATGCTCTGAGGAGTGGTTCCATGAAGTTCCATTCCAATTCAGTTCAAACTGGTGGTGGTTTAGGTTGTCATGATCAAAACTCTGGTTCCATGTCACGTGGCAAATCAGATGAACCGCATTCTATGACTTCCACGAGCAATCAACAGTCCTGTGTCCGCAGTGGTAATTCTAGAGGCACATTGAGTGAGAGAAGCATGAAAGATGTAGAGAAGGCTTGGAAAATGATGGACAAGGCGAAGAAGATGCAAGGGGCTCATCAAAGAACCAGTAGGCAGTAGCGTTGTACAGGGAGCGGGTGTGGCATCTCTCATGCTGCAGTAAAGGTAGAAAATATGTCAAGTGCACATTGTAGTTTCCAAGAATTGTAGAATCAATAGTCCAGAACGTTAGACTGTTCGGGAGAAGGCACTTTTTCGCAGCGTCCCGAAGTAAATTATGTAGATTGTAGAAACAAATGGGTTATGAATTATGAGTAGGAAACATGCTGAAAATGGAATGAACTTGTAGAAGGAAATTAGAAGGGCGTTGCTGTAAAACGGCGACCATTTGTACTCATGCATTGTTGTGAAATATGGAGTGAAAAGTTCCCACATCTTCGTGCTTGTTTTCTTATTCAACGATTTTGTAGCAGTTCCTAAGTGTGAAAAGTAGCATCCGATTTATTCATGTCGACTAAAATCATTCATGTGAACTAAAGAGAATAATTTATGTATTAATATAAATTGTAATTCTCATAACTAACTAATCATGTTTTAAGATAAAGTAGTTTAATTTTGATACACTTTTTTAGTGTTATTTAATTATATATTATCATATTAGCAAAATAAATGTGTGTCATTCCTTTACAAAATTGAAAACGGCGACAATTTGTAAGTAGATGACCGTGTAGATAGGATTTTCAAAAGTTGAACTCATAAAATAATAACATATTAATATTTGACATGAACTCCGATCTCCGTTAGTAACCAGAGCTTGCAACCCAACTATTTGTTCGTTTCACCAACTATGTGATAAAGCGTGCAATGGTTCTCCATTTTCTTTTACCTATTACTATTTTTTAAATTTTTTGTGAGGGGTCTAAATTTTTTTTTTGGTTAGCGTGAGGGGTCTAAATTACTATGTTGCCTAGTAGACTAGTAGTATAGCAGTAAGATTATTAGCCTTAGCTTCTCCCGCTCGCCCGTTCGGAGATTGTTGTTTGGGCCTTTTGATTTTGGGCTATTATGCCATAAATATACAAAATTCAGAGCTTATTTAATGCTTTAGGTCTAAATAGTGCTTTTGTACTCCGTATATGCTTGGAGGCCCTTTCCATTTTTCGATCTACCTCTGTTGTCCCCTTTTTTTGTGGTCAAATCTACCTCTGCTGTCTAGTTATGTATAGGAAAAAGATTATTTGGGCCTTAACTTTGTCCTGTTTCGAAATTGCTTTACGATTTTGGGCAATTACACCATATGCGAAAAAAGATATGTAAAGCTTATTTAATGCCCACGTTCATAGGAAATTAGAGTAACAAATTTGGGGGAAACAAAATAAAGCCGATGCATGACCGAAAATAACTAATTGAAGTCGATGCAGATGCATGAATGTTTTATAATTTTCATTACTTCTGGCAGTGGATACCCTTGATTTATCAAAAAAAAATTGATGTATTAGTAATCTAATTTTTGTGTAATATCATAAATTATGTAATAGAACATTATTAAAGAATCATACTTCGCAAGTTGCCT
The DNA here is from genome assembly GCA_031216105.1 of Dalbergia cultrata. Classification (NCBI taxonomy): domain Eukaryota; kingdom Viridiplantae; phylum Streptophyta; class Magnoliopsida; order Fabales; family Fabaceae; genus Dalbergia; species Dalbergia cultrata. The sequence continues at coordinate 51,956,062 of CM062347.1, read as the reverse complement.
TTTGAAATGATTAAATACTAACATTACATGTATAAAAAACTATAATAAAAGCCGATTAAAATTCCTTGTATAAAAAGCTACAATGAACCTGAATATGTTTATTTTGAAAAAGTGGTAGTTTCGCACGTCAACAATATTTGTTTTTCACAATAGAATTAAAACTAAACTTAAAATCATATATTTTGAAAATGATATGGTTAGTAAACCAAAAATAAAAATGATACGTTACACACGAGTTTTTTGTTATGTTGGTGGAGCAAATGAAAAGAATTATTTGCAGTTTAAAAGAAATTTAAGAACCTATAGGCAGACATCATCACACGGAGAGTGAATGGAATACGTAGAAGGCACATGCACAGAGGAAAAAAAGAAGGGTGGCGCAAGGCCCATGAGGGTGGTAGTACTAGTCACTCACTCACTCTACTCTACAAGGAGGCGTTCCTGATTCTAATCTGTGCCATGCTCGACAGAGACACTTGTCCTACCACCGGTGGGTCCACGCTGCACCTATGAGCTACGAGATGAGGCGAGGGCCTATTAGTAAACGACAAAAACAAAGGAGGAGGGGGAAGAAAATAAAGCACGGGTGAGGGAGGTGGCACGTGAGTGAGCCACGTCATGCGAGAGAAGTAGCAGTCTCTGCCCTTGGATCGCTTTCAGATTTGAATGACCCATAAACGACAGGTCAGTTGAGAAAGGAGAGCACATGCCCCCACTAAGTCTTTGCCTTCCCCATTTCATTTCACTCACCACCCCTTTTATTTTTTCTTTGGTGCTTTTTTATGGGTGCATTTTGGTGGGTCCCTTACCCACCCCCACGTGACACCGTCACGAGAAAGAAAGCGACAGAGGCACAGAGAGAGAGAGAGAGAGAGAGAGAGAACCGCCATCACATCCCATCCCATCCCCCACCACCTTCAAGTCCTCTCCCAACCACGTGCTTTCACGTACACTTGTGTTGCGTTGGTTAATCTTTATTTTATTTCCAATAAAGTCCCTAATTTCCCAATCCATGCCCATAACACACCCCTTCCTTATTTTCCCCTTAATGAATCGCTTTTTATTTTTTATTTTCTATTTGACGCATTAGACGCATTAATTTAGAGCAATGTTAGATATATAATAAATTATATGATAATCTTATATCAATATTTATTATATTTTTTTATTATTTTATATAATTTTATTGTACATTAAATATTACTTTTAATAATAATAGTCACCCCTATAGTCTATCTCTTTTTCGATATGAAAAATCAGATGAGCTGCCATACGACAACACCACAACTTAATTCGACTTTTTTTTAAATTATTTATCCGTTATGGTCACGGCTTAATAATTGTCCGTTTAAGTGATCCACTTGTTAATATTGGCCTTTTCGTTTTCTATCACAGGATCGATCACTTTGGCTGCCATCAAATGAAGAAAATAGAGCAAGATCAAAAAAATAAAATACAAGGAATGAGAAAAATAAAGGAACGCTAAATAATTATGTAAGAATATATAGACTTGTATATAATTATATATTATGTGTTATTATAAAGTTTTATCCAGATTAAAATTATTTGACAAGGAAAAATTAATAGGCCTAAATTATCTTATTAAGTATAAGCTTATTATGTGTAGATACCATGTTATTAATTACTAATTTTATGACATACTGAATTAAAAATTAGGGTTTATGGAGTCTTCAAGTTATATGTATGCATCTTTTCATGATATTCTATCAACAAAAAAGAGAGAAATGACATCTCTGAATGAAATGTATCAATTTAAAAGATTAATAACCACATGTCCAAATACTAATAAACTTTTATGGATGTTCAGGTATGCTTTTACATCTAGTCTTTTAGATTTCTTAATGATTTAACATGGATGATCTTGGGATTATAAACGAACAATTTCTTAGAAATTATTTTATTTATATTAATGTTATGTTGGAACTAGTAATAAAATATTTAATGAATTCATTGAGATTAATTAAATAATTAAATGAACTCTTTAAGTATGTAGTCACATGTTTATGCTAATGTATATAGAGAAGGTCTCGTTGTTAGAGAAAAAATTTATTTATATGAGCTTTATATTTTAAGGGGATTAATCACTATTTCTAATTATAGATACTTGAGTTCACCAAAAAAAATAAATAAATAATTTTTAAAAATGATAAATTATATGATCATGATCGTCTAAATATAAATATTGATTGAAAAGGTTTTAAATTTTAAAATTTTTAATTTAAATATACTTTTAATCTCAGAGTTTGATTTCTATATACTGAAAGTATAAAACTTTTTTATAATATAATTCAATCAAATCATCTCATTTACATGTTTTTTTTTACTAATATGGCAATACATTGACACTGTACATAGAAATCAAATTTTTAATTTTATTAGGTTATATATATTTTTTATACCTATAGAGGTTAGGCAGGAAACATATGTCCAAGGACCTAGAATGATAAATGGTACACTATCTTCAAGAGAGCTATCCAGATTTCAAATCCATGGCCTTATAAGTAAAACCTGTCAAGACTCAACTCACTTCTATTAATCTTTTTAGGATAGGTAACTTTTATATACATAATTTAAAAAGTATGTAATTCAATATTTTTTATTTATGATAATATTTAATGAGTTTAGTTTTTATATACTATTAATGTAAAGACATCTAATTAAAATATTTTATTTAAATGACTTTTTAAATTGTGAGTATAAAAATAATCATTATGACTAATGTAACATTATATAATTAGATGATTACATGTAAAAAACTTTTGCACTCTCAATATATATAAATTAAATTCATATTTAATTTCTTAATTAAATTTAAAAAATTAGAATTTAATCTATATAATTAGATGATAATATAAAATATTTGTGATGCAGATACATTTAATACATCAAAATTAACACAATAAAATAATCATTCAACTTTATTGGTTCGGCAACAGCAATGAAGGAGGTTAAAATGGATAATTCAGAGGAAAGGGGGCAAAGATGGTAACGGGAAAAGAGAGCAGGTATGGACGGTAACGATTGTAACAGCAGTTAAGAAGGGAATGACGGCGTCATTGGAAGAGAGCAGAAAGACAGAGAGAAAAGAGGTCGGGGCGCCGACCGCCGAATGCCGCAATTCGCAACAGAAAAGAAGGGGGGAAAAAAAAAAGGGTCCCCACCGCACGCGAGGGTACACCAACGGCACAGGATGGTTGCACGTGACTACCTACTTGCTCACGTGCTCTGCAGACTGTGCTCCCGTATTTATAACAAAACCCTACACCCCCATTCCTTTCCAATATTGCATGCCACATTCACATGCCTTGCTGCTAAACACCTTCGCCTTAGCTACATTCTAGTATTCACCTCTCTTCTTGCATCATCTCATCACATTCTTTTGTTTGTTTTAGTTTCTTATATTTTAAAAATAAAATATCAATGAATATTTAATATTTGGAGTGTATTTAGTAAAAATATGATAAAAATTCTTATAGATAAACTATATATATATATATATATATATTGTTTCAAAATTACACTATCTGTAATGAGGTTTAAATTTATAATCTCATTTATATTACTCAAATCCCTCACTACTAGACTAATTTATATATGTTTAAAATGTATTTAGTATTTTATATATGGAACTTATTCATAAGAATTTTCACTTCAATTTTACTCCAACTAAGCATACCCATGATATAAACAAAGGAATAAAATTTAGTGAAAATACCTTCCGATGCACATTCTGGTGGTATAATATATATGGCATTTTGGATTGTGTTTTTCCGAGGGAAAGATCAGTTGCAACAAAATCATTGACAAATATAATAAATTGATATACTATGTCAAAAAAGTTTTTTCAATCCCACAATTATATTTAATGGTGATAAAGTAAATATCTTAGTAATATACCTATTTTTAGATATTAAAATAATATTAATAAAAAAATGTTTCAATTCAAATAATTCTATCAAGTTCATTGAAAAAAAGACAAATTACTATCACATCTCCTAAGATTTTATAAAATTCACTCAACTCTCCTCTATTTATTCAGGTGACACTAACATCCTCCAATAGCACTATTCAATGTATGATGGATTAAAGATCAATGTAATGAATTCACAAACTCAAAGATCTTATGAGCAAATTTTAAAAATAAAGAAATTGAATTAAATTTTTATCAAATCTCAAAATAGAAATCAATGTAATTTGTTAAAATAATAAAAAAAGAGTTACGAACTCATCGTATAACAACCGCTTAACATTATGAACTAAAAAAATTAGTAAATTACCTACCGTATATAACTTCAAAAATTACTACCGTCTTAGCTAATTAAAATTTGTACCATAAAGATAAAAAAAATGCAGGTTAATCTGCTAAATAAACTTAAAGGAGATTCTTCGTTCTAATATTTATTTTTTCCCAAATTATAGTTATAAATTTTTATGTAATTTTAGGCCAGAAGTCAAGTGAAATTCTTCCTAAAGTGAGGGCTCTAAAATTCGAACTTCTATTATTACAAATATTTATCAAGTCGAGGTCTGGGACTTCATTTTCACTGCCACCAATAACTTTTGACTTTTGAGCATAATTATTAAATATTTAATAAAGAGTTTTGAAATGAAATATATACTCCCATACAATTAATAAAATAAGATTGTAAATACTTTTAATCTACACTTAAAATTATTTTTGAATATTTTTATTAAAAAATTAAACAGTATTATTTGTTGTTTATCTATTTGTCTATCGTCACAAAGAAAAAGAATATGAATTTAGAATCACTTATTATTATGGCTTTTTTTTATTACTTGAGACATGTTTCTTAATGGTTTTTTATATTTTTTATATTAAAAAAGCTTATAAGATAAGAGAGAGACGAATAGATGATGAATGGAACTAAGTTGATGAACGTAATACAGTGGGGCCGGTAACGATGTAGGATGAGTTGGCCACGTGAACTAAGAAGGTAGGCTAACATTTTTAATCACGTGATGGGATGCGGATTCTACGGAGGAATTGACACGTGTCTCACCAATTAAGACGTACAGCAACCCAAAAGGATTTTTCTATTCCTTCTGCCTTTAGTGTATTTAATTTCTAATTGTACCAATCATCATCGATCGCTTGTGATTCACATTAAAAAAAAAATAAAAGAAAATAAAAAAACCAGAAAAATAGAAGGCCAAAATACAAAAGTGTGCTTTTATCTTGCAATTGTGTAGTGTAGTGTGCGCGACTTGTAATTAGATTATTAGCAAGAATGTCTCTGTTTGGATCATGACTTGTTCAGAAACGATAAATAAAGAGTGGAGTGGGATGAATCGAGAATTGATAATTACACGACACCCAGACTAAAATGGATTTGTTAACTGATCCCTAAACTGATTCCTTAGCAAAGGAATGTCACCACCTTCCTTGGCCAGCACATGGCATGAGTATAAAATATATTTCATCGGGAAAAAAAAAGTTAAAAACTGGTTACATGATTTTCTTTCGTCAAAAATCAGTAGACGATTCTTAAAAGATGAAATTAATTTAAATATATCGTTAATATAAAAATATTTTATATTATTATTTAATTATATATTTTAATTTTATTTGTAAGACTTTTAAAATTATGAATGATTGAGTAAAATATTTTTTATAACGTTAAAATAATAATAATGAAGTATTAAAATTAAATTCTTACGGAAGTTTATTGTAAACACATCACATTATATATGTTTTTTTTTCTGATTTCAAATTAATTAATAAGAAGCCTTCGTTAGGCAACAATATATAGATACATGTTCTTAAGAAATATATGATTGGAAGGTGAACTGGTTTTTATAAATATTTTTTATTACAATTTAATATAAAATCGATATTTAGTAATTTAAGTACAGATTTTTCCTTTTTTTTTGTGGAGTTTAAGTACAGATTTTGAACAGCTAAAACTATTATATTCAAAACTAATACAGTATATAATGTATTGGTTTTATGAATTAATAATAATATGCACTCTTTTTTTTTTTAAGATATCTACTGTCGGACACAGTGACTAATCTCATCAGGTGTTGTAAGCCCATTTAAAACAAAAGAAGGATTCATTGGTGTTTAAAATTTTTATAATTAAAATGGGAAGAAACTTAATGTATAAATGACTTAATTTACATATACTATCAATATAAAAATATCCAATATAAATATATAATCATATATTATCATATTAATAACAATACATCAAAATTAATCTTATATAAAAAAAATCCATATCTAAGTGAAAATAAAGTGTTTATTGCCAAAAAAGAAGAACTACCACACAATAGTCAGCTTCCAGCCCGCTCCGGTGATTCTGGCGGTTCCCACCTTGTTTTTTATTTGTCGCTTAGCTACCTTCGTTCTTGTTTCTACTTTCAATTTCAATATGAAATTAATTTTATAATACATATATTACATTATTTGTATCATGTATTTTAGTATGAGATTTGCACCTAGAAGTGGTTACAATATAAGTTTTTATAATTATTTATAAGAATATAGTATTTTGATAAATAAATCTTGTTAATGGTGAAATTTGAATGATAAAATATAATTTTTTAGCTCAAATCTTGTTAATAGAAATTTTTAAATAATAAAATATTAATTTTTCCAATCAAATATTACCATAATGATGAGGTTGTAAAACGCTATATTTCTATAAATTTCTCTATAATCTTATATATAAGAAATTATTAAAGTAAAACATTATATTAAAAATAAAAATAAAAACCACTTCAAATGGCTTCTACTTTATCTATACGTGTGCCGGAACCGATGAGACATTTATGTTTCATTATTTACCTGGTAAATCCATTTGTTATTAGCACTATCTAATGAAAGTCTATTCAGCCTTTTCCTGCATCCATATAATTGAGCAATTTGGTAAAATTTTAATAATTTGATAGAATTTGAATACGAAAAGTATAGCCAATGATTGAGATCTTCTTTGCACAATATTATATAAAAAGTAAATGAATTGTTACTTGAAAAGTGCATTGCATTACAGAATTGGAATGTCACGTTCTATGCGGCAACTTTTATCTTTTATAATTGGAAAAAATATGATTATATGTCTTCCTCCAATGAAGATATTCCACTGGTAAAGAATAGTTAATTAAACTAGTACTTTCATAATATTTATAAAAAATTATTATACATACATATAGTTTAATTAAGATAAGGAGTTTTATCCTTTAATCAAACTAAATTTTTTAATTTATACGACCTTTTAAGTAGTACATAATTAAATAATAGTATTACGAAATTTTGCACCATAAATGCAAAGCAATTCATGAATACGGTAAAACAGCTATTCATCTTTTCATATTATTCTTACTATCATATGTTCAGAAAGCAGCGTTTGTGACCTGTGTACATGAACCTGGTACACTGCATGTCTTTATGTATCAGAATCTTGTTTATTTTAATCTTCCTGCTAATATAAAACTCCATTTGATCATACATTATACTTTGAATATGGCTAGCGTAAGAAATACCCTGCCGTCAGCCTAGTTAGTATTGGGGAGTGGATCCTCTTAATTTAATTTTGGATATGATGGTGTTATATTAAATCCTTACTATTGATTAAATCACTTTTTTGATAGGATCCAATCCCATTAGTATTGCTATGATGCTATATATCCTCACAGCGAAAAGAGTTTTTTGAATTATTTTCCTGTTATTAATGAATTATTATTCATAGTTGCTTTTTTTTATGGATATTTGTGCTGTAATCTTAAATTTCAAAATTCTTCAATGCATGTTGGAGATTTGACAATCAAAGTCCGTCCTAACGTGAGCATTTGAAGTATTCACGCAACACATATAAGTGTATTGTTTTTATTGAGAAAAATAGTACATAAGGATTCACTATAAATTTTGAATTTTTTTTGTCAGCAAAGGAGTGTTTTGTATAGATATCTAAATCATAGCGAACAATCTAGTGAAATAAATGATTTATAATAAGAGTAACAGGAATAAGTTTGTATCATTGGATTTTACATGAATCATCAAGATCAAAATCATATGACATTTTTAAATGATCACGTGATCATTGAGTAGCATTAATAATATTCAATCATGACTATTTGTATATAGTTATACGGTCTGGATTTGCTCATCTTACTCTCGTAATAATCATTCCTCTTGTTAAAGTCATCCCCCTAAATTATATATTGTCACATTAACAAAAATATTTGACTATCACTTTTAATAATTCAAAAGTCTTACATGTGATAATATTTGATTACATCCTAGTATAAACCTCTTTTAAAATGATAATGCATCAATCAACTACAATTGGTCTAGTGAAATGAGCTAACTAGGTTGAGAAAGTCATCCTTACCTCTGTACCTGAATCTGGATTAGTCAGTCAATTGCCTAGATATTTGATGGTTACATCAAAATATGACAATATATCAAAATTAATATCAAATTTAAAATGAGTAAGAAATTCACATCTATAAATACTCAATTGCCGAAACTCATTTCTCATTATATAATATGGAGATTTTCCTTTGCCAAAAAAAAACAATAGAGAGATTTTCATGTCAAGATGGATACTTGCACAGAAATGGACGACTATGTTAGCATTTCTTTTATTTGTATTGGAACAGAATATAACTTTATTTACATTGGCAGCCCATAAAAACTATCATCATACTTATTTAATAACAAACTTCTTGTTATGTAGCAATTTTAGCCAATTGTCAAATAGTGATTTAATTTAAAATTTAATTTAAATGTAACGTCAAAATAAAGTATTTTACATAATTATTCAATCACACGTCAATAAGAGTATTTGATTTTTACAATTATTATCTTAAGAGTCACCTAGAACGACATATGATTACAGAATAATGCAAAATTTGTTTACACTTACTGCATATCAAAATTAATATTTTAGCTAAAAACTTAATTAGATAACCAAAATGAACAATTGTTTACCATTTCATTATGAAGTTTATGCATCGAAAATGCTAATTTACTACTGGTAAGGCGTAAGCCTCTTCATTTTCTGATTGACTGAGGGTATGTAAGCTTCTCCTCAAAGCCGTATACACGTCGCAAGCTATGGGGGTTACAACTAAGGAATGTTACATAACCATACAAGAGGCCAATACAGTATTTCCGAGATTAGCCAAAAGTTTGTTCTTTTTGACAAAACCAGGTAGACGACAAAATTTTGTCCTCCGGAATCCTTTCGTGGTATGTGGTCCTTGGTGTTGCGGAGGATATAATAAAACTTGAAGTTGCTTTGTCAAACAGACGTAACAAAACCAGTGTATTATTTCCATATCTATTTTCCTTTGGTGTTATTTGAAAGATTAATGCTACATATTTAAAAAAATATATGCATAGAATTTTTTATAAAAATTATGTTAATTATGTAATAAAATAAAATAATATGAGTCATCAATTCAGCTAAAAATTAATAATTATGTCACATAATTATAGATATAAAATTATAAATAAATTTTTAGTTATATAGTATTTTCCTATTTGAAAATGACAAGTTCAACCGTGTCCTTTAGACTTTAATTGATTCGTCGGCTTCTCGTGACTTCATTTTTTTTTTTTTTCTGTTTGAACAAATGGATTATAGACTTAGAAATTTTTTTATTTTCTTGGCCATCGAAGTTAATTATAGGTACTGACTACCGACAGGCTGGCACATTTTTAATGATAAAATACTTATCTTCTTAGTGAAATAGCTTTTCAATTACTTAGGTAAGGGGCTTTTGAAAAGATTTTTTTGGGTCAAAATCAGTTTTTCATAAAAAAAAATCATTTTTCATATATTTATATGGTTTTTAAGAAATAATCAGAATTTAAAAAATAATTTTCAAATTTTTAAATTACATAGAAAGGAGGCATTTGGAAGAAATCAATGAGTTTTCACAAAAAACAATTATTTTTCAGAAATAATTTTTAAAATAATTAAAATATAAAAAATTGTTTTAAAATTTTTCTTGTAGAAGATAAACAAAGTATCTTCTAAGAAAAAAAAATTAATTTTTAATTTTTCAATTATATATAAAATTCAAGTTTCATGGTCATTTTTTTCCAAAAAAAAAGTCTGAAATAAAAAAGCACCCAAAATTGAAGTTTCATAGTCATTTTTTAAAAAATCTTAAATAAGCACACCCTAAATAAATCAGGATTAAAAATCACGTAAGATTTAAAATTTTAAAGCATAAAAATACAAAGTCATTCTATCGTCCTCTACAGAGAAAAACTTTTCTTCCTTCACACACCCTTTACACTATCCATTTAATATTTTATTTTTATTTATCTTGCATATCTTTTTATTTTGAGTGGTTGAAAAACATTTGGAGGAAAAAGAAAAGCTCTTCCTTCAGCAGTGTATAACTTTTTTTCCCCCATACTATTGGATCCAGTTTGTTTGGGTTGCGAACTCTCCCAAGGCATTTTTTTTCGATATTTAGAGACGGTTGACTCTCAAAAGAGAGAAACAATAATAACACCAAGGGTGCATTTGGTTAGAGAGTAAAAATGAGGGTAAAAATTCTTTAAATGAGTATCATGTGTAATTTTACATGTGAAACTCAAAAAATTTTACCTCTACTTTTACTCCCTAACCACAGATACCCCAAGAGTTAAAAAATGACACCACAAGAGTGGGAGAAAACAAAACACAATAGAAAGAAAACACTAAGCTAACATCAAAACACCAAAAGTTAAATAAATAAATAAAGCTAGCTCATATAAATCGCGCGGGGCACGAGAAAACCCTAGTCCACCAAAACAAAGGTAATGTCATGTGTCATGATCCGATTTGGATTGTGACCGGCACATAAGGAATCTCATCCCCACGTAAGCCTCGTGATTATTGCGTCGTACTATATGCATACTTTATTTATAAAATACTTTTTAAATTATAGATTAAATTGTACATCTAACTTATAATAAATCTAAGTAACCTTTTTCCATAAATAAAATGTGAAACTGGAACTGTAATATATAAATCATACTACGTGAGTTGCTCATATACAAAATAAACCATGAAAGCTAAATCATTTTAATATAAAAGAATCATGGTGAACAAAAGTAATAAAATGCATGGCCCAGGATCCTTGCCCGCAATATTATTGGAACACTCTATACAAAACAAGTACTTCACAATAATATGAATATCAGCCAAACTGGAAATCTAATGCTACTGAGGAGGAGGGAATGAAGGATCTTGAGCTACACATGCATTTGTGAGAAAATGAAGACAAGATGGGTGAGTTTTATTACAAAACTCAGTGAGTAGATCCTCACTTACAACCATACATGGGACAAGAAGGAATAATACATAAATAATAATGCAATCTTATAAATCATTTCTATATCAATTGTATAATAACTACTAAATCATAAAAATTGCAGTAAACACACAAATCTTCATTATTTTCTCAAGAATTACAAAGAGAACAGATTATCCATCACTGTAAAGAGTGTGCTTAGTCCTTGGCGAACTAGAGCCCCTATCTAAAAGAGATCTTAATTAATGGTTCCTGGCGAATGGTGTCCCTGGCAGACTGATCTAAAACAAGGATAATAACATGCCCCTGACAGGCCTTGGTATATCAAGGTTAACGAAGTACTTGCCATTAATTCATAGCTCTATTTCTCGAAGTAATTCCCTATTCTAAAAATCATGCTGAAATCATAAGAGGGGAGTTCTACATTTCTAAGCTCAATATTTCTCTGTTTTCATAATATACATAAAGCCGTAATTTCATTTCATCATTCATAGCTAATTCCAATCTTTCATAATCAATCAAAATCATGAATTAAAACATATAAAACTTTTATAGAGTAAATATGGTCCTATGCATGTTCAAAAATCAAAATTTCCATGCATAAGTTCAAATGTAGCATTTCTAACTAAGCATAATTTTCATATAAAAACCATGTCATGTAAGAATCCATTTTCAATTCTATAAATACTACATAATGCTAGAAAATAATATATAATGACTAAATTAAGGTCATGAGACTGAACCCACTCACTTGGAGGGGTAGACTAGGAAGTATCAACACAACAGGGATGAGGGATGACACTAGCGTCTACTATTAAAACAACAAAACTCATAAATAACCTATGGGAAGCTCTAAATTGCTCTAAATATACACTAACAACATTGGGGGAGCACCCCCCACTTGACAACAATGAAAAAAAATAACAATACCCAACCCAAGAATATGAAAGAATGGAGAGAATGAAAACATAATCTAACAACATATACTTCCCTTGAAGCTTTAGGGGAGTTAGATTGAAGTGGGATTGATAAAATGGAGAGAATATGGTGGTGAGGGAGCAAGGGTTTTGATTTCTGCCAAGGAACCCGAAGGGGAGAGGTTTAAAAAGGGGTAAGGCTCATAAGTGAAACCACATCATTTTCTGATGCTGTGTTGTCACGGTGTTCTCGCTACAGCGAGGTTGTATGGAGCAAAGATGGCGTTCTTGCTCCCCTAGCTCACTACAACGAGGCTATTTCTGCATAATTTTACAGATTCAGCTGCCGTGGGGTTTCTTGTTGTGTCGAGGGGTTCCGAGGGTACCTTGAGGCTGCTAGGCCAAGTTAGAAACACGTGAACCTAATGTATTACATCATGGAACCGAGCCCTCTCCGCCAACATTGACTTCACCAATCTTATGACTGAACAAACCATCAGTGGCTCCAAAATGATGCCCAGTAGGACAAGTGGGAACTGCACCAAAGAGAAAAGGCCAAGAGAAAAGCTAAATCCATTGCAATGGGACAAGGTTAGGCTCAATAACAAACACGCATGAAAAATATAATCAATAATAAACTCCATAGGTCACCAATTCCAATAGGGAACACCCTAGCCTTTGATATCAATAGGAAAGACAAAAATCGTAATGCACCTAAGTTCGAGCGCATCAACCATTGTGAACCCAAATTTGGCCAAATACAAACCCACAAAGGCTAGAAAATGAGAGAAGAGATAAGGCCTAGGTTCGAACCACTGTGGCACCACTTTCATTGCCGTGATGAGGAGGCGAATGTCTAAAAATAAGATACAAAAGACCCTTCATCACGAGGACTCCCTGAACAAACCTCCAACGAGGTCCAACCTAAATGGAATTAGCAAAACTTGACCCATCTCCATTTTCTCAACACACATCCTTTATATCCTTGGATCCAAGGACCCAACCTTAGTGGCACACACGAGAAAATAGAGGCCATACTAACGATCACATCACCAAAAACACCACCTCAGGAAAAACACGAGAGGCAATAAGGGCCACTGGAGGGAGAAGGAAATAGGGGATAGACGCATCGGATGCCACAAATGTCTAGCGATGCCCCCTTGTTTTAGTACTAGGGTTTTTTGAGGTAATGTTACAAGGAAAGTCTAGAAGGAAACAGGGTTTTCAAAGAGGCCCTGCGAGGATGCATGTATTAAGATCATTAGTATCTACTAAGCTCACAATAGAAGGACAAATCTCTTCATGATAGATGTCAATGCTTTGATACCATGTTCAAAATATCACCATATTAATTTAATTGATATTATTCTCATATGTGTACAAGAGGACAAGCAATAAAGTTCGGCATGAATATCGACCATAAAAGTAAAAAAAAACACAAAATGACATTAAAGGAGTGAACCAAGACAATCAATCATGAATTGATGCTAATTGGTAGTTGTAATCAATGTTAACTAAATTAATACTAATTGTAAACCATCAAATCAAGGATCCACAATAAAAATCATGTGCCAATGCTTGTCGTTAATTTGTAGACCTTCCACTTTGGACTCCTATAGACTATATCAAGTTCTCTATGAGTGTACACTATTGAAATTTTGTCATTTCAAGCCTATTTCAAGTGATTTATTTCCTTTTTTTTTTTTGTTGAATAGAGAAGAAAACTACATAAATTAAGAATGAATTAAGGATTTCACTCCTCTAAAGTGAGAATATTGTTAAAGTTCAAAAGTGATATTTTAATAACTCTTAGATTATTTAGTGGAGTCTACACAAAATAAAAGTTATTCATTTAAAAGAGATTAATCTCACTTCTATCCTTTACCAACCCTTTCACTCTATAGGAGCGAAAATTTACTTGCCAAGATATATGCACAAAGGGTGGATCTTGGACGTAAATAAATTGATATAAATGTCAAAGTCAACAATTTATATATATTCAAACATAAGCTCATCTGTGAAAATATAAAAAGGATACTACTGTTTTAACTTTCTCATTCATTCAACTTTGATGTACTATTAATATATACAGGAATTTGCCTTCCTATACACCATATACTCCACCCCCACCCTTGGCGGTCTTAAATTTTCCAATTCAGGATGCAGCCGTAAATGATCTCTTATGTTGTTTTGTAATGGGAGTTACAAGAAAAATATGGACTTGGGAACAGCATTGTTATGTGAAACTGGAAAAGTGGGGGGACTCGTGATCTGGTCTCTTCAATCCCAGGTAGAGTTTGCCGTATACGGTGAAGGGTGAAACGCATAAGCGGTTACCAGTTACTGGCTAGGGTTAGGTTAGGTGATGCTGCGCATAGTCCTTTCGTTTTTGGCCACGTGAGTTACGGGTCAACTCACGTGGCCCCCATCCCCTTCCACCTGTATCCACAGTCATGAAAGCGACCGTTGATCACTTTTTCACGTTACGTCCATTCCTCGTTTGTTAAAATAAAAAAATTTGTGATCTCACCGTATTTTTTCAGGTAGATTTAATTTGTATATATCAAATATGTAAATATTTTGTACACAATTAATTCATTATGTATTATCGTATTAATTATAACAGTTAACTTTTTTAAAATATTATATAAATAAAAAATTTAATAGAGTAACGATATAAATCTCTTTTTAAAATTGAGATACGTCAATATAACTTCAATATATCAAAGTTATACTCCGTTGGAAAGACATCAATCAAGGCAGTATTATTTGAATAAACTTCATCAAAAAAATTACTTGAAATCCTTCATTACACAAAGAGAATATAATACAGATATATAATACCGTTTCAATAATCTTAGCAAGTATTTGAAATAGCTAGTTAATATATATAATTATAAAAATTAAACAGTATTAAGATAGTAAAACAATAAATTACATTGATGTTAAAAAAAAAAATCAACTCTTTTTATAAGTTTCCTATCTACAAGTTATACCAGATTTCATGAAAAAGTTCACTACTGTAAAAGTAGTCAAATAATGTACCTAAGTTTTAATTTGTTACTCTGAACTAAAGCGCCGAAAAAGGATTTTTATTTATTTTTTGATTAATGAAATGCTCCTAGGACTAAGATATATATTTTACTGCGTTTTTCACTTAAAAAGTGCAGTCTCACTTATATTTTCGGGAGCAAGTTGTGGTTCAACTTGCATTAATTTATTCTTTCATTTCTTTTATGAAAATGTACAATTAAAATGTCTACAAACAATGCAAATTAAATGAAAACTGTTCCTATATAAATAATCAAACAAAATCAAACTCGTACGATTCGCTAGCTTATATTCTTTTGAAGATCATTGGGAGTGAATTACTCCAGGGAAGGTGTATTCCTTTTTCTTCTTTCTCGCTCTAGATCGCTTTGGTGTCCTGTCACGCCAACAAGGTAGTTCGATATGTTCCATGGTGGCACACCGGCTTTCTAATCAAATTATCATTTGGATCTGCCCAAAAGCAAAGGATAAATTTTATTAGTTTCGTTCCTATCGCTGTCCTGGTGAACGGGTCTGCGTATTTAAAATTTTTAATTATACAATCTCTAACTTTAAGCATATAGCTTTAATAATTTGATAATTTGATGATACTTATATTATTGCTAAGCTCGCATACCTGTACATCATTTTAAGGACTAGGAAATGTACTCTTATAGATCAAACTTTGTTGTGTTTTAAGAGCTTGCCCGGTTGTTTCCCTAAAAAAATAAAGATTAGTAATGCCATGTGTCCAAATCTGAGTGACTGTGTATGAAGAATGTATGGAGAATTAGAGATGAACGTGTCGGTTTC
Organism: Dalbergia cultrata; assembly: GCA_031216105.1. Classification (NCBI taxonomy): domain Eukaryota; kingdom Viridiplantae; phylum Streptophyta; class Magnoliopsida; order Fabales; family Fabaceae; genus Dalbergia; species Dalbergia cultrata. The sequence goes on along the minus strand of CM062347.1, from coordinate 51,940,001 downwards.
GCTAGTGCACGAGATTATTTAATTAAGTACAGTATGGATAAATAAATAGAAAGAGACATAGGTGAAAATATATATTCCCAAAAAGAGAAAGAAGAAAGATAAAAGTGTATAGATATCGTCATGCCAAGCTGTCCCATTGTATCTTTGCATCACAGTGTAAATGCTCGCCATGATTGTCGGAGTGCTAAAGAATCGTTTCATTAATAAATTTGAGATTCAATTCATTTGTTTAGTTCAGAGTGTTAGCAATAATAACAAATCACGATTAATAAAATAAAAACAAAACAAAGAAGGTAGGGGGAAGCTGCTGCCCGTGGAAAGAAGGCCAATGGATTGTAAACTCACATGCCTGTGTACATAAACAACTTAAGAACGTGACAAATTTGTAAATTTCCCGTTGATTAATTGCAGATCATATAAATGTAATGTCTTCATTCATTCAATTAAATGGATGGCAGAATAGGGAATAAAATTTCGAATTGCCGATATAAATAATTTAGCACAACAATTTAATTTGCGGGGAGAAGCTTGAAGAACATTGATAAATTCAAATAGTCTAACAAGGTGTTCTCGTTACAAGAACTAGTTTAACATCCCAATTTCACCATTATCTGAGTACCTGCAAGGCATATGTTTTAAGCACGGACTAAGAGTTTTACAGAGTTTAGTTAGAGTTTTTACCATTGATGCCGGTGCTCAAAGGGAGGAAATCAGAAGAGTTCAAGTTAAGTCATTAGGATTGATCTATTAGTAAAAAAATTTGAATAGTATATATGAACTTATAATAGACTCCTTCAACATTTAGTAAGGGTTTAATTTTTTATAGTGTGTATGGTGATGATTTTATAACTACAAGCAAAATCTATATTTATAAACTCTATATTTTGATATGATTAATCATTATTTTCAGTGATTAATACCCTATGTTCATTAAAAATAAAAAAAGAATGTTTAAAATAAAAATCGATGTCTGGCCTACAAACTCTTGTATGCAAACATGAAGAATAAAAATTGAAGTATTAAAGCAACCATGTTTGTAAAAATTTATTAGCTGGGTATATACGCAAACATAGATTAGTGGAAGTTCATTTTTTTTTTTTTGGGTTGGGGGGGGGGGGAGAGGGAGAGAACCTGGAGAACCATACGCACATGGAGGGACAAGGGGAGCCATGACGTGATAAAGAGTAAAGATAAAAATAAAAATAATAATAATAATAAAATTCCGCGTTTCCCGGCACAGCTAAAAAGATCACTTCAGTCTTGAGGATATTGAGACGAGAGGTGGCGCAGCACGTGACATTTCCACCCTCACCAGTCACCACCAACAGCTTATGCTTTTCTCTCTTCTCTTTCTTCCTTCTTAGTTTTTCTTATCTCCAGTGAAGAAAAAAACAACCAAGAAAAATGTAAATCCGTTTTTGGATTAAAGAAAGGAAGAGTTCAGTTAAGAGTAATTTGCTTCAGATAATATTGTTAGGGATCTGTGCACTAATCATCAGCTCCATATTTAACCCTTTCTTAATTTGATGCTAATGGCGGCAACTGCGTACTGTTCCTATGTCAACGCTCTCGTTACTATTCCCCTCACGTGAGCTTTTCTGTACCCCGCGAAACTGCCGTTTGTATCATTTTATTATTATTATTGTTATTATTATTATTATTATTTTTAACTCTACTGTCTCTGCACTACTACTGTTTTCGAATTTTTGCCCCAAGAATTATCCAGCAAGTGACTGGAATTGAATATAACTTTAAAAAAGTGATGCTTCCTGCTAAAACTAGGCATTATACGTGTCGAAGTTGAAGACCAATTGTCAATTCATCTCAAGGTCCATATTGTTCCTTTCTTTGAAAAAAAAAAAGGCAAGCTCATCTCATATATTTATTTATGAGTTTAATTTTCATAAATAAATAATATAAGATAATTTTATATTATTATTCAATTAAAATTTTTCATTTACACATTTTTTACACAACGAGTGTATAAGTTAATTATAAATGATGATGTGACATTATATAATTAAATACATTATAAATTTATTTTGTACTATTAATACATTAAAATTAAATATTATTTATATTTATAATAAAAGAGAGTGACTTACATGAGATATATGATTTATTATGAGAATAAGAGAGATAAATCTTAACTTTTAAATTTTATATAAATGATCAATATTAAAATATAAAGTCATATGACTTTTTAAATAAGTATGTAAATATTAATTATTTTTAAGTGGTAATTTTTAATTTTGATCATCTATATATAATTAGAAAGCTTATATTTCCTCATCTCACTCTTATGATAGATTATCCCTCTCATATCATTTGCCCCACACTATATTTAGGCACAAAGAAAACATGTTTGTTTAAGAACTTCATGACTGAATAATCTAATTCATACGTGATGAGATATTTTTATACATCGACTAATAAATTTTGAAAATAGTGTTAAGTTATGATAATTAGGGTTTTTTACATAAATAAAATTAATAAAAATACCTAATTACATAGATTCACTTATTTTCATTTAATAGAAGTCGACTCAAATTAATTTCCATTTAAATTACAAATTTTAATTTCAATAGTTTTTTGAGTTATCAATATCAGCTTTATCAGACTTCTAACAAACATATGTACCACTTAGCAGTTGACTTAAGTACATTTCTCACACGTTGTTAGAACACTATTCAATTGACTCTTAGTGATGCATGTGTATGTCATAGTTTCGAAAAAGCTATTGTAGTTAATCCTTTGTAAAGTTGATTTAAATCAACTTCTTTATGTGTTTGTGAAAAAATTGATCTGTAAAGGAAAGTAGATTCAAATTGATTTCTATTTTAAAAAAAATAAGACATATATGTAATACTGTGAAATAGGGCACATTTATGCAATAACATTTCTTCATTTTACTCATGTAAAAAAAACCTGGTAATTAAGAAGTTATTTTAATGAGTAGTTACTATATACAATAGCTAGTTACTTAATATAATTTGACATTTTGTATAAAAAAAAATTATTAATTGATATTGTTAAATAATGCATAAAAATAATCTCATAAAAGATTATGAATCTTGTAGCTTATTTACATTTATGAAGATTCTTAAAAAAGATTTAATTGTGATGCATTGATAGTATAAAGCCATTTTATATGGTCATCCTATCATATATTGCCATATAAATTATGATAGTCGACTTTTATATTAATTACTTGAAAAATCATTCAAATAAAATATTTTGATTGGATAATAGTGTAAATTTTTATGCTGTTAGTACATCAAAATTAAACTCTCTTATAAATCTTAAAAGCAAATTATTATTATCTCAATATTCTTTTTCTTCTTTCATTTCCTCCTCCCCATTTTTCTTTTATCTGCTCATAGGATAAGTGTTGTATGTTTGGCAGCGCTGTATCTCTTTGGACTCGAGCAATTTCAGGGCACAATTAATGAGTATTAGGGATAGCGAAAAATTAAAATAATGTAGTAGTATATCGGGTTCGGGATTGCCAAACACTAGAAAAATTAACACACCTTAAAAAATAAACATACAAAATTAATAATTAATAAAGATATAAATCGAGTTTTGAGTTGTACGTCACCTGCTGCTGCCTAAAATAACCGTATATTTACGTAAACGGCGACGTCTGGCACAGCATAAACCGTTCGGCAGGGGATCTAACGACGTTACCCCGCCGCAACGACGTTTGTTAAACGGAGTTAGGAAGTTGACGGAGAGAAAGCCAATACAAAAGCAAAGCAGATGAAAATGGCTGGCGATAACACAGAAGGCGCAACAAACTATATATAAAAACAACTTTCATCCCAAATTCTCAATTCCACAGACTCAAAAGAGAAAAACGGAGAGAGAGAGAGAGAGAGAGAGAAGAGGAGCAGGGTCCGACCCGAAGCCTTCTTTTTCGTCGCAGTGCTCGTTTTCAGAGCTATCAAAGGAATCTGCAGAGAAAGTGAATAAGAGAGTTTCTTTGGTTTCGACGCTCTCAGATTCTTCTTCTTCAGTTCGGTTCCATTCTGCTGCGGACTCCACTTCAGGTACTATTCATTCCAATTCATGCTTTTGCTTCATTCAAGGGACGCTTCTTTCACTGTTCGACTCCACAATTTTGCTTTATAGTAATTAACTCTTAATTGAAATTCGCATGCATTTTTTTCCCCTTAACTCCTCGTTTGGATCTTTTCTCTTTTTCTTAATTTTTGTTGTTAAATTTGCTGAATTCTGGTGGTTTTTTAGAGCTGAATTGTGGTAGTGCGAGTTATCTTCAACCAGTGAAAATTCGGAAGTTTTGAATTATGATTAATTGTATGTGTAATTCTGATATCAGATTCGGTGTGAAATTTCTGATTGGACGCTCGTGATTGAAGATTTCGGAGCATAACTGCTTTGTCAATCACGTAAGTTTCGTTTGACATAAAACGACAAGTCGTCGGAGACGAAAATTGAATGAATGCGACTCCGATCTTCAGCTTACTGCGGACTTAAAATCTTCTGAGGAAAAGATTAACGATCGTGGAAATTCAAACTCAGGTTTCTGTTCAGTTCGGATCTGAGGATTTTCAATTTTCTATAATCGGTGAGATAGTGAGATCGAAGCTGCATGCTCTGAACCCCTGTGCTGCCTTACGAATTCACGGGGTAACGGAATTCTAATTGTACGAGAATTTAGCTTCGCGAAGACCGAAATTCAAAATTCCGTTGAATTACCGGGAAGGAATATAGAAAGAGAACAAACAGAAGGAGAAAAAATAGCAATACTCCGGTTTTGATTGATTATGGAGCTTCCTCAAGCGCGTCCCTTTGGAACCGAAGGTAGTTCCTGATGATCGAAACCGATCTCACTTATTTTTTTTAATTCATTTAATTTTTAAAATTTACGTTGAATTTTTTGGTATGAGATTTTTTTTTTCTGTTTCTGGGGAAAACTGGCAGGAAGAAAACCAACGCATGACTTTCTGTCACTCTACAGTAATTCAACTGCCCAACAAGATCCAAGGCCACCTTCTCAAGGTACTCCTCTTTTTTTTTTTTTGAAATTATTTTTCGATAATTATGCCAAAAAGAAAATAAAATAAAATAAAAAGATTCACTGTCAGTTTTTATTTGTTCTGTTGTTGCCATGTTTTTCTTTGACGTGAGATCGTGGTGTAAATATCGTGTATAAATTATGCATCACGGTCTGTTTGAAAATAATTCAGTTTTGAAAGTGGTTATGTACACATCATGTTGTTCGCGCACGTGACTGCCACTTAATCAAGGATATCTGGGCCATGAATCTTATGGGCTGTGCATTTATTATTTAACAAAATTTCCTATGGTGCTTTAACTCGTATTTGTATTCCGAAGGCTTGAATCACGTTCGATTGGAAAAAAGTGTCAGTCACGATGTATTTAACACCGTCGGATAAAAGGGCCCCAAATTGGAATTGCAGTTGCAGCTGATTTGACGTTTCACATCAGGCCATACAAAGACTGAAATGGCGTTCTTGTGTATTTTGCCTTTTCTTTTCTCGTTCCACCACCCACAGTCACTCCAAGCGAACAAGCTTTTAACCATTGAAAATGAAAAATGAGAGTTTTTTTTTTTTTTAATAAATTTTATGTTTATTCTCTAGGCGATTTATATTTGTTTCACTTTCTTTTTCTCAAAGCGGAAGGTTTGTCTTTTCGGCTGAGATGCATGTGTAGTTTTGATTTTGGAAGAGCTTGGTAGTTACAATGTCTTTGGGATCTAATGTTTTGTCCCACTGTACATCTATCTCTCTCTCTATTTCTTTTTTTAAAAAATTCTAGCCTATGAACCTGAAAAATTGAAAATCAACAAAATAATCATAGTTTGTGTGCACAACAGATCAAAATATAATCTTCATTATGGAGTTACTTACCTTGTAGTACCCACTTGTAATTTGCGTTTCAAAAGGTTAGAAATGATATGATGCAGTTTGTTTGGCGTTAATATTTTAAAAAATGACGATTTAATAGTATTTAATTTTTTTTCTGAGCTAATACTATAATGAATAAAAAATGTAATTTTTATTTTTTACTGTGTCGCTTTTGTTTTTTACTATACAGTTTAACTTTCGAATATTGTAATAACTGGCTTATATTTCAATCTTTTATTATTTTGTATTGAATTACATTTGTTGCTCTTTAAAAATGAAAGTATTAACATATTTGAAAATTACCAACTCATTATTTTTGTATAAGATCCACAATTGGTGAGGTAAAAAGTGAATTATTATTATTATTTCATGTTCTATGTCATTTTAATATTTTAAATGATAAACTCAACGCTAACATATTAGTTACTGCTCCTGTGTTCACTTACTGGTACTAGGTTCTAGCTATATTGCTTGCCTAAATAACCATACTAGGAACACTTAGCGATGGTCTCGCTTTGTGCACAGTTCCTAGCCAGAAATGAAAACGATGTATCAGGTTTTTCCCATAATCCTTTCTAAGCTTTAACACTTGGCTGTAGCAGTCGCGTTGTGCGTGTGTTTCTGTTTCAAAAACTTATTTTGGTTGCATGAATGATTAGCCTTATTCTTCCTATGACCTGAATAGCATCTTATTGCCTTCTTTTCACGTGTGAACAGGAAGCTACCTCAAGACCCATGATTTCTTGCGGGTAGAAACGAAAGCCAGTGCAAAGGAAGAAGCCACGGATGAGATATCATCGGCGGTTGAAAAGCTACCGCCTCCAGCACCATCGTCTTCTGTTGAGCACCTCTTACCTGGAGGAATTGGGACTTATAGTATTAGCCACATTTCTTATTTTAATAACAATCAAAGGGTTCCAAAGCCAGAGGCATCCCTTTTCACTGTGCGTCAAGCAACTAGCACGGATAGAAATGATGACAACTCCAACTGCAGCTCTTATACTTCAAGTGGTTTCACTTTGTGGGAAGAGTCTGCAGTTAAGAAGGGAAAGACAGGGAAGGAGAATATTGTGGGCGAGAAGCCCGTTCTAGGAGGTAAACTGTAACATCTCTTTCTTTCGGACGAGTCTTACATTAAATGTTTACCGCCACAAATCTCTTGAATTTTATTGAGGGTCCTTCTGACTCTGTATTATATATATAACTACCATTTACATGTGCATGAACCTGAACCTAACCCTGAAATATACATACGTTAAAACAAGGACCAACTAACCTCCTTTCTTTCTAAATTTTGTTTGTTGTAATATGAATTTAATTCAATGAGACGTACTTTGTGTGTTATATTTTCACTTAATTAGTATAGTACTAAGATCAAAATGTTTCTTGGCTATGTGCTTATTACACATTTTTGAAGAAATAACTATTACTTCTACTCAGAAAAAGTGTTTATGCAGTATTAGTATAACTTTTTTAAACTTTGATTTCTAACACGATACAATGACACTGTGATTCATGTAATCAATTTCATTTATTGGAAAAGGCAAACGAAAATTGCTTTTACTTTATTGGTGCCACGTTATGCCTTATCATGAGTTAAAAATAAAGATTAATTTAACAATAAAGCTACTAATAAAAAAAAACGTAACAATAAAGCTATGAGATACTCTTTTATCCCATATTTTAATCTTTTGAATTGAAATATATATTTTTTATTAGACTTGAGTCTTATCATGCTACAATTTAGGATATTTAAGTGTTTGAAAAAAAATTGGGTGTTAAAATAGTAAAACTATAAAATTATACAGAAATAACTGTCTTTATCACCTCTCTGTACTTATCAATTTTAGTTGTGCATAACTTTGAAATTCTAGATTTTGGTACCCAAGGGGGTAAATCAGCTTAATTTCAAAGTAATATTAATGAAGATACAACTTTCAAGTGTAATTGTTTGACACATGGTGTTTTTGTCTTCATAAAACAACTAGCAGACGGAGAAACTAATAATCTATTTACACCATGTTTTCCGATTAGTTTGCTCCCATATTTTTCTGTACAGTAGGCCTTGACCTTGTTAGTGGAAAGGACCAGTTATAACCATGTTAAATGTTTGTCGGCTTTCTTCTTCTTTTTTTAATCATGCTATTTGAATCCCAACCTCTTTTTTTTCTCCTAAACATACATCCAAAATCCATGAAGTAAAAACACGGCCACAATCTCATTTTTATTCTCTTCATCTGCTCTCTTTTCTTTCTTATCGTTTTGGGTGTTCCCAATTTTTCGGGTTAGAATATCTTTGTTCTTTTTTCTACCTTACTGATGAGCACATTGACTCCCATAGACTTGAGTTTGTGATACATCTCATGGCTGATAAGATAACATCTACCCTTCACAAGAAATTTTAAAATCATTCGTCTACCATGTGTTTGGGATGTGAGGGCAGAAAAATGAGGGAAACAATTTTATATATGAACTCTATACATAAATTTAGATGTCAAGCTTATTCATATAATTTTTATCCCATTCCAAATACCCCTAAATGTTTGTAAATATTAAGAGGCAAATTACGTTGATTTTCCTTGAAGTATTGTAAAATTTAGCATGAGTGTCCCTCTATTTATAAAGTTTATTTTGGAGGTCTCAAAATTTATAAAATTAATACACTAATCTCCCTTAATTTGAAAAATTATTACACTGTATTTTTTTTTATTGTGTATTGTACATTGATATGTTTAAGTGTGATCCAGACAGACAGAAGGTGAGTGAATTTTATCAAATATAAAGAGAAATCGCTAAAATTTGCGCAAGTAGTAATGGTAGATGTATCAGCACAAACCCGAGTATATATCAATATCAGTCGTGGATACAACGCACTTACTAGTTAATATCAAATACCAATCTGCAATGGCAATAACTTCTGCCGCGCTTCATTCAGAGAAAGAGTCTGCAAAGCAAGGGCAGTGGACGTTGGCGGAACGAACATCATCGTCGTTTTCTAACAATCGTCACAACAGCTTCAACTCTCGCTCTTCCTCTCAGTTAGTCATACTGCCTCCCTGCCTCTTGTTCCATGTTTATGCGTCTTAATTATTTTTTTCGAATGTAATAGTTGCTTTGTTAAGTGGGTTATTTACATATTTATGCCGGATTTCGGGGAATTGATTCAACAGGATAAGTGGGCATAAGAACCAGAGTTTTATGGAAATGATGAAGTCCGCAAAGGATTGTGTCGAGGATGAAGAGCTAGAAAACGAAGAAACATTTTTTTTCAAGAAAGAATCCGTGAACACCCAAAGAGGTATGTCTCCAACTTATGCTGGTTAGATACTTGTTGGGAGTGGCTGCTGCATGCCTTTCCCTCTTTCATGGGAATTTTGGAATATTTTGAGCTGGCTTAATTAGTGTTTATGTTAGATTTCTCCTGTTCGCTAATCTAACTGACTTGTGTTGTTTTTGAGAGTACCTTTAAGAACATTAGTGATTATTTGCTCTCGTGATCACTTGTTTGATATGTTCTGATAAGGGGGTTAACATGAGTGATTATTTACAGCAGAATTGAGGGTGAAAGTGGATGGAAAGAGTACTGATCAAAAGCCAAACACACCAAGATCAAAACATTCTGCAACAGAGCAGCGGAGAAGGAGCAAAATTAATGACAGGCAAGTAATATTTATCTTGCTGATAAAAGTTTATCTAGATGCTAGAAGAGGAACATTCAAATTGCAATATAAATTTATTTAAACTAGAACAATTCGAAAGAAAAGTTCCTTATAACTATAGCTGGTGGGTCCTATCCTAATCGTTTACTACTTTGCTCGCAACAACAATTTCTTTCATTGCTTTAAGTTTTAGGAAAAACTGCACCCAACAAAAAAAAACATTGGATTTATTGTCCCTGTTTGATTCCCCTTCACCGATAAACAAATAGAACATTTTCTTCTGTTTCTGCGCCGCTCTGCCCCCTCTCTTCCCTCTCATGCACATGGCTACATCCGTTTTGAAGACTACTCATTTGAAATTAGGGTCTCAACTCACGGATTTTAGACTCTACTATTTGAGGGAGAATGAGAGAAGTCCATGTGAAAGTCTAGAGAATACACAACGTCCCCTTACTTTCCTATCTATTAATTGTTTGAATCAATTATTTGCTAGTTGTGCAATAAAGAAATTGCATATATTTCTTTTCAATTTCTGATAACCTACACAAGTATGCAAAACCTCAATATTGCTGTCAAACTATAATCTTTTGTGCCATTATATGGTTATATTGCTATAAAATGTGATTGTACAGAAGTCCAGCCAGTATCAGAAAATTATCCCTTCTGTATATTGTAATGAATTGCTGACATTTATTCTTCTAATGTGCCGTAATTGATGGGAGATTTTGTTCTCTCCTGTTTAAGTTTTCTTCTTGGAAGTTACAAGTTTGTCACCGTAATAATCTCATATTTTGATCAACAATATATTCAATTACAGGGCATTTCATGCTTTCTTTGTTGCCTTATTTTTATTTGGCTGGACCAAGTTGATAGATCATGAAACCTTCGAATTATCTCATCAAACCTTCGAATTAATAATGCAGATTCCAGATGCTGAGAGAGCTCATTCCACACAGTGACCAGAAGAGAGACAAAGCATCTTTTTTGTTAGAGGTACATTCATATGATATAACATAAACTTTATTTTTATTTGTTTGTTTTGTTGCTTATTGATGCTTAATTTGAATTATTTGTAGGTCATTGAGTATATTCATTTTTTACAAGAGAAGGTGCACAAGTATGAAGGTTCGTTCCAGGGGTGGAATCACGAGCCAGAAAACTTAATGCCTTGGGTAAATGACGTACAAACCACTCTCATAAAGTGTGCAGGATTTACTAAATGAAAATAAGAGAGCTTCCTTGATAGATCAAATATTTACCATTTGCTACCATTTGATTCTTATTTCCTTGCTGGAAAAGACTCAGCAAGACATTGGTTGTACGTTGGTCAAGTGGATACATTCCTTAGTATCGTATAGGCTAGTTAAATGCCTCTGTATTCAGAAGTAACAATATCGGATTAATTTTTGTCACTTTTTTACCCCTAAAAAAACTGATTCTATTTTTCATTTAATGCAGAAAAATAATGACAGGCCAGCAGAAAGTTTTGAACCTCGCTGCACAAATAGTGGTGGGTCAGGCCCATCTCCAGCATTGCTGTTTGCTTCAAAGATTGACGAGAAAACCATCGCCGTTTCCCCAACAATTCCTGGGTGTACTCGGAATATAGAATCTGGCTTGAACACAGCCGCTACATCTAAGACAATGGATCATCATCCTGGAATAACGAACAAGGCTTTTCCAATTCCTGTTTCTTCACAGCCAAATTTCTTCACTCCTACCCAAAGCAGTTGTCCGGGCGGAGTGTCTCAGGTTACACACAGACTGGCATCTGATGCAGAGAATGGCATATATCAACCCTCAGTGGAAGGTCAGACTTTGACTGCTGCTAGTGAAAAGTTGAAAGAGAAAGAGCTCACTATTGAAGGTGGTGCCATTAGCATATCAAGTGTGTACTCAAAAGGGTGAGAATTTGTATTACTTTTACTTGATTAGGGTGTATAATGAGAACAACCAACCAAATCTTGTCCCACAAGCTGGAGTCAACTATTGAATCAATCGTAATGTCTTATCATGCATCATGTCTACAGTCAAACCCTTAAAATCTAATTAATTTGTGGTTCCCCTATAATTTTTATTTGTCTTCCCCTCTAGGTCTAGCTACCCTAAAGTTGATCTATTCTCCTTAGTGGGGCTTCTATCATTCTTATCCATACACGTCTAAACCAACTAAGTTGAATTTTTATCATATTTTCGATAACAGATGATTCACCAATATTCTCTCTTATGTATTCATTCCTAAAACTATTTTTCTAGGGTGTATAATTAAAAAACAGTCTTATTTTCTTTTGACGATTTCTAGATTGTGTTGGACGTAAAATTTGGTTGCATCTCCTCGTGAGCATTCAAGAATATAATAGAGAATGGAGATGTGGCAGGTGATTATAGGGACATGTTCTTTAATATCCTAATGACATCTTGACCCTGGCATGAGGGTTAAGAAATGATTGGCCAGGGTTACAGGGACGTGTTCGATTTCTTTTTTTCTGTCTAGGACTTACCTTTGAGAACTAGCCAACCCCATTGTCCCCCTGAATGCTTGCAAACGATAAATGTGTGTACTTAGTATTGTAAATTAAAGTCTGTCATGTTTTTGGGCAGGTTGTTAGATACACTTACACATGCACTGCAGAGTTCCGGAGTGGATTTGTCACAGACTAACATCTCAGTGCAAATTGAACTTGGTAAGCAAGCAAACATCAGACCAACTGTGCCAATGCAAATGTGTGGCGTTAAGGTATATTCACTCCCTTTTAAGCCAGCCCTTTCTGATGAACATAACTTGATCTCTAGCATTATTGGAGGGGAGGGGATAAGAAGGAAGGATTTACAATATAACTTTACACTATAAATCCCTAATTCCTCTCCCTTTCCCTCCAAAATCCCAACTCACAAACATACCTTTAAGTTCTATATTGTAGAACTGTGGAGTATTATCTTAATTTGTCAATCCTTTTGCTTTAGGATGATAAAGTTCCTTCCAACAATCAAAGGTTGGTGCGCCCTAGAGTTGCCAGCTCTGATAAGTCTGACCAAGCAGTAAAGAAGATAAAGTCGTGCAGAAGCTAATTCGACCGTTATATTCATTCTTTCCATATTATAATTCTTATTAATTATTTGGGGAAATTTTTTTAAAATTTATTTTTGGAAGGGAAATTAATATCTTCTATTGGCTTATTATCCAGCCAGGGTGAGATCGACTGTACATGTAGTGTCTTAGTTTGTTGGGATCCTTAGGCTCCCCAAGGAAAATAATATGCATTATTTTAGTTTATAAATTATGTATTTACAGAGGCTTCCATACTAATTGAGAAGCTGTTTTTTAAACAAGGCTTCCATTCATGTAAAGTTTGTAAACAGTTTGTCCTTCATTTGTTGCATATTTTTTTAACCTTGATTTTGGTGCTCAAGAGTGTTCTGGTTATGATAATAAAGAAACCTAGTGTAGTTCTTTACTTTTAGAATATTTGTATAATATGGTAGGGTAAAAGACTTCGACAAAGTTTTATATTATAAAAAATATAAAGAGAGATAAAAAAAAAATATTACATGGTTAACAACAACATTTACTTAATTTTAAAAGCGTTACATGATTGAAACAATAGAGAGTTGAAATATGGCCAACAAATTTACATAACTGAAATATTATATAACTAAATTTGTTACTTAATGAGTATTGTGGAATTGCTAGATATATTTCATCATGGCTGTCTATAGTTGCTAATACTGTATCATGAAATTGATCCTTCACATTTCAAAAAAAGGGAGGATAAACTAGTCCCTCTATTCAATATTATTTTAATCGTAAGAATTTATATGGAGAGATTGATTTGTCCATTTATCCCTTTTTTAAAATATGAAGTATCAATTTGAGATTTTTTAAATATAGAAGAATTAATTTGTCCCCTTATATTTTTTTAGGAATCAATTTAGGTATTTACTCTAAAAAAAAAAAGAAAAGTATTTGAAAAGTATTGAAAAAGATTAGAGAGAATTGTGTAGAAAGAGATATGTATAGGTACAAAAAGTAATAGAATACAATAAAATCAAATTTTATCATCTTGCAATGTTATCTTGCAACGGTAAAAAATTTCATTAATTGTAGAAGTAGGGAAAAAAAAAAAGTGGCATGGCAAAACTGTCACTGCAAAGTGTTACAATTTAAATTGCATTATAAATGGTTTTGGTCCCCGGCAGCAGGGATCCCGATCAATTCTTCTCTTTGCTCCAATGATGTTCTTGGAAGACCAGTCCCACTTGGTGGATCCTATTTGCAAATCAGGACGCGGATTTTCAGCCCCCCGAGAATCGTTCTACGGGCACTCGTTAAAGATTAGAAATAATAAATTTAAAATATTTTAATGTTAAATACTTAAACTGAAGTCATCCATCAATACAAAATTTACCACTTTTAATTGCCGAATGAGTGCCTTTGATAGGTAGTTAGGTAATACATATGGTGTGACATGTAAATTGGTACGACCATTTGTAGTCTAAATCCAAGAGTTAAAATGTCACGAAACCGTCACTAATAACTAAAGAGCATTAAGTAGTTTCTCCTTCTAGTAATTTGAGATTTATGAATAAGGGAGATATAGTACGCAGCACCAACCATCACGGTCGGATATAGGCCATAGCCCAGTTGGTAAGAAAGATTGTCGCTAGACTAGTTGGATTTGGATCTGATTAACAATCATTCGCTTTAAGATCAAGCATTTGAACAGAAACTAACTATTATGGTTGGTTAATTAATTAATTAATTTAGTCTTTGCTTTATGCGAGAAAGTGTTGTTAATTAAGCAGAAATGTTGTGGCCAATCTTAACGTGATGCTAAAGGAATACCCCTTGTTTCACTAAGTTAATATAATAATGTCTTTAAGGTTTTAATATTTGGTGCTTATGAAGTCCCTATGGTACTACTACCAGTAATAATGACACTCCTCAGTGTAACACTAGTATAACTGGACCCTTTATCCTAGGTGGGGTTTCTTGGATCATTCAATCTTATATTAGAATGGAAAAACTGAGAGTTCGTGTGAATTTTATTGGGATCTACTTCAGATTCAATTTCCCAATGAGCTTCTAGATTTCTCCAACTGTAGTATAGATTATTATGTGAGAATTTAGTTCTATTTGTCCTATGTACAAACTCTGATTTGACCAAAAACCATCCTTCAGCGCACACATACTCAAATAATATAGTTCCAACGTTTTGTTCTCTTCGAGTTTATACTTTATTGAATTATTACCAATCCTATTTTGGCAATCACCGACTGGATTCACAGTTTCAGAAAGTGCTGGTTTGAAATTTTCTGTCTGCCACTTTGTACAAAATTAGGAATTGAAATGTTAGTAGATTCCCTGAACTGGTAGTCCACTACTACTGATGCTGAAAAAAGGTGAAGAATACAACGCACTACTTTTGTGCAAGTCGCATAGAGCCCTTCCCACGCCTTAGACAATCAATGAGAATGAGAATGATTTAAATTGGAGACTTTCAATTGCTAAGGTGACTATGTGCAAAAAAAATAAATTACATGTATACTTTAAATTATTTACAAAAAGGTTTAAGGTAATTTTTATTTTTTGTATATATTAGAATTTTAAAGACAATTAGATTTGAAATTAAGATTTTATATGTCGTATTTAAGTCTTTTACTAGTAGCTGAGCACTAATGACTTTAAAATTATAGTAAACTTAGTATCATTAGTAGCAGCCAAAAAAACTGCATTATTAGCAATTCAGAAATTATATGTAAATATAATTATATGATATGTTACCCATATAAAAGAATATGTAATCGATTTAGAAGTGAAAGTAAAACTTGATTTTGGACAGACCACATGTGTCTTTTAGTATGAAAATCTAATTTCTCACATTGAATAATTGGTAGCAATTCAGGCACCATGTTGCCAAGAGGAATTCTTATACGTAATTGAAGCGCCACATGAATTTACTCCATACTCACTTTTAATTGAAATATCATTTTGATAGTAGATATGAAGTATATCCACATGATGCTCCATATACAACTAAGAATTTCTCTGTTTTCAATGGTTTATCATATTTTTTAAAAGAAGGCTTTTTAATTTTAGCTCATGGATCACTTAAATGCTCAGTTAATTGCTTAGAAGATTAAACTAACAAACACAATGTAATATTTCGGATTTGCTTTGAGATTATGGATGTTTTTGTTTCAGAATTTATAAAAAGTGAATATAAAACCTAAATTTTATATATAATTAAAAAAAATTGAAAACTAAATTTTTTTAAATTACTAATTTCAGCTTTTAAAAAAAAAGATGAAAATTGATTTTTCAAAATTCAATATTTTAAAAAAATTCAAATATATAAAAAGTAATTCTTTTTTTATAAAAAATAATTATTAATCAAAATAATCACAAACAAACCCACCCATAATTGTTTGAAATGGAGTTTTAAACCTATAAGAATCCTGAAATCTTTCAACGATCCCAACACGTTCGTCACTATATACATCTAATCGAAACTCCAATCCCGAGTCAATATTTTTTGCTCCACCTTGTGGCTTTCTATGGAATAATTAGTGGCGGAAACTTGTAAACGATTTGATAAGTTGAAGTCCCATTTTTATGATTGCATTTGCGCCCCACTAGTATTTTCAATCTAGCATATTTAAGGGGCCCTCACACGGTCACCATCATCATCTCTCTATTAAAATACAGCCTATATTTATCTGTAAGTATCAGTGTTATCAATTTTGATAATTAATTTAATTAAATTCGGAAAAATCCATAAATAGTTTTAGAATGAAAATTTTTTTTTGCTTTATTTTATTCACCGTTTGATTCGTCATTTATTTCATTAAAAATATAAAGAAACTGGGTAACAATGATTACCAACAGAGTTTAAGTGTCAAATAACAAATGAAACTTAACAAATCTTTTTTCTAACTTGGGAGTACCTAAAAAATTACTCTTATATTTAAGAGTGAGTCTTTATTTTAATCCTCAAAATATTATAAGTATAATCATTTTGACATTCAAACAAATTTACATTTAGTACTTCAATCATGCAAGGAGATACCACAATTGCCATTCTATGAAAAGATCATTAAATTGAGAAGCTAAATTAATATGATGTGTCATAATTAAATTATATTAAATCCATGCCTGCATTTTAATATTAAATTGATATCAGATGTTAAACTTAATAAATTAAATAATTGTCAAAAAGACTAAAATTATATCAACGTCTACTATGAATTTAAAGATATTAAATAAAACGGTACTTACCTGATATTGTAATTCTAATTTCTTTTTTGCACGTTAATACTAGTATAATTAAGATCACTTCTGTTTTATATTGAATTAAAAATAAGGAACCAAAAAAATAATAAAACATTTTCAGTAAAGAGAGAACATAAATAAACAGTACAAGAGTGGAGCCTTTAAATTTTGGTCAGAGTTGAGGTGTAATTTTCATAGGCCTTAACTCATTCTTGCCTGTTTAATGGATTGCTGGATAAATACGGTGCACACAAGTTGCGACTTCATTGTTCATTTCGTGGTTTGAGCATTTCCGCAATTTGGCTTCATATGACGGAGCGATCAGGACCATATTTGGTGACCCAGGCAATAGTATTTTGGTAATCAACAACAGATTAAGATGCATTATATTTTTCTTCAGGTACATTGTTGGATAAGAAAGGGAGGAAATTAACTACTACCAAAAACAACCCTCATGGGAAAAAGCAAGCAAAAATTGCTGAACACCGGGAGAAGCAGCAAGCCAAAATTTCAGAGAATCTTTCAACCCAATACACAGTCATTGGATGCATGATATGCCACATAATATAATCCATTACTGAGAGGATCTGTAAATACACCAAAAATATAAAATACAATTGCCATCTTGGCAAGACGTCAAAAGGAGCTTTAAACAAAGCATATTCCTGCAACAACCACACATATCAAACAATGCAGCAGCACTAATGGCGGCATAATAGAACAAACCAAAATCCCAATGGACCACTTTTAACTGTACAGATAAAGGTTCCAAAGAATGAAACGGTACAGAAAACTCCATTTTACCAAATTCTAAAGCTTATAACAGGGAAGAGATCACATGCTAGAGAATCACGGGAGACGAGAGTTCCCTTCTGATCAGAATTATTTGGCCTAGAACTACCGAGGGTTGATGGATAAGATGGCAGTTAGCAAATAAGAATCAATTCGAAATGGCAATGATTGTCAATATAAATATGAACTAGAGAGAAATACAAAAAGATCATCTGACCTACCATTCCCTGAATAGACAACACAAAAGAATGTGAAATTAGGAGGTAATAATACACGAACAAACAAATTTTATGGTGTATATAATCCAGAAAATGGAAATGATGACTGGATAGGAAGAAAGGAGGTAAAAGAGGAGGAAAAAAAAAATACATATTTATACCCTAAAAAACAGAGGCAAGTACCAATCAATTAAGCTTCCACGAACGGCAGTTCCAGTAATCCAAATTTGTATATGAATTCCTCCGTGTACAATGCAGTTTGAACAGCTCTCACCCTGTAATGGCAGGGCAGCTTCTATACATGAATGTGATGGATTATTTGCATATATAAAATATAAAGTATCCCCAGGCGCTTTGCTTGACTAGAGCTGTCATGAAGGCTATCCCACCCCAACCCCATTTCTCTATGGGACACCATGACTGCCTCTTTGATAGAAAAAGCTGTCATCTTTGCTAAAACTGTGGAGAGAAGTGTCTCAGTATCTGTGGTAGAGAACCAAGTGCACCAGGAGATGGCGCAAGTAAATTCCAGTATTTTCCATACACATCGCTATGTGCTACTCAACAGATCATCTGATGAATTTAAACACTCCTCTGGGTTGGCATAGAAATAATCCTCCTCTTTGGGCTTGTCAAGGATTACCAACCTTTTTGTTGGCTTACCCATGCGGTCAGCATGAGCTTCCTTCACAGCTGAAGAGAATTCATCCCAGTTCAGTACTCCATTATGGTACTGATCTATCAGATCCACAAGGAGCTTTCTGTCCAATAGTATTGTCTTCTTGAACCCAAGATATCTGCACAAGCATTGGAGGGACAAGTCATCTCACTTGGCACAGAAGTACTGACAATACTTAGAATCGGAGCAAAACAAAAAAGCAGTATTTGAACTTTAAACTATGCCAGAAACTGCCCTTTGCATCACCTCATAAACAAAAACATCCAATTATTTCTCAGAAGACGTGGATACAAAAATTGTTTCATGTGAAGAGCAATGTTTTTGGGATTCTGAGTTTTTAACTGCGCCCGAACACGCATGGGCGCGTGCTCACACTCACACACAACTGTTCCAAAAGAAACACATACATGACAATTTGCTACTATTGTTGGTAGAAACAAAATTTAAAATGCGTTTATCCATGCATGAGGGGTGAGGGTAAGTATTGCAACTACAAAATAACATGTTATAATAGCAGAACTGTACCTGCGATGGCCCTCCACTACTTTGGCCATGTTTCCATCATATGTGGGGACAAATATATCACTCTCTAATGAGACAAGATAATCCAATGCTGCCATTTGAGACGAATGATTTTGGAAGAACTGAAGGTCAGATGGTTCCAACAATGTTTCCTTCCTGACCTGTTTCAAGATAGCACAAAGGCAAATGGTAAGGACATT
The DNA here is from genome assembly GCA_031216105.1 of Dalbergia cultrata. Lineage (NCBI taxonomy): Eukaryota > Viridiplantae > Streptophyta > Magnoliopsida > Fabales > Fabaceae > Dalbergia > Dalbergia cultrata. Next base: position 51,920,764 of record CM062347.1, on the reverse strand, counting down.
AAACAATAACAACCATCCCAGTTACCACACTGCCTTAAGCTTTAATTAAACTTTACCAATTTTGGGTACTCTTTCGCAAGACTTGCCATTCTTCTTTCACCACCATATATTTCCCCCGCTGCAATGTAGATTTGAATGTTCTGATCAATGTCAAGAGCCCTAAGCGTAAGGGCGGTCTCCTCAGGTGTTAAAGGGCATAAACCATCTTTTCTTTTCAAATCAGAGTTAATTATTTTTTCTTTCCACCAAGGATAAGCATATCTGTCAATGCATAGGAATTTGACATTTAGAGAGAGTTTTATCAAATCCTTTTTACCTCCACAGTCATTGAAAAACCAATTGAAAGTTACAGAACAACTGAGCCATGAAAGTTACAACTTACAACTCACCTCATCCTTGTCAACTCTTCCACCTCTTCGCTGTTGCAACCTTGAGTACAGCCAGAAAATGCCAACATGTCCATCTCATACCTCAGATGAAGTACCAAAAATGGACCATTTTTCCTCAGAAGCTTGATCACCTTTCTGCCCAACTCCTCAATCTGAGGAGTAAATCTCAGAGCACTAAAGTTAACTCGGCATCGCAGCTTCTGAAGCTCTTGAGGTTGACCATTATTTGCCAGCCGAGCATCCGTCCGATTTAAATGCACAACTTTGTTCTTTTGTATCAAGGGTAGAATCTATAATAACAAATGTGCCTTTTGCTTTAGATTAGTGAATCAGAAACTTGAAACAACATAAACAAGATACAAAGCACAAAATTGCCAATCAGCCAATCGCATCACATGCTAAGCTGATTTAGGATACAAAGCATGTTTGAACTCTAACTGAAGGCCCAAGTATATAATAATAAAAACGAACCTGGTCCTTATAGTAAGATATGTCAGACCAACTAATGGGAGGCATACTGTAAAGTGCCCCACGTTCCACTCTCAGCTTGAGTCTAGGAGGCAACTCCTTCAATATCCGGACCTCATCTCTCAAGGATGTAATAAAATGATCCACATCAAATATGTCATGGAACTCACTACAAACAAGATAAAAGCAACAAACAGCTGCTGAGATGATATATCGTCGATCGAAAAAGCCTTCCACCCAAACAACATAGACTTAGACTCACCTGGGGTCAGCCCAAAAGGAAGCTTTATCCAACTCAGGGACTATAAGCGTGACATTTAAATATCTAGCAATGGCCACCATGTCACATATCTGCACAGTTATATGCATATCAGATGAGCAAATGGAACGAATAAAAACATACATAGCCTAGTTAGTTGAATTTAAGCACTTACCGCTGCTCTCATTTGGTTGAGTCCTCCATTGCACGACACCATCAGGTATCCATTGTTCTTATAAACTCCTGCTCAGAATTAGGTTTCGGAAATACCCATTTTAGAACAAAATCACGGCATCAACAAAATGTCTTAAAATGAAAAAAAAAAAAAAAAACTCGAAAAAGAAAAACGCATGACATAATCTTCAATTCGAAGTTATCAAGAAAAGACAAACATAGCAAAGAAAGCACAAACAGTCAAAACTCAAAACACACACGAAGAAATGCATCAACCTGTTTTCAGCTCTCACAACCATGAGGAAAAAAGAAGAGCAGGGCAATTATGGAAATTCAGTGAAACTGAAAGGAACCCCAAAAAAAAAAAAAAAGAGGAGATAATTGGATTGGAAATAGATAATACTGACTCTTGGGAGGGAGAAGAACGGGACGCGGAGATGGGAATTGTTGAGAATCGACGGCGTCGAGGGCCCTAACGGCGGAGGAAGAGTCGTGAGTGAAGCAAGAAGGCCAGCCCTTCAACACTCTGGGCCCCCACACGTCACCTAACGCCGTCAACTGCACGATGCAAGTCCACAGTAACACCGACGTGGTCGCCCGTATCATCCACATCTTCATCTTCGACCTTGATGACGAAGCTGCAGCACCAGAAGATGCTGCTGCGCCATTACAAATGGAAGAGCCTTTCACCTTTTCCCTCTCCCTCAAACCCATCCACCGTAAATCTCGCCACCTCTTAATGCTGCTATAATAACCACTATTCCTCTCACTTCTTTCCTCCGGCCTGCACATCGATCTCACATCCACAACAATGCCCCAATGCCGCACAGCAACCCTAAATCCCTCATTCAATCAAAACAGACAAAAATAACCGTTTCTCTCTCTCTCTCTCTCTTTTGTTTCTTCCCAAGATCCGAGGTTAACAGAAACGGCGCCGTATCGAAACGAGGAAACCACAACCATCCGCAACAATGCCTGCCAACGGAAAGATTTCGAGTTCAAGAAGGCACCAGCACCAACCAAACCAAACCAACTTCAAAATTCTGTTACGCTTATCCAAATAGGAACCGAACAAGAAAACGAAAATTAGAGATCTTCGAATTCAGGGGAAAGAGAATGTTTGAAGTGGCGGCGGCGGTTGCGGTGGTGTAAGGAAACGGGCGGCGAGTAAGGGAGCGCGAGTGAGAATTACTATAGGCAGTGCCTGCAAGCGGGTGTGAGAGAGAAAGAGAGAGAGAGAACAGAATAAAACGCAAACACAAAGACATTCTGAGTTGACACATGCCAACTCGGCCCGCTCGCTCGCGCACACAACATACCAACCAACCCGACGGTGCTAACCACGGTTAAGCCCACTAGCCCATACGGTTAGCTAAGATCGTACTACTCGCCTCGTAATGGACTAATGGCTACGAATAATGCACACAATACTTTGGGTATCGTATTTATATATCGGTGTGTTAGATTTTGTATGATATACATATTTGTTATATTTAATTTAAATTTTACATTTTCTTTAATTTAAGAAATTTCTCTCATATCTTATAAAATTTATTGATATCAGTACTTTTTAAATGATGTGTGACTGAATATTTATCACTGTTACACTAACTAAATTTATTAATATTTTAAATATTTATGATTAAATTACAACTATTAAATTCAAAAAAATATTAACATTTATACGATATCAAAACAAAAAACCTCAATCAAGTATTGAAATAAAATAATATAAATAAAATTATAAAAATAAATATTATATAATTTTTTCAGCTTATAAAAAAATAAATTTATATAAATAATATTTTAAATAATATATTATTTTCTTTTAAAAAATTTATTTTAAATATTTAGTTTTATATATATTCGTCCCCGTAGCGCAGTAGTAACTAGATGCAGTTGCTGAGTTATCATTCTTATCATACGCCTTGGTCCACCGTAATTCAGAATATTTTTTTAATACACCTACGTGTCACGCATTGGATTTAGACACGTGGTTGTTTGTGATTGCGGGCTTTGGAAAGTGGCGATCGTATGTTAGCGGTAGGTGGTATGGATCTGCCGTCTGCCGGTTAATTCTGCGGCCCATTTGTATCGTGTCCAACGTGCCAACATCATATCGCGGGATTTTTCCGCGCTTTCCTACTTCTGACTCATACATTCTTCCTTTCTTCTTTTTCATTTTGGGAATGGAAAATTAGTCATGCAATTTTTGGTTCGGCGACACCTCATTTAATATCTGGTCCAGCTAATATAAATAAATGTACATCTTCATCGCATTTATTCATTTCATGAAAAAAGAATCTCCGTCACATCTATGAATAACGAGCACAATATATATATATATATATATATATATATTATGAGATAAATCATTAAACGTTTGTAATAAAACCGTTGAGGCGTCCGTATCCAAATTTAATAAAGTTTGTTTTTAAGTAAAATCAACTTGATTAAGATTTGGCACTTGAGATTAGCCTTTGCATTATTACTGCATTAAATGCGTGTAACATATCTGACACACATACTCATTGATGAAGACAGAGAGGTAAAAGAAAAAAGGTTGATGGAGGTGACTGGAGGATGGAGTGTTTGAGATTGAAAATAAGGTTGTCCAATTTCATTTTCTCTTCTATAGTTTGCTACCTCAAAAAAGGAAAGAAATATTTAGCGAGAATTTGGTAGGCTGCGGTATGTTCACGATAAACTAACTTGAAATTTTGATATGAATCTAAGACTGACTCGACTCGCACATTGAAAATTCCCGCCGTTAACCTCCGTCAGAGTGTCGGTTCTGCCGTTATGATGTAATCGACCTTAGGATGGTTCATCAATTTGGACCATCCGATTGTAGTTTCAACCAGGTGTCAGTATCTTAACTATTCAACGGCCAATCTTTGAGGACCCACCTTACTATTTCCATGCCCCCGTAGACGGTGATTGATCAATGCTCTAAACTCTAGACGACAATTGATGCAGGGTCCCCTCCCAACAAATTCTTCCGCTTTCACAATTTTGTTTTCACTTATTAAAATTTTATTTTAATTCTTCAAATTTTGTTTTCAATTTAACATTTAAAATGTTATCAACAATGAACAATGCTAAACACTTGAGTTGCAGATTTTCCGCTACAATGTGATTTGTTAGAATAATATGTCAAAATTATTAGCTATAAAATTATTAATGTGCTTTAACTTAATAACTTACAGTCCATTTGATTTAGATTTTGATATAATTATTTTTAAAATAATTGAGTTTCAAAAAATTGATTTAAAAATAATTGGTTTGTGTTTGGGAATGATATTTAAAAGTGAGTTATAAAAAATAGTTAAAATAAAATTAGTTTTCCTGACATGATTACCAAAATGGGTTGTGATAATTTGTCCTTTTGTGTTTGTAAAGTGTAAAAATGGATATTGTGGTCATTTGATTATTCCCGTTTCCACATTGCAAAAGCAGTAGCTAGATCTTACTAGCTTTAACAGAAATTCATTTCGATCAAAGTGTACCAATTATTTTTAATGCAGAAAGTAAACCAAACATATTCACTTTTATCCAAACCAATTTTCATAACGGCAACGAAAAAAATTTGGGTATCCAAACATACAATTAAACTTTTAAGAGAAATAATTTTATTATATGGTATCAACATAAAGTAATAAGCCTATAAAAGACATTCATGTGAGAGGTATATTAGCTATGAAATTATTAATATGTCATAATCCAATAACTTAAATGTGGGGGATAAATTATTTCATGACAAATTATAGAAAAATCATAATAGAAAGACAATAGTTAGCCAATCCAACTTAAAACATCAAGGTTTAACGGACTAAATATATCAACGGTTTAAACAAAAAATATATATTAATTTCTACATTTTTATCCTCAACGCTTCAAATTAAATATGGTTTTAGGATTTTATTTATGTTTCAAAGTAATTTTCATTTTAGAATTTCAAAAATAATTTATTAACTTATATTGACATGTGAACAAACAATTCACTTAGATTATTGTTGAGGAGTAATGATAGGTTGACAATAAAATATAACAAAATTCCTATACTTTTTAGTTTTTACTTTGTTACTATTGTATGTGATAATAGTTCTCAGTCATCCCACCTACTCATCACATAATAAAGTAAAAAGCATGAAAATGTTATTGTACTTTCTTGTTAACCTATCATTTTTTATTGTTGAGTCTATTGAAATGAACTTCCCCCAGTCAACTAAAATTGATTGAACGCTCCACTTGATCCGGTGTTGATTGAATCTTTCCGAACTGCTATTTGATTAGGTAAAATGAAAATGTTCAACATTATTCTTAGAAGCTAAAAACGTTGATTATTTTAATCAATAAGATATTAGTCGAAGTGAAAGAGACTCTCCGACTTTTATTTATTTCTCGAGGGTGTAACTGAGAAAAAAAATAATTAAAATTGTCTAAATTCACTAAACAAACAGTCATTTAAGAAAATTAAAATAAAAAAGGATAAGTATTTGAGAACAGGGTAATGGATATATAAGTATGAAAGTATAAGTGTGTTAGGAGTTAGTGATTTGGGTGATTATATGAAATTACAGATTTAAATCTAATTGTTATTGGTATTAAAAAAAGACAAAATACCTAAATTGGTCACTCATAAATATATCAAGGGCAAATTAATTGGACTTGCAACAATGAGAAAAAAAAAAAGACCCACAAAATTTAAAAGTTTCGAATTGGTACCTCACTTTTTAAAAAATGAAACAAATTGGTCCCTCTATACAATTTTTTTAACTATATGAATATGTAAAGAGATATCAATTTGGCTCTTTTTTAAAAAGTGAGGGACTGATATGAGATCTTTAATTTTCAAGAGACTATTTTATCTCCTAATATATTTATAAGGAATTAATTTAGGTGTTTAGTCTAAAAAGAAGAAACTAAGAGTAAAAGAGTTACTCACGACCACACAAATGGAGATAAATATACAATTAACTATCTATGTTTTCAAATAACTATTCACTTTTAAAATTTTATTTTTCATAAGTAATTGTCATTTTTTAAAAAAATAGACAATATTAATCTTTTTTTTCACTTATAGCCCTCATACATTAAGTGGAGGAGAGATAATGAGTGAAAAAATATTGAGAAATAATTAAGAAAAAGAGATAAGTAATAAGGGCATAACCTTTTGTAAAGCACTATTAAATTTTTCATGTCTTCAGGTAAGTAATGATTTATGTGCAGTGAATAATTATTTAAGAAGGAGATAGTAACATGCTACACAATGCAATTTTATGCTTCCAAAGGATGAACTCCCAAAGGAAAGTTTCGCTTAGAAAAAACCTCCCGAAGGAAAGTTAGAACGCTAGAATGGTCGTTGAATAAAAGTTCTCCTTTTTTTCAATCACTGTGGTTGATGTTGTTCGAATTAAGTTATTATTATCCAAAAGAAGAACTTGTGCATTCTTTCTCAGTTCATTACTTTGGTCTATTATTAACTACTCACAGCATTTTTCCCCCGGCATCTTCTCCTTCCCTTTCGCATTTATCCGGGCCGTTTTGCAATTATATTCTATAGACAACTAAGAGTTAGGCATTTGCAGTAGATTAATTATTGATTTGTCTGTATTTTTTGGACAAGTTAGCTAGATCATCTCACAAAGCCATTTTTTCATTTTAAATCCTCATTGCATGTCGCACCATACCGAACTCGAAACTGATCTCAACTCAACTAGAAGCTTTTGCATTTAAACTTGACTCTGCTATGAAAATTACCTAATTAAAATAACTCCTCTGCCTATCATGTAACCTAAGCTGGTATTCTAAATATTTAGTTATGGATTTAATTTCTATCAATATATATGAAAATGGTCTCATAATTAGAGATTTATCCTCTTAGAAGAGTTCTCATTTTAAAGGAATTAGTTATTGTTGCTTACCTTCGAACATAAAGGATCTATTAAAAATGTATTGGGGCTCATGCCCTCAGCAAAATTTTATAATTTATTTAGGAGTATATATATATGTGTGTTTATTTTACCCATATTATTTACTAAATTTGATCTCATATTAATCTAAAAATTATATAAAACTTAATGTTATGTGTAGGTATCATTTTTGACCTCATTGATTAAATTTTTTATATCCATCTCATTGTCTAGAAAACCAAAATAACTCCTCTAACCCAAAAAAAAAAAAACTTTGTAATCTCCACATTAACCCCCACCCCCCTTATCTCCTTTTGTTACAAATTTTATGGCATATTTAATTATTGTTTCTACTTTTTTATTTTTTTTGTATACTTTTTATTTATTTATTCTGCTTTAGACTATTTGCTTCATAAAATCCTAAAAATAAAAAATTCAAGAAATGAAAACCGAATCCAAAACATTCTCTTTTATATATATATATATATATATATATATTTGAGTTGCTACATATAACTTTGCTTTAAGATATGGCTATTTCATAATATCTATCTATTTCAAACACTTTTGGAATGAAATAAAAAAAAATTATTCTTACTGTGTAGGGCCTTCCATTCAACTCATTGGCCATGATACTTCTCCTGTGAGAACGTAAAAAGAGGGATAATATAGAAGCTAGGTAACATGGTAATATTTGGTTTGAGTTTCCAGTTTTTTATTTTTATTTTCAGTATTTATTTTATAAAATCCTCAAAACTAAAAATAAAAACTGAGACCAAATAAGCCCTTAAATTCCTTTATCTTTTAGCATAGACTCGGATCGTTTTAGGTGTTACTAACAATGTCTTAGAGACGGAGTGTGTAATCGGGTAGTTAGGCTTTTTTTTGAATCATTTTCCTTTTCTACAAAGAAAAAAATAACAATTTTCTTTTACAATAATAATAAAGCATATCTAAGATATAACTCAAGGGGTGTGGTTGAGTAGTAACTACTCATTTACCTTTAACCAAATATCAAGGGTTCGATCCTTAGTTTTGAGTATAGAGCAGCCTTAAATTTCCGGACCAGCTATCCCACCCTTTGAAGTGCCAATAAATCATTAGTCTCTGTGCTCGATAGTGGATATTCTAGTGTTACACTAAAAAAACAAAAGCATGTCTAAGATTTGACATAGTGGATTATAATTATTCGAGAAAGATGTTCTATTATTTTTTAAAAAATGTTATTCTCTTTACATTTTATTGTCTTCTTACATAAACTGATAAAAGAGAACATATTAAAAATCTCAATTTGTAAAATGATTTTTGAGACAATTATTATCTCAATGATAATACTAAAAACACGATATGGCAAAGTCAAATTTAATTTGATCCTTGATCAATTTGCTTTATTTTATCTATTTATTTATTTTTTGGTTATAGAGAACTTCTAGTGAAATTAAGGAAAAATAGGGAAAGGGATGGATAAATAGGGATAAAATCTGTGATCTATTACTAACAAACTCCTAGTCACTTAGATAAAAAATGGTGCATGTGAGCTAAAGCTAATTGATAATTTACTCTTAAGTTGCTGACCTCTTTTCCATTGTTTCCCAAGCCATTAAAAAATCATGTTATTTTGGATACTTTATTATTATTATAGAGCACAACATGGGACGTTAATTATAGACAAAGGTTATGGCGGCTACTTGCAGATAAAGCTCGTTTTCCCCAAAAATGATAGGAGTAATATTTATTCAATAAGTCTCACTCAATTACTTAATAATTGAATGCATCTAAATTTTAATTTTGTCTCTGTATTTCATGCCAATTTAGTCTTTCTCTTCAGCTATACATGAAAGTACCATTTCTGTTTATCTTTTTTTTATCAACCACTTTTGATTTTGTTTTGTTTTGTGATGAAAACTAATTAAATTTCTTTATAGTATTTTCATCATAAAATTGTTTTATTCTTTCCCATATCCATCGTATTCGATTCAAAATAAAGAGATAAAATAAGTATGAAATAATTAATTACCCATTAGAATATGAAAATAACCTATATTTATTTAAAAAAAACTCAAAAATGATGCGGAGAGTAGAAAACTATACATCCTTAAAAAACTGAAAATGAAGGGGAAACATAATGGTCATAAAAAACACTTTAATAGTCTGTGTTTACCGTTTACTTCGTTAATCCGATCACAAGAACTTGACCAAAATATAAATTAAAAAGTTAAAACAAAAAAAGGGGAGAGAGAGAGAGAGAAAAAAAAAAACCAAAAAAGACGAGATGCGTTAAACTTAAAGCAAAACTTCAGATTTATCCGCCGCTTGTGATTGACGCCGCCCAATAACTACTCCCCCATTTAGCATCCTTATATGCGTGCGTGTGTTTGTGTGTTTTTTTCTTTGTGCCGGTGGAGTAGCATATAGCAAATTTCTATAACTGACGTAATGAGCAAAAAAACTTGTACTAATTCTAATTATAGAAAATGTGGGGCTGACTTGACTTGATCATTCATCCATTTTCATTCCATCAACCAATCATTTTTTACAACTTCGATGAAATACCACGTAATTCGGACTCACAGAACAAGTTATTTATTTATTGTTATTGCACACAAATGACATATTCTTTCACCATATAAAATATACATGTGCCCGCTCCCAATGCAGTTAATTGCTCTATATTCTAATCAAATACTAATATGCAAGCATGAGAAAACAACCAATTAAACTCGAGCGTCTATGCTGTTTAAGCCTTAGTGGCTGCTCTTGGACTATTTCAGGGTCTTCCTCCTCGTTGGAGCCATGCGGATATACGAAGTACAATAATAACATTAGAAAAGATTAATTTGTCTTTGGGCGGCAGTTTTTAAATAAACTTGGGAATTGCTTATACATCAGAAGATGACACATGAATTCTGTGAAAAAAAATTGAAATATATGATGCCATTGGGTTGGAATCAATTGCAACTTGCAAGTAAACCCTTTTCTTAATTTATGAAATCTTTTGGATAAATCTTGCGTCAATGTTCAATCTCTCCACAGAAAAATCCTTCTTGGATTTCATATATAATCCATTTATTTTTTATTTTATTTTTTCAAAATAAATGGCGGATTTCGTTGTTAACCTTTTGCACTCACTATAAACAATTTTTACTAGCTAAATTAATGGACCACATTGCTTACAAGAAAAAACCGATTCAACGGTTTAAGACTTTAAGCAAGCTTCATTAAAAATATAGGGAAGTTCCTTCTTCCAAGCATGTTTGCCTTGGCAGCAAAAAAGAACGAATGATTCTTGATAAGTTATGATTAGATATAGTTTGATCACACTATCAACAATACTAATAATAAGCAAAACAAATACAAGCCAATGATTCCAACTTTCTTTTGATTATCGTTGCGTGAAGTTCACTTCTGTTTCGCAGCGTCGCATCTTCCGGTTTAACACTTTAATTGAAGAAAAAAGCCAACAAAGAGAAGTAGATAACATAAGGAGAAGGTCATGAATATATGAACTGTGGGATTGACCCATCACTGCTTCTAAAAATAAAAATTGAAGAGGTGGAGGCAAGGGGTTATTTTGGGTTAATGGAAAATGACACTTTGCATGAACAATCTAATCTTATCCTCAAACTACTAAACGTGCTTCCCGTTTTTCCTTTGAAGGGAAAAAAGCGGATGACTCAGATAAAAAAGTTAGCTATAGGAAAAAAAGAAAAAAGAAAAGTGGCAGCCTAGCTAGCAGCATCAGTTATTTGGCGGTAATTAGGTCATGTGCTCACATGATTCCAATTTATACATAACCCAGCTGGAGAGTTATAAAGGCATAACTCAATAATAATTGAAAAAAAAAAGGAAGAAAAAAGCTAAAAGAAATAATTAAAAAAGATAAAGTGAAAAGTACCATCTGAATATTCCAAATGTATAACTGATAAGCAGCCATTTAATATCTGGCAATTTTAGTTGGTTTATGACATGTAACAAAACAAATTGAAAAGATGAATGAAAGAACAAAATTGATCAGGCATGGTGCTATTGCAAACCCCCAAAATAAACATAACAAACGCATAAGAACAAAGCTAATTGTAAATAAAAAAAAAAACTGCTGTGGATGATGCTTATCATAAACAAAAAAGAAATTTTACTAATGATTAATCTGGGACATGGGGGGAAGCAAGAGAGCAGTTACACTTAAATTTATATTCAGGGCCTACTTTGTGGGGCATAAAATTGAATGTGCATTAATCAAATCAAACAAAAATGCAATCATTTAAAAGCTTTGCTATGGTTCTCAAAGCCATATATGAAGAAAAGGTTATGGCAGACACGCCAAATAAAGACATAAATTAACAAGAAGACTCTGATTTGCAAATGGAACAGAAAATAATAATCCAAAAACTGACTGAGTCAAGTGAAGGTATGGTTCTCCGGGGGAAATGGTGGGAAACATTCTTATTTTTTCGATTAAGGAACTAAAAATGGAAATTTTAGCATTGGAAAGACAAGTTTTGATGTATCCAAAGTGTGGAATGCATTAAAAACTTTTGAATCTTGCTTTTTTTCGTATTAGTAAAACCCTTATTTTTTTACTACTTTCTTATTGATTTTTTATCAATACTTGTCTCATATAGATTTAAAGCCGTGTTTTCCTCTTTTGGTTTTTGTTTTGGAATCAAATTGGATCGCACTTAGACTTATTAGTTGAGTCACATAGAAGTTGGAGCCCAAAAGCCAGATGACACCGAAGCAGAAAGATCTGGATCAACCAAATGGATCCTACTCGGGCAATTGAGAAGTAACATAGAAAGCAACTTACGGACTAGGTCAAAACAAATACAGAAGTCAACAAAAAGCACTTACCCATTGGGCTCACATTTATATTCATCATCAAAAGGAACTATGAGTGGCAGCCAAACCAATAATTGATAGAGAATAGGATGCTTATGCCCATAAATGAACATCAAATTCGTTATCAGATGTTAACGAAAAACCAAAAACTTCCTTTAAAGCCTCAACAGCATGTCAAACAACCAAGTTATTCTTCAATTATTTAATCTTTTTGCTTTTTTTCTCTCTGGATTTCAAGTTACTTTAATAGGATCGTAACATACATAGCAGGATAATAGATAACTGATCGAGCACCAAACAACAGCTCTATGTTTTTTTATTTTTCTTAACATTCTTCTTATATACTTTTTTTTTAAAAAAAAAAAGTATTTAAAAGCAAAGCTCAACAAAACTAGTCACCAAATAAAGTAACGTTCTTTACAATCACAAATGCGACCTTCACCCCTCAACCTGGGAAACTACTAACACCATGAATAAAGGGGTGTGGAAGCATAAATGCAGGCATCATGGACCGGCTCAGCCACTGTCTGTGTCACATCAATAAACCAAGCCACATTTCATCATGAATATTCTCAGGCATGATGTAACCACTTCTTAAATGTCAGCCAACAATTTCACGCAACGTCTATGATTTCCCCCCTTCATCATCCTGCACATTCAAGCAAGTTTTGTATTAAATTAGTAAAATATAAATGCTGGCCAATATCAATGAATGATCAAATAAAGCTTTAGACTGAAGTTCCAACTGGGCCAAGGAAATCTTCTATGATAGGGAAAAGGGGTGTCTCTGTCTTTGCTCAATATGGTCCACATAAAGGCATCCCCTACTTTAGTAATAGTAAGCAAGCACCTATCATTTCCAAATTCCAACGAAGGCAAATTCTAATTCCCTTACAACAAGCCCTTGGATTATGACCATGCAAGAGCACGCAATAGCTTATTTCAAACGGAAAGGCTAAACCTTTCTTCCAGTTTGTCCGAAAAAACAGATCAACTGAAACAGTAGGATAAGGAAAATCAGAAACTGGCATGAAGGAGAGTTTTACCAAATAATTATATTGAATCGAAACCTCAGGTTTCAATAATTAATAGTTGATCAAGGGCTTATCCAAAATGTCAACCAAAAATATATTGTTTCAAAAATAGAAGGCAAAGATGACACTAAAAGGAAGAAGAATAAAGTTAGAAATAATAAGAAAAAGAAAAATAGTGTCTTAATTAACTAGTACTGGTATAAATTATATGATACTTACCGAACTATCCACCAGGTTGTCCAAATCATCATCCAAGTCGCCATTGCCATCACCTAAAAGACCACAGAGATATTTGGCTAATATAAACTCTCATCAAAGCTTGAAGAGTAAATACTCGAATTGGTTTTATAAAGACAGGTGAGGCATTAAGTTGGTCCTCCAAATATTTTGGAATCAATTTGGTTCTTGCTCATGTAATACAAGGATCAAGTTCAGGACCAAATTGATGTCCAAACTATATATTGAGGAACTTCATCAACGTCCATTTTCATATTGAGGAACATTTGATGTACATTGAGGGTCCATATTGAAGTCCATTCTAAATATAGAGGGACCGAATTAATGTCCAAAATCTATAAAGGACAAACTTGATGTCCAATGCATTTGGAGGGACTAATTTGAGTGGAAAAAAAAGAAGTCCAGTGCACAAGGCTCCCATCTGGTGAGGTTTGGGGAGAGTAGATGTACACAACCTTACCCCCACCTTGTGAAGAGGTTGTTTCCAGGATTTGAACCCATGACCTTCAGGTCACAAGGCAGCAACTGTATCGTTATGCCGAGACTCACCCTCGGAAGGACTAATTTGTGTATTTAGTCAAATTTGAATTTACCTATAACTATGAGGACATGAAGCACCCACAACACATCTTTAATCCAAATTATATTTATATTCCCATAGGAACACCGTAACTTACTGAATATACCACTTAATTCTGCAATTCTTAAAAACATGGCAATCAAGAGTAACAGGCAAACACAAAGAAAATGGCAGTCCATCAAGTAGGATCAGCTTATGCAAGGAAACAATTTCTGGATACATTGGGACTGTTTGGTTTAAGTTTAACAGAGAATGAAAACTCAAGCCAAAAAGGCTCTTTAGTTCTGTCAAGAAAAAGAGCAGAAATGATTGAGACAGTTGGAATTTACAACTGACAAGACCAAGAGCTTGGCTGGATAAGGGATAATTGGGAGGGGCACATAAAAAGAAAATTATTCCCACTGTTTGGGAGTTTAAAAATTAGCAAAGAGGAACCATCCCCCCTCAAACTCTCACTATTCGACTCCAAATTGTGCGGTAATGAGGGAGAAGAACTTTGCTTTTGTCTTAACAACTTATGATTACCTATTTACTCAACAAATTCAGTTACTTAAATTATTTTTATAAGGGTTATATTCAAATCTTTACAGCATTTCACCTTCCCCTTTCTTCCATCACATTCTATAAAACTGCCAAATCAAAAAGCCACTATCAGCCAAAAGATGCATAGATGAAATGCATGGCACAACTCTATCTATTTTTGATATTATATCATTAACATCCTTTTAGTTATTCACTTATTCTGAGAGTTAATTAATTTTAAATATAAATTATTAGTGGAGATGCACCAAACTTGTTAGCAATAAACCAAAATATTCTTAAAAACAATATCTGGTTGTGGGGGATAAGATTGCATATATCTATCCTTCTAAGACCCTACCAAGAGAAAGCCTCGTGCAATAGGTTACCCTCCATTCTTCAAAAATAAACAACAGATTTTAATGGATAAAATTGATAAGGTGTACCTTGGTCATTGTCACTGTCTCCTGTGTCTCCCAGAAGAAATAAATCCAAGTCTTGTTCATTCGTTGAAGTTGAAGTTTTGGTCTCTTTTTGCACTTCCTGCACCTCTTGATTAGAGGTCAATCCAACTTCTGATGGTTCCATCATGTTGTGATCTTTTACTTGTTCAGATGATTTTATTTTAGCGTCCTGCATCTCTTGATTAGCTGTCAATCCAACTTCTAAAGGTTCCATCTCCTTGTAATCTTTTACTTGCTCAGATGATTTTAGTTTAGCATCTTCCATGTACCGATTCTCATAGCTATAAGAAATCATAAGATAAAGCAGTTTACCAGGAGTCACAAAAAATAGAACTAAGCCTAGGTTAGGGAATTTCTAGAAATACCTTGCATATTAAAACACGTACAAGTATAACTAATAATGTGATACATTTCCACAAGTATACTGATTTTTGAAAGGAGTGGACCATTATGCTGCTAAAATACTGCACATCCAACAAAATTTTTAGATTATACTGTGCAAAATTGTTAATTTCAACAACTCAACCAGCATAGGTGGATAATAGCATTCAGCTGCCTACATGAGCTCTCATATAACAATCCAAATATTGTTTTGAAAATTTTCCCTGCTCATGTTACCTGAGAAGAGGTTCTTTCAATCAATTATTGTGGGTAATTTCATATCTCAAGGATGAAAATAATAGATCAGTGGGCAAATTACACTAACATTCCCTGGGTTTGGTAAAATTCACCCCAACTCCCCTCTATTTGTTTAAGTGACACTGACCTCCCCTCAATGTACTGCTCATTGTGTGACAGAGACAATGATAGTGTAATGATTTTACAAATTCAAGGATAGTCGATGTAATGATTTCATAAAATTAGGAACCTTTTGAGCAAATTTTATAAATTGAGGAAAACTGAGGTGAATTTCATCAAACCTCAAGGATGATCAATGTAATTTAGCCTAAATCTTTTACATACTTTGGGAACCTTCAGCACAATGTACAAATTCCAATATTCTAACTTAAAAGTAATCATTTTTATCCAAATAATTAAAAAAAAATTGTTGTCATTGTTAAACACCCTCAGTAAGTGATATTTACCAAGGATAAATTACTTACGGTGCAACGTGATTATTCACAAGTATAAAATATATTCTCCAAAACTTCCTCTCTTTCATGACACGTGGACACAGCTCATACCTCAGTCTTGAAATTTCCTGCAACAAATATGAAAACTGAATAGTGAGAAAGCATTATGTTCCAAATATGTAATCAATAGAAAAAAATAATAAAATAATAATCAACATAGAAGACAAAATAACATGTATGCACAAACCAACCCATAAATCCAGGCAAAAAATCTTATTTTCTTCATGCTAGATTAACACGAAAAGATGCAGTGTCCATGAACCCTCAATTTGCTTCAACAACATACTTGGATATTAGAATAACACACATCTCATGATTCAACCATCGTAGCATGTTTTCACCAATCACCATGAGTGGCTCCAACAAAGCTGACAGCCACCGAACTATGACAACGGACAATTATACCTCACCTTGCTGCAGTTCAGGGTTGTCTGCTCTTACACCCTTATCCTCATTCATTCTCCCGTTCTCTTTCCCTTCACCAGTTCATCTTACACCCAAATCCTCCTTGAACAGCAAAGGTTAATAGTAATTAACACATAAATAATCCATAACATCTGAATCCCATTCGCACTATAACTTCATATTTACAACATTTCGAAGTCACTGCTTTATTACTATTATACCCCAAACATAAGCTCCAATTGCCAATTATCCCGGTAGAGCAATTCATCTATTCTACATTCCTTGCGAGTTAACAGATATTAAGAACTTCCCATTCCAATCCTTAAGTATGCATGTAATTTTTTATCTATTATTTGTAACTATTTGTAGTATTCAAGTCCACCTAGTGGGAGAAGGTTTGGTTGGTGTGATCTGTAAGACTGTAACTAACTACTTTTAAGTAAGCCAACAAAGTTCAAGAAGAAAAAATGAAAAAAAAATTTCAACAAATTTGATGGATTTGAATGTAAAACTCCAAATAACTATCTGAACCTTCACCACTTGAACCAATGATTAGGCCTTGGGGCTCAATAACAAACAACTAAAAGCATGAATTCTTTTTGCAGCTCACTCCCAATTCTCAGTTCTGCATCAGAAACCCCATGTTCCTCCATCATACTCACTACTCAGCCTTTCCTATTTGTCTAGAAAAAATAAATCATCAAGACAACCACACCTAAATAAAGACTGGATGCAACTATTATCAAGAGATTCAAGACATGTAAAGTTTTCAAGTAATTATGGACATTGTATACTGTCCAAAACTCTAAGACAGAGTTCCTAATGAAAAAGCAGGTTTTGCTTCTTAGCCAACATAATGGTTTACATGTTAGTTTTAAAAAAAATTGATTTTAATATAATTGGGGCTTCTCTTAATTAAAGCGCTGAAAAAGTACCATGCAGTTAACTAACATTCATAACAGTAGTCATGGCCTTGCAAATTGCAACAGCTTTGATACATTTTCCCAGTTTTGGGGAACCACTACTATTCTGGTTCACTGAACAAAGGATTAATATAGTATTTAATCCTCAAGATAACTTGATCCCGTACTACTTAAAGATGATACCTTGACAGTAGAAAGAACAAGACTGGCATGTTTTTCCTGCCACTCGGTTAGATCCTGCCTAACGTTGGAAACAGCAGGAACATCAAACACTTCCGTATCATCTGCAAATAAATAGCAACCAAAATTAAGATAAGCTTCTCATGCGAAGAATAAAGGGAACCACCAACAGAATAAAAAAACAGCATTTAAACCTCCTAGTATTAATTAGCACTAAACTGAACATTAAGTGTTTTCTTGGTTAACCATGTGTAAACTAGGATGACATTATTTTTAAATTTTAATTAAAAAAGGTAGAAAATAAACTACACTCACTTTCACTTTAGAGCATAACCCTAATCCTTCGAGGGAAAAAAAAAAAAAGATTAACAAGGGAAAATTTAAAAGAAAAAAAAGACCTTGAAGAGGGAAATCTCGGAAGGTGGTGGCGGTTATCCCTGTAACGAACTCTCTCAACTCGTCGGTTATGCCGAAAGTCTCGAGGTCGAGATCGTTGGGCTGTGATTGGGCCGTGATTGGGCTTGGGCTTGGACTGGCGGTGGTGGTGGCGGTGGCGGTGGGGCCTTCGGCGAGGTGCTTGATCTGATCGGCTCGCTTGATGGCTTCGGCTCTGAGCTGGTCGGCTCGCTTCGAAGCTTGAGCCGCGATTTCCTTCGAGGTCTCCGATATCATGTTGGAGAGCTTTGAAGCTCTCAGGGTCAGGTCCTGCGATCGCTTCGCTGTTTCTTCCGCGAAGCTTCGAGCTTTGTTCCACAGCTCCATCCTTCTTCTTCTTCTTCTTCTTCTTGGATTGATAAGTGAGTCAGGGATTCGAATTAAGCAACAAGGTATCGTAACGAACGCGGAGGAAGAACGGTGAGGTTTTCTGAATTAGGCAATTGGGACTTGGAAGTGCGAAGACGCAGTGCTTTCCGGGTGCCACGTACTGCCGTTGACCGTTCTCTCAAGTCTCAACTCTCACCTGCTCTAGTATCATCACTTTTTTTTTTCGTTTCTTTTCTTTTTATCCTTTATGAAAAAATGCTTTAAATTTGGTCGCACCTTGAATTTAGTTCACAGAGTAAGGTCTCTTGTTTATTGACACTTAGAAGTGGGTCATCACACTTCATTTCATCTAATAATCATAATTATTTTTTGACTTAAAAATAATGATAATAACATTGTTCTTTTTTGTTGTTTGCATTTTCTACAAGTATAATATATATGAGAAAAAGAAAGGCAGTTTTCCATTGAATTTTGTTTTTTCAAGAGAGTTTTGTTTCGGTATTTTGTGCTGTGCTAGTCAGAAGTATGCGTTCAAATGACTGATGGTGGCAAAGAAGAAAATATTATTAGCTTAGGTTAGGAGGAGTAGGATATGTTTCTGATTTGGTGTGCTTTTGCTTCTTGGTTTCCTTACAAAGGTGATGCCAAGTATATGAATGTGGAGATTTGTGCTGGAAAGAGGTTGCTGTGATTTCTAGTCCACATGCATCAAATGATGACCATTAATGAAACGGTAATGTTGATATGAAGGCATAGCTGATTATAAAACAGTAACACCAGCAACTAACAAAATGGTTTTGCTGAAATGATGTGTATTGATCAGAAGTCATTTGGCATTTGGCAGGAAGAAGCTAATTCCCCGGACCTTTGGAAGGACAATACTTGTCATGAAGACAGACAAGAGAGTACATGTGGCATGTGGGAACTAAGAAGCGGAAAGGATTTTGTGAGTACGCTGCTTTGTTCCTCTTTTCTTTCTCTTTTTCTTTTTCTCTTTATCATTGCATTGTTCCCCTTGAAGATATCAAGGAAACTGGTGGTCTGTCTCCTAAATGGGCCATCAGGCCCACGATGCACGGAGCCTACTGGGCTTAGGGAGTTACAAGCCGGACTCGTAATTTAGTTTTGGGTATTTGGTTTTCCTCTACGTGCAAATTAGTCTCTTACCTCAAAAAGGAAATGGTTACGGAAAGACCCAAAAAAAATAATAATAATGTAGAGAAGGTGATGGTCTTGCATCGAAGCTATAGGGCATGGTGAGTGTACCGTGTACATTGTGATCTCCTGTTTATCTGCTTCAAGTTGGTTCCTGGTACTGGTAGTTTACACCACCACAGCAATTCTGATTGTTGAATCTGGTACCTTAATCCACGGGTTCTGCGTATCTAATAGTCATAGTTGAATTTCATACTATTTGAGTTCTTAAAGAATTAGAGAGTGCATACGTAATAAATGGCTTCCGAAGATTTTCATAATTTATTATTTGCTCTTTAGTAAGTTTCTGACCTTGGGTTTGCCAATCTCTTGCAGAGGAACCAACACTGAGTCCTACTTAGATTTAAAAACAGAATGATGAATGATGTGTATTAATATCACTAACCAATAAGGCTTCATAACTTCGTACTTTTTTGGACTCGTTTGATCATCGACCAAGGTACCGATCATTTCCAGCAAACAAACAAAAACAGTATATATGTAATAATGTGTGTATATGGATGGTGACCCACAGGGGAAAACGGAGCACAGTGAAATGAATTAAAATATTGAAATGGAAATAGTGTCAAGTGTGTCTTTGTTAGCAATTCTTCCTAGCGTGTGAACAAGGCTCGATCTTTTGCACCATGATTACATAATTTGCTGATTTTTGAGCGAACCACGCTATATGTTTGTTTGCGGACAAGGTAAGAGATGCATGCACTATTGAAGATCTAATCTGACGTGTCTCATTATATCAACGTCCCTAAGGTTGTTGGGTATCTATTCTAGGACTTAGGGGAGATAAAGAAAATAGAAATAGTGAAAATGGAGACATAAAAAAATTTATCTTTATTTCATATTTAATTATGGAGTATAAAATATAATAACTGTCTTCATATCTTATTTGAAAATACGGAGACAAAATAATAAATATATGATAAAAAATATTATGTACTCTTATTGGACTGACACCACCTGTTGTCGGACCACCACTGCTGGTTGCTGCACCACCTATGGTTGTGAGGACAAATAGGAAAATATTGAATATATATACAAGTATCATTGGAAGAAAAAATTATTAAATTGTTATTTTTTTACCATGTCCCTACTTTTTGATAGTACAAAATTTCATACATTTCTAGTCCTTTGTTAAGAAATTTTTTTATTTTTTATTTTTATCTTTATTACTAAATAAATTTGTGTCTCCAAATTTCTATCCCGGGGACACTACCAAACGCCCCCTAACAAAATTGATGTAACCATTCTAGTGGACTTGACCTACAAGCAATTTGCTTGCTTATAAAATGTACGAGAAAGGTTCATTTTTTGTCAAAATTTTATTTCAAAACAATGTACAATACTTGTTGACCCTTGAATAGATAAATGATTCATATATAATATTTTATTATATTTGATAACTATACTTTTTCATGTTAAGAAATAAAAATTATATCCATTGGTTGAATAACATTACTCTTAGCTAATAGCTTAAGGGGAGGAGTTAGGTCAAAGTTTTAGAGAAGATCAATATTAAAAGATAGTATATATATGAAAAAATAATAATATATATCTTCTAAATTTTTCTTAACTTGTAGATTTTAAAAGAAAATCACAATATATATATAGAATAAGTCTAACAAAAATTGTATTTAATAAATTGGTTTCTCAAAGAAAAAATATATTTTGTGGTCCTTACAATTAAAAATAAAGAATAAGTTAGTTCATTCTCAACATTTTTGTAAACATTGTTCGTCCTATTTGTGCTTTTATTAGCAATCAAGTTCAATTATTTATATATTATTAAATATTAATTTATAGATTTAATTGTCATTCAGTGACAGTGTAAATTTTTTTTACATAGTCATTCAATGATATATTGTCACACAAGCAATGATAGTTAACTTTTACACTCATTACTTAAAAAGTCATCCAAATAAAATATTTTAATTGGACAATGGTACAAAATATTTTTACATTGTCAGTGCATCAAAATTAAACTTTTAATTTATCCTATAAATCATTAAAAAAAATATGAAAGAAAAACTAACTTGTTCTATAACATTAATTATGAGCGATGATGAAGTGATTTTTTTTCTTGGAGGTTCAATTTGTTTGATGCTAACTATTATTATAAAGAAAAACATGTATTCCAATCAAAACTCAAAAAATACGGATATGCAGGACATATTGTTTATTAAAATATTTAAATATCTAATTAAGTTAAAGGTTTATAAGAATTTATCTCAAATATTTGAATTATATTTTTTTTATTTACATAGAAATAAACAAAAAAAGAAATAAAAAAACAAAATGAGGATAATAAAATCGAACAAAATGTAATACAACTCGACCCAACTTATTCTTCTACAGCCAAATTTGACCGATATTTTCTCTGAAAGTGATATATTATTCTTTGCCTCCTCGCGAAGGCTCCCATTATTTTCATTAAGTACACAATAAAATGATAATTTGAATGAAAAACTAAGTACTGCAGGCTATGCAGTCACAGCCAGCCATGGCGTGGTTGATGGCGTAGCGAAAGTGGGCTTTAGACTTCGACGTTTTATATATGGGCTACTAATTTAAAACTCTTCTCAGCTAGTGCGCAGGCAAGGCTTTGATACACGCACAAGTATTTAGACGCATTCGGTAAGTAAGTGTGGCTAAATATTGAAAAGATGATGTTTATATACCTGAAAATTTACCCAAATTTATTAAAGAATTGCAGTGTGGAATTTCACTTTACCTGGTGCACCACATACAAGATCTATTTATATTTAGGGCCCGTTTGGACATCAAAATTGGAATTACAGTGTGGAATTTCAATTTTAATTCTAATTATCAAAGAATTGGAATTAGTTTAGAATTTTAAATTTCATGTTTGGTTTTACTAAAATATTGTAACTTGATTATTGAAAAATAATTGAGAAAGTGAGAGAATTATAAACTTTAATGAGGAGAGATATATTTAATAAATATTGAAATTAACAATTCCTGAGTATAGGTTATAAATTAAGAATGGTCAATTTTAGCTATTTTTTAATCTCATAGAATTTAATTGTGAAATTATAATTCTAACCTACGTGTTATTCGAAAATTGGAATTGGGGCAAAGATGGCTTCAGAGGTTAATTGGGGCAAAGACGGCTTCAGAGATTACCTGAAGGAGAGGACGAAATATTAATTTACAATTATACTATAAAATAAAATTTCCAATATATGTTAATATAAAAAATATTTTATATATATGTTATCATAATTACTTAGATACTTGAGAGTTACAATTAGGTATTTTTAATTTACTATGTTTTTTTCTACCACTATATCTAATTATAAATTTAATTTCTATAAATAATTAACATAAAAAATGTCTATCTCAAGAAAATACTGTACAAATTTTGGTTATAATAACTTCTCAAACCTTATTTCATAAATAAATCAATATATTTTGAAGGAATTAATAAAATTAGTTCTGAATGTAACTAACAATAATATAAATAAAAGTGTAATAGATATTTTATACTTTTAATTAATTAAATATTAATACATAGGTACTTACAAAAAAATTAAGGGGAGGGAGGGCCAAAGCTCCTGCTTGTCCCACTCTCCCTTCTTCCTTGAATTGGGGTATTCAATTTCAATTTTAAAGTCTAATTTTATGCTCAATTTTAGACACTAAATGGCACATTAGTGAATTTATATGTTTTGCTAGGTGCAAAACAGGCAACTCCAATTTTGGACCGGTTCCTTAGAATCAATAAAATATTCTAATTAGTCTTCTTACGTTTGAATGCATGGAACAATTTAACTGAAAAAATGTGTATAGGTTCCAGACTTCCAGTTAACTAAAAGCACGTATCCTCTGTTGTTGGGCATTCCTGTTTGACGGAGCAAGACTAATATTGACTTTAGAATGAATGCTGTCAGATAAAAATTGGCTACGTGTTGAAAGTATTTTATATATTTTGTTGTCGAATTGGCCACTAGTGGAGGAAATATGAGACTGCCCTGACGCTGACAGTTGGATTAAAAAAAAACAAAAAAGGATTTTTGCACCGCATTCGTAAGTCATAAAATTATAGAAATCGCGTCGAGGTGATGAGTTAAAAAAAAAAAAAAATTTCCTACCGTATCATAAAAAGAGGAAAAATCAGTATTAAAATTAACGCATTAAGTTTAATTTTTATACAACAAATACAAAAAATTTTATATTATCATATTAGTAAAAATAACTAGATCTTATATTTATTATTTAAAAAATTATATAAATAAAAAAATTTAATTGGATAATATTATATTAAAATTAATCTCAAAATATAAACTAAGATTATAACCAACGACAAGCATCATACAACTTTAAATATTACATATCAAAACATGCAAGATTTTATATTCCTGCAAACATATAAGAGAGCAAATAATCATCTTATGACTATAGCTAAGCACAATTAGCAATAGCATCATGGCTTTTGCAAACAAGAGTTATGTTATTCTAATGCTTAAAATTAGAGTATTTAAGTGAAATATTTATTTTATTATTATTAAATATAATAAATAAATATAAATAATAAAGTTCATCATAAAATGAATATCTTACTTAAATAATTACTTTTCAACATCGAAATAAGATTTTTCTACCATAAATGCAATAGAAGGAGAGATGGGGATGGGACAAGGTGCAACCTGGATTGGATTAAATGAAAGGGTTCAATATAATGGCCCACCCAAACAGGCCAAGGGTTAGTTATCACATGGATAGATGGGACCAAATAGCTGACAACTGACAAGAAAGGCTACCCAACACTAACATACCCACTAGGATAATTATAACCCATTCTTGCTCATGTATGCTATGTTCCATTGCAGCATCATTCATTCATTCATCCTCTGTGCTTCCCAATGTCGTCTTTCCCATGCCACTCGTGCATCCTTGTTCGATGCAAATATAATATATTTAATTGCTATGATATTGACAAACAATTTGATATTTAGTATGTTGATATTTATTATAAGTACATACGTACATACAATTTAAAATTTGATGTCCAGCGTGGGAAATCTCTCTTCAAATAAAAATGTCTTGCAATCGAAATGAATAATTTGTTCTTGACTTATTTAAAAAGAACCACAATAAAAAAAAAAAAACCTGAAACTATCATTGTATGCTCGTGTAATTAGTAATTTTTTAGAAATCTATTTTTTTAATATTTCATATTATATAATTTTGTTAGCTCAAATAATTCTGCACTTATTCTTTTTAATTAAGATTTTGCAATCGAGTATACTATTAATGTAAAGAACAGTAAAAGAATTTTGTCCTTACAATAAGTTGCGACACAGTTTGAATCAGATCAATTAATAATATACAACGAAATTAACTAATTTCTTTTATAAAAAAACAATTATAGGACTAGTTTAGGCCCAAGACAAATATTCAGCACTGCAGTAAATTATATTAAAGAAACGTCTCTCTGATGCAATCAAAAGCAATCTAAATAATCGAGAAGCTCAGTGGCAAATTGTTTTAGTCAACACAAAAATAGGAACCAAGGCAATCGCTTTCAAATAATAGAGATTAAAACATGAAGTGCCATACTGCCATTAGGGATTTTGCCAGATAAATATTGAAAGTAATAAATAAACTTATTATTAATAGGAAAATCCAAATTTGTAATAAGAAGGAGATAAACTGGGCCCAAACATTAAATTCAAAAAATGACCGAATCTGACCTATTGGAGTAGCTGTTCAATGCAAATCATAGAGCTTGGGCCCACAGCCCACTTAGAAAATTCAACACTGGATCACTCGGCCTAGAAACATTGTCAATCACGCTATACGTTGGAATAAACTTCAGCTTAATTTATATATATGGATAGGGTAAATTTTTTGTTAATATTGTCATTTAACTATGCATTACTATCTTAATGAAAGTAGTTCAGCTTGTTACCCATTATTTGGACAATCATATAAATAATAATATAAAGTTTTTATATTATCAATATATCAAAATTAACTTATAAACTTTCAGTTTCCAAATACCCCCACCCTCAAAAGAATAACCTCGTAATTTGATATAAATGAAAGATTTCAGATGAAAAATAAATAAGTGATTCTTGAAATATTTATAAGTTTAATTTTGATATACTGATAGTTTATAATATAGATACCTGATCATAGATAAAAAAAATTAAAATAATAATTTGTTAAGGTCAAATTAACTTCTTCCAAGGAACAAAATAAAAATTTATAGAAAAATTTATTCTATATGTACATTTCAAAGATGAACAAATCTCATAACTCCCTTTTAATTAGTCTTTACTGTAATAAAGAAAAATCAGTTTCCAAATAACGCTACTTTAGAGGAAAACTAGGTGTGCAGTTAGACGGAATATTTTCAAAATATAAGAGAATTTAAAATACTAATAAATTAAAATATTTTAATTAAATTCTCTTTAATTTTTAAATTTTTAATTCTGACAGATAACTACATTTATTTCATTTTAAAAAATACTTTATTTAGATGAAGTAATTACATTACCTTGATTTTAACATATTTTATTTGAAAAACATAAGATAGTTTTTTTTCAAAAATAATATTTTTTATTAATAATCAAAATTTAGCAGATCTAAAATCAATTATAATGAGTTCATATTTGATAAATTATCTTAAATTTCATTTATAAAATATTTTAAATTTAAATTATAAAATTTAATTGTTATATAAATAAAATGAAGTGATGCATAAATATAACATTATGTAATAAAAATTGAATATTTAAATATTTAAACTGCAAAAAAAGGAATTAAAAATAATAAATATTAAATAAAAATCTCATAAATATAAATAAATTGTAATAGAATATAATAAAAGTGAGATTTATCAAAATGAGAAAAATTTATATTTATATGTGTAGGAATTTTCAAAATTTCCTCTCTATAAATGAAAATTAAAATTCTTTATTTTAGATAAATAAAATTCTTCTTTAAAATCTCTTAAATTCTATAATTTTTTCTAAGTGAATATCCAAATCAAATATATAAATTTTAATTTTTTTAAAAAAAATTATATTTGCCCTGTCGAAACGCACACTAAAGAATTTGGAAGGTTAAACTATCTCTACTGGTCTACTTGTCGCGTAGGAGCATAGGAAGGATGATTTGGATGTATACTTACGTCCAATAAATTTCTTTAAAAGGATAATTCAATCAACACAGATCTTTCTAAATATAATGATAACCACGTAACAACGTTATGTACTGGTTTGTTAATATTAATAGCATTACCCGCTTGCTTTAGAAGTAGAATTGATAAGGGAAGTCTTGGTCTTCCCCCAATTGGCTTTGTCGGCTGCTTCTGTAAATTCCGAAATGAGAATAGCAGAGTCTTTCAAATACCGTATTTTACTCTCTCTTGTCGTGCTGTACAAGGAGCTTGTTAGAGGCCTTAGCAGGAGACTCTTCCATAAGGCTCACGAAAGGACTAAATGGTGATTGGAGAGTGTGGTCGATAGTGAATTATCAACCAAACTCTAAAAAGTATGCTTGTCCTAACGAAAATAACATTCTTACACTTATTGGTGGCATTTGCTAGACATTTATGTTTCAAAAACTAAAAAATTCTAGGGTAAATTACACTCATTTTTCCTTAAGAAATGTTCTTACTACAGGACTCTCCTTTCTATTTTCAAAATACACTTCCCTCCTTGTAAACACAAAATGTGCTTCAATTTAATCTTTTTTTATATTTTCTATTTAGTTTTATCTTCTTATAATTATTACCACATTTATAGGACTTAATACCCTTTTATTAACATTGTATATATAATGAAATCATTTTTTAATATAAAAGTAGGATAAAAAAAAGTAATAGTTCTATGTAACAGATAATAATATAAATTTATATATATATATTAGTTGGCTAACTTTTTTAATTATCATTATATTAAGATAAAATATTAATAATAACAATAATTAGTGATATTTTTTTAAAATGAGAAATATGTACTTGTTCAATGTTTGCAAGATTTTAAGACTTAATCTGTGGTAATTATTTTTTGAACCATGGTAATTATATCTAAACGTTGATACAATTTTTTTTTTATGTATTGAATGAAAATAAGATTTCAATTTCATATTTTTGAAAATTATTAAATAAGTATGAAATGATCTTAATGAATATAATGTCTTTGTTATTAACATGACAACTCTTCTAATTTATGTTAACATTGTTGTGAGGGTCCTTGCTTTTAGGTGCCTAAAAGTACTTTGGGAGATTACTTTCTCACCTATCAGATAAGTGGATACATTGGAAAATCAAAGAAAAAATGTGAAATAATTTTGATCATTAATGTTAAATTATAAATAATCAATAAAAAATTATAAATTATTAAAATTATAATAACAAATATTTTGAAAATATATTAATGCTAATTATTAAAGTACTTGGTAGAATGAGTAATTTTATAAATTTATATAGATATTTTAATTAATAATATATTTTAAACCAAAATGTATATTTTAAAAATAGATTGAAGAATTGTGTAGCAATAACATCTTCTATTAAAAAAACGGAGTGCGATTTGTACGAATTTATATGATATATAATGTTGACACGGCTTATGTTTTTTGACTTAGTGAATATCATATTTACATCTATTAAGCATTTTTTTTTTCAAATATTTACAGGTATCCGGAAGGTGTTGAAATTGAATGAAATCCTCTCGTTTGAAACCAATCAGTGGTATAAAATTAAAATTCAAACAGAATTCAATGTTATAAAAATATCCAAAAGTATATCATACCAAAATAGGTTCAATTTGTTACACTAACTTGATGGATATATTTAAGATTAAAAATTAATATACTAAAAATATCCTTAGGTCATATTCAGTATATTCTTTCTTTCATCTCCTCTCTTCCAAAAATACCATTAGTAAAAGATAAAATAATCAAAATAAAGAATTCAAATTCCAAGTAACATAATTAGAAGTTTAATTTTGATACACTGATAGTGTAAAACTTTTTATACTATTATATAATTAAACTATCTCATTTGGATGATTTTTTAAATAATTGATATGAAACTTAACTATCTTTATTAATATGATGATAATATGTATATGATTGGATAATAATATTAAAAAAAAAAACCTATACAATTGGTATATATAAATTAAATTAAATTCTGATTTATTTCAAACGGAAAAATTCAAATTATAACACAATTGAACTCAATTTCCGCACCTCAAATTTTCATTCCAAGCAATCTCTTACTAATGGTTCTTTTTAGTCAACATGCATTATTGTTACTGTTGTAGTGGGCATAGCTGTGCGGAAGCGTACGAAGCGAATGCCAGAGGGAGAGAACAAGGCAGCGGAAGTTTTGGGTGCGTGGGGCCCAAACCGAAACACGATGGGTAGTGTGGGGCCCAAGGGGTAGGGATGCCTTCGCCCCAACCGACTGGGCCTGAGACTTAAGGGTCCAAAGCCCATAGTTGGTGGCTCTTGACAGTGACACCCACTAAACGAAGGCTCGCCAAGGAGAGCCATCAACACACCCGTATCTTTTCCGATCTCATGGATTGTGAAAGCTGCACCAATTTGAAAAACTCCATACGTACTAGGACCCCCCCCCCCCAAAAACACAAAATATGACCCCAATTTTATTTTGCTTGCACTTGGGAACAAGAACAACCCTTCCCTCTAACCCTGTAGCCTCTGTTTCCATAGGATAGGAATAGGATCATTATAGATTCATCTAAGTAATAAGCACACAACCTAGCTAAGCCTTGAAAAAATTCCCCTATTAGATAGAGATGTGGACAAGTACCGGTAGACCTAAATGGGGAGCCCCCTCCTTTCACTCACCGTCCCATGTGCATGTGAACATGTTCCCATCAAATTACCTGTTCACTCAACCAATCACACTCAGTGGCCAACGTTTTCACTCGATTTTGTTGGAGTGGCATGCCTCATCACTCACACGCGCACACACACACACACACTAACTATCGCTTGCCTCTCAAATCCTACTCCACATAATATTTAGATCATTTAATTTGACCAGTTACCTAAATCTAAATCGTCTTCATATGCTACACATTTTCTCATTTAATTTCAATTGTTTTCGTTTGAAGGTCGCTTGGAACACCTAATTGGACCTCAAATTGATCATTCATTATGGCTGATTAATTAGGCCTAAAGTAGCTAGAGTCGTGGTTGTAGGTGCGTCTCTTACGCACTTTGTCAAACGGGCCACAGTACAGGTTCAGACCCACTTTTGTCTATCTATGTAGGCCAAAAAATTAAAAACAATGAAAGAAGAATTCTGTAAATGTAATCCTGAGTGTGTACATATATCGGCATGGAACGAAGGATGTAGTGATATTTGGCTAATTTAATTTGCATCGAAATCTAAATGGAGTGAAAAGGACAGGGACATGGTCAATGGACGGCTCTGTAGATACCAATCATAGTGTACAGCTAGCTACTGTTGCGGTTGTAGGACCTGCGACGTTACAACAGGAACAAAGCTTGAATCACACGGTGACGAAAACCAAAAATTATATTAAAATAAATAGCCAGGCATTATTGGTAACCAATAGATAGAGATATTAAGGTAGTGCAGCAGCGCAATTATACGTGGTTATAGCTAGCTAAGCTAGCGGGGCAAAATGACTATGGTGTAGGTACATGGGTCCATGATTCAATTTGTGTCAAATTTTAGTTGGGTTAATTAGAGAGGGAGTCCAATAGCAATATCTCGTTATCCAATCAGCTTAATTAATTAATTAATCAAACGCTGGAACTGTGCCTTACTATCTGCCTGCAAACTCGTCAACAGTGCCCCAGTCGCATAATCATAGGTGATATAATTCACGAGTCTGAGTTAGCACAGTATTGGTTGAATCTTTTGATGATCTCAAATTTGGCCAAACGGTGGTACTCGATGATGCTTGGCTTTGATGTCAAGTTGATTTGCCCACTTTTAATCAACTTTCGTTAGGGGGAACCCACTGATAGGTGTCCACTTTTGTTTGGACATAGGTGGCCCCTTGCATGCTTATTGGAAGTAACGTACAGGGGGAATATCGAGTGTCCATTCAATTTGCATAACGATTTCAACTTGCATGATATCGTTAGATTATCAAACAGTGCTTCCAAGAGCCATAGTGCTTAATTTTTCATAGCGTTAGATGAAAGAATGTATTTTTGATAAACTCATCGTGATGAAACAAAATAATAATTTCTATACATTGAGGATAAGAATGTTTTTTATTAAGGGATTAAAAATAGGATAAATTTTCTTATAAAAGAGCTCAATGTATAACATTATATATAGAATTCATTCATGAAATTTTTCATGCTATTTTTACTCTCCAACCAAACATAATCTGACTATTACCTAATCAAATCATTCTATTTATATGATTTTTCAAATAATAAGTGTAAGACTTAATCAATTTTATTAATGTAATAACACATAATTGAATAATAGTTTACCCTGTCAATCATATAAATTAAACTCATAAAAAATAGAGTCTAATTCTAATATATTGACAATGTAAAGGAGTTTTACATTGTCATAGAGTTTTACATTGTCATACAATCAAATGTCGCATTTTACATGACTTTTCCACTAATAGATGTGTAAATTAATTATATTTGTTTGTGATATTATATGATTAAAAAATCATATATAATTCTTTTTATACTATTAGTGGATTAAAACTAATTTCTAAAACAAAATGCAAATTTCACTATAACATAACTAAATTTTAATAATATTTAAAAGATATTACTAAATTATATAAGATTTCTCTTTACATTTAATAGTATTTTTGCTAGTGCATATTCTATATATCACTACAGAGCATCAATAATATTTTGATATTTTTGACAATTTTTAAATATTATAACTTAAATTAACCATGTTAATATCTAAATATGTAATGATGATTCGATGGTGAAAACGTCATCGTGCTTTTTTTTTTAATCAAAATTTCCATAATTTGAAAGTGGAAGGATGCTGGATATAATTTCAGCTATTACTTTTAAAATGTGGTTAGAGTGAAAAATAGTAACATTTCATACATTGAAGTGTTAAACCATTAATAAAACAATTTTTCAAAAAAAAAATTAGGAATTACGAGATTGGTGGGATTTAAAAGTTTATCTATACTCCATGACTGATAATGCTGCTCCATTGAATATTTGAATTTCTAAGTCTTAAATAGTTTACATAATAATGCAATTATGAACTCCCAATTTGATTGAATATTCAAAATTAACCCAACAAAAAAAAGATAATATTAAAAATGTATAATATTTGAATTTGAATTCAATTATTTGTCACTAATTAAATGAGATTCTATATTTCTATGCAATTTTTTGTTATAAAATTATTACTGAGAAGTATTTATTTGAAAACCCATGAAAATGAAAAGTTATATATATATTATTCAAAAAAAATTATATAAATAAAAAATAAGACGAATAGTTACTGTTCTTGAATATTGTTAGATATTTCACAACTTTTTATTTTACTTTCTTTTCTGGTACCTCTAAATTTTAAAGACACCCATATTTGAATCCATAACCTCATAACTTATATATATATATATATATATATTACTTTTATTGATTTACTTCAGCAATTTTTATTACTGCTACAATTATTAACAGAAATAAAAGTTATATTACTTTTATTGATTTACTTCAGCAATTTTTATTACTGCTACAATTATTAACAGAAATAAAAGTTTGATTAATGATGATTTATTTCATTAAAAAAAGCAGATAATTTAATTTGTCTGAAATATAGAGTGCGCTTGTCTTAGATTAAAAAAAAAAAGATTATAAAACATAAATTTTAAATATTTCATATATATAACTAAAAAATTTAAATATTATTTTTTTAAATGCTAAACTTTTTAGCTTCTAAAAAATTAAAACTGATTTTTTATATATTAATTATTTTATAAATATCATCCAAATATATATGAAAATAAATTTGGTGAAAAAACAATTTTGAGCAAGAGAAAACTCTTCCAAACACATTCATACACCAGATGCTACGCTAGCATGTATAATGCCGTTTTGTATCTCCTCTTGCATGGTTTTTCTTTTTGGTTTTCAATCAGTATAGAACAAGTGATTACATAATACAGTCGTTAATAACTAACTGACTAATTACATTCTATCAAACATTGTATACAATATCATTTGAACAAGCGAAATTCGAGTATTTTTATATTGATTTACATGAAAAATAGTTGTTTTTATTTTGACAACTTTGATTTTGTCGTATCTATTAAATTCTCTTCTTTTGTATGTCATATGCATAACTAGTTAACTCATAAATCTGTAAAGACAACCATAGAAATTGTCATGCATATGAACGTGCAAACCCGATGCCCAAACACATGTACGACGGAGACTGATTATGGGCAGCAAAATTTGATTACGTATTAGTATCAAACAATTATGAATATTTGATTATTAGGTGATACTTTGTTTCAGTTCAAATCCAATTGAATGTAATGTTGACATGACGGTTCGTCTAAAATTCAGCGTGTTCGTCGGTGCATCCTCTGTTGGTCAATATTATGCGAACACATTGACACTCTACAAAACAATCATGAATGCTAACTAACCTTAATTACGAACTTATAATATTTTATAATTGATTAATAGTATATGCAGTTTTAGTAAAAGAGAGAGTTGCTTAATTATTGCAAAAGTCAAATTAATTTTTTGCAAATTTCAACTTTGATTTGAGTTTCTGTCGATTGGTTGGATATGTGATGCACCCTCACTTTAAAATATGAAAATTTCTTCGGCTCTTCTTTTCCCGCCTCAAAAAACTCTATAGATAAATAAGATGATATAAAGAATGAAATCCTATTTATACTTCTAATTAATAATGGTTATTAATTTGTGATAACGTGTATCGCGAAAATAAAACAGAGAGCTAAGAAATCATATTCAATCATACGTATACTTTTTCATGAGATCCAGACCCTCTAACCCCAATACAGTAAATTGATTACAAGTATCCTCAATCGTTATTTTGTGTTCGCACCTAAAATAATCCTTTAAAAACGAAATAAACAGAGACAAAAAAAGAATCCATGCACATGTAATTCTCAATAATTAGGTCTCTCTGCTATCAGCTATGACATGGTGACTCATACTAGATTTTCCTCAAAGTAACTTTGTACCTACACGCACTAAGCTTACAAGGCTACGCATGCATGCACGCACGGAGTTATATATTTCATAGGAAAATATCAGGTAACTAAAATCAAATGTAAGCCGCTCTCAAAAAGAATATAATCAAATAATGTAATAAGAATCTTTAATCTTATCAGATCGGTGCGTATGCTGCAGATTCATTGAATTCTTAATAACTTGCATTGAATAATATTGAACTCGTCAAGCAATTTATTACTATCAACTAGAGCTTCAACCAAGAAACAGCCCCATTTTTATGTAAATAAAAATAAAGTATTTCTCATGTATCCTATAAATTTAATAATATTGATATTTTTTAATTATTTATGATTAAAAATGAGTCATGCATTCATTAATTTAGAATAAAATCATAATCATTATTTATATAAAGAGTACAAGTATCTATCGGTACACAGAAGAAAAACCCAACAATAATACTCAATTCATTTCAATTTATCTATCAATTTTTAATTTTTTATTCTAAATATATATCGATTTATAATATAAAAATAGTATTAATTTTTCAATAATACATTCAATATAGTTAATTGTATTAATTAAAGTAATTTTATCAATGAAAATGAATAAAGACAATTCCAGTTAATTATAGAATTTTATATTATTACTCAAATCAAAATATTATATAATTTACAAATGAAAATGAAGAGTGGGAGCGGACAAAAAGAGCTAGGATACCGCAGTTAGGGAGGGTCATATAGATAGACATAGTACAGTGAGGTGGGGTGTTAGAATTGGAGAGAGAAGACATGGCACCAATGAAAAGGAGCGACGTGGGCAAGGGTGCACCATTTGTTGGGACACAGAGTTGTGGATAGCTACACAGATAGATGGATAGATACTGCTATCAAATTGTACATACGAGGCGAGGGTGGCCGACAAGACAATGCGACAACTGATTTTGTGGATTACACCTCCCAACCACCCCTTCCCTCCCATCCACGTGCCACCCATACGCTCCATCCCTTTCGTCCTCTACACTCCTCCCTTTCAACTCTCTCCTGATTTTTCTAAGGCATATTTAATTTGAATTTTTAGTTTTAGAATTTTATAAATAAAAATTAAAAATTATAGTTTTTTAGAATTTTTATATTTTTTTCACAAAAATTTAAAAAATTAAAAATAAAACTGAAAAACTCAAATCAAATATGTCTTTGGCCTTCCATAATCCTATTCAATTCTTATTCTTATATCTTCTATTAGCTACAATCTCGTCGTAATAAAATTAAAAGATTTTTAAAAATTATTTTTTTATTTTTTAAAATATACTTTTAAGATTGAGAAATATTATTTATATTTACAATTTTTAAAATATTATGTTGATATATTTCTATTTATCTTCGAATAAAATATGAATTTCATTTAAGTTAAATCTCATATTTCATTAACAAGTATATAATAGCCTGTCAATATAGTGTCCTGTATATTATAAATACAAATAAAACCACTATTTGGGATTTAGTTTTTGAAAGTAGCATAATTAGGAAATAATCTGTTTTTTTTTTTTTTACTTTCTTTTAGAAGGAGGTGAGGACATATATTTCTAAGAAAATGTAATACCTAGGGTACACGCATCAGTAAATAAGTTCCATATGTTTCTGGGTTCGGGTTTTACCTAAGTTTGAAACCCTACTCCTCCATAGAGGGCTATATGCTAGAGCCACTTTCTTAGGACCAAAAGTCCCGGTAATGGCTCTCCAAGAAAAGATGAATTGAAGAGTGATTTTTAATGAATTTTAGCAAACCTCTAAATGTTTCGTTTCTAACCTCCAAGTTTAGAAAATCGCCGAAATTCCAGAATTTGAACTATAACTCAAAAATGAGATTTTGATTGGTTGGGGTTTTGATTTTTTGATATTCTATTTGAATTCAAATAGGGGGTATTTCCTTAGTTATATTTAGCAGTCATAGGAAGGTGTACAACACAATTTTAGCCCCTAGAGACGCTATAGCGGTTATAAGTGACCTTTCCACCCTTGCGCACACGCCCCAACCGCTATAGTAGTCCCCCAGAAGACCAAATAGTA
This sequence comes from Dalbergia cultrata, assembly GCA_031216105.1. Classification (NCBI taxonomy): domain Eukaryota; kingdom Viridiplantae; phylum Streptophyta; class Magnoliopsida; order Fabales; family Fabaceae; genus Dalbergia; species Dalbergia cultrata. Next base: position 51,885,003 of record CM062347.1, on the reverse strand, counting down.
CCAAAACACGTCGTTTCACTCACAAACCCCTCCCCCATTTTATAAAACCCTTCCCACTTCTTCCCCTTTCCATTTTCTCGAACCAGAACCTCTTCCCCACCATTTTCTCTCATTTTTCGCAATCTCATTTAAGTGTTGCTCTCCCAAATCATCAAGGTATGTTTATATTGATAAATTTTGGTTTCTTTTCTTCCATTCCTTTCATGTTCTTAGTATGAGTTATTATTTCTCTCATTATTGTCAGGTGGGGGTGCTCCCCCAATATTGTTAGGGTTGTTTTAGAGCTATCTAGATGTTATTGGAGATTAATATAGAGTTTTCATGATTGTTATAGTCAATGTTGGTGCCTTCCTAGCTCCCCGGAGTTCAGTAGGTGTTGACGTTATCTCTTCCTCCCCTTCACGTAAGTGAGTTTGATTTCATGGCCTTAGTTTGGTCATTATATAATTATTTTCAAACATTATGGAGTGTTTAGAAAATAAAAATATATTTTTGCATGATATAATTCATGTATATAGCTATGTTTTAGTTATGAATGATTTATTTAAACTTATACATAAATATTATGATTTTAGAATATGCATGGGACCATATTTGTTCTATAAAGGTTTTATATGATTTAATTTATGTTCTTCCATTGATTCAAAAATTTAGATTATTTTTGATTGATCAAACGAAATACCAAGCCTTATGTTTATTATGAGAATTGAGACATGTTGAACTTAAATTGATAGAACCCCATTTTATGACATCAGTTTAAATTAAACTAGGGAGTTACTGAGAGGAACAGAATTTTAAGTTAATGACAGTTAATTCGTTAATCTTAGTACCAAGGCCCACGAGGGACACTTTATCCACACGTTAGATCAGTCCACGAGGGATGCGGTTCGCGAGGGATCGTTAAGATCATAGTTAGGGGCTCTTGTTCGCGATGGACTGAGCACCCACTTTCAGTTTATGGATTATCTGTTCTTTTAGTAATTCTTGAGAAAATAATAAGATTTCCATGTTATTTCAAATTTAGGAATTTATAGCTATTGTACAATTTATTTATAGAAATTGAATTATGGGAATTGCATTACTATTTTTATATTTCCTTCTTATCCCATGCATGGTTATTAGTGAGGATCCACTCATTGAGTTTTGTTATAAAACTCACCCATCTTTTCTTCTGTTTCTCATAGATTTAGACGTAGCTCAGGATCCTCCTCTTTCTTCCCCTACTCAACAGCATTAGTACTTTCAGTTTTGGGGTGAGCTTCACATGAATGTGAAGTCTGTTTTTTTTTTTTTTTTTTTATAGAGTGCTCCGGTGACGATGCGGGCAGGGTCCCGGACCATGTATTTATTTTATTTTGCTTACCATGATTCTTTTGTATTAATATGATTTAGCATTCATGGTATATTTTGTAAATGAACAACTCAGTTTAATTTATATCACAGCTACAATTTCAAGTTTTATTTATAAAAAAAAGGATTATTCAAGTTACTATGAGTTCAAGATGAGATTAAATTATAATTTAAAAGTAATATTTTTATGAATAAAGTATGCATATAGTACGACGCAACGATCACGAGGCTTACGTGGGGACAAGAATCTTCATGTGCCGATCACGATCCACATCGAATTGTGACATAAAAGTAGAAGTAGTAGAAGCGAGAAAATATTATTGATTATTTATTGAAATTAATTGAATTATAAATCTCTCCTAAACACTTTTATAAAAAATAAAAAATAATTTTACAAAAAAGTACTTTTATATATATTCCATTTCAAATAATTTAAAATTTTTTATTATATTAAAAGATACTTCTATGATTATATTTAAATGTATACAAATTTTATGATCCTACCTATACTTTTGGAAAAGTGTTTCCCATAGAATTATAATCAAACAAGTCCTATATTTCATGAAAAATCTAATATAGATTTGAGTTTATAGTAAATTTTATATATTACATTATATTAATTAGCATATTTTTAATGTTTATGTATTTATAACTTTAAATTTCATGTTAAATAATTAATATATTATTATGTGTATGGTTCTTTATGAATCTTTCTTGGTTACCGTTTGTTATGAATCTAAAATTATAGTATTTGTGTTCATATTTCATCTTTACATACGGTAGAGGTAGGTTTATGACAACCCGCCATTGAATTGGAAATAGTATTGATTTAAAGATTTATTTATTCAATTAAAGTGTGATGAGATTAGATATACTAGTATATATGGTTATCGTATATTATAAAACAAAAAAATATTAAAAAATATAAATAGAGAGTTGAAATTTGGAGCACTCAAGTCATGCATTATTTAAAATTATAAATTTTTAACTCTTAAAAACTATTATAAAGAACTTAAAGTTTGGTTTAATAATCTTCGACTCAACTAACCAAAGTATATTTTTCATTATGATTAAACACCCAAATTGCTTCTTCATAAATATATTAGGACATAAGATTGTTTCTTAGATTTTGAAAGTTTTAAATTGGTCATTCACATTTTAAAATAGGGCATAAATTAGTTCCTTTGTCCAGTTCCATACAATTAAAAAGGGGATAAATCGATCTTTTTGTACACTGTATGAAACCGTACAAAGGATTCATTTGTTCCCTTTTTAACATATGAGAGATTAATTGAGATTTTTAAAATTTGAAAAACTAATTTATTATCACGACCCACCTAGAGAACGTGACCGGCACGTGAGGATTTGGGTCCCCGCGGAAGCCTCTGGTAACGTGACTAACTAATATGCATAAATAACCCAAATTTATTTAAAATATGTCAAGTTCAACTAAAACTTGATAATATGGAATTATTTCTAAAACATAAATTCTGAACATAAATCTGCATAAAATCCATATTCTAGGCCAAAGCTAGACATAATAAAACAATTAACATAAATTCTGAAAATAATATCATGCATGTCCGGGGATCCTGCCTACACAATTTATTGGAGCACTACTAGGCTGACATAATTGACAATAAGCTCCACTTCAAAGCGAAGCTCACCAAGGAAGTCAGAGCACTACTGCGGAGGATTACGTGGTACAACCGAACTCAGAATCAGATCTTGTAGGGAAAGGAAAAGAGAGGGGTGAGTTCATCAAAACTCAGTGAGCGAGCCTCCACTCACAACCCACATGGGACAATAACAAAATACATAACATATACATGCAATTGATGTGACATATATTACATATATAATTACATATAAATTAACTGAATCTATAGCAACAATTAGTAGAGAAACATGAATTATTCTGTAAATAATTATCCTGAAATTTGAATAGCTAAATCTGAGCCAATGGCTAAACTGATGGGCACCTAACTAGGTCCCATAAATGGACACCTCACTAGGTTCCTTATTGTGGGTGAGCTAGTCCTCTAGTGGACCACTTGGTACCAAGGTTAACGATCAATCCTGCAACCATTAACTCGCTGATCTGTTTCTCACTATTTATTGGCTAAAAAAATAATAGTAATAATTTCATACAAAACTGAGATTTAAAATATTTTCTAACTAATAAATAAATCTAAATAATTCATACAGCAAGCATGGTCCCATGAGTTTTCTAAAATAATTAGTTCTCATGATAATATTTCTAAAATTGACATAATTCATAACAACATGTTCTCTTGACATAAATTATTCTAAAATTTCATAAATAATTCATATAATTTGAAAATATATTAATAATGACCAAAAGTATGGTCATGAGCTTAAACCCACTCACCTTTGATAGTCGGGAGTGTGCTTCTACTAACAACTTGATTTTGGAAAATTGGAATGGTACAAGTAACCAAACTCGTCGATTAAAGGGAGGGAGTGTCACAACGTCTTAAGAGATGATTAGTTAGGTCCACTGAAGTTCGGCCACGAGGATTATGAGCTTGACAAGAGATGAATTCGGCTAAAAAGGGGTTTGGCTTAGAGGAGATTTGGCTTAGAGGAGGTTTGGCTTAGAGAAGTTTTGGCTTAGAGGAGATTTGGTTTAGAGAAATTTTGGTTTAGAGGAGGTGGAAGCAAAACTTAACAAAATGAAACTAAACATTTCTTACACACACACACACACTCCTACACACATATATTTATACACAAATATAATAATCATAAATAATATTAGTGCTATATGTCTATACTTACTAATAATAATAAATAATATTAATGCCTGCTACACTTAGTAATTATAATGTTAAATAATATTTGTGCTATTTACACTTTAATAATAATAATACTAATGCTAGCTACACTTAGTAATATTAATTATAATTAATATTAGTGGCATATATCTAGACTTAATAATAATAATAATTAATATTAATGCTAACTACACTTAGTAATTATAATATTAAATAATATTTATGTTAGGTTCACTTAATAATAATAATACTAATGGTAGCTACACTTAGTAATAATAATTATAATTAATATTAGTGTCATATATCTAGACTTAATAATAATAATTAATATTAATGCTAACTACACTTAGTAATTTTAATTCATATTCTAACTATAATGCATTAACACTACTAACTATAATGCATATTTAAATTATAATGCATGTAACACAACTAACTAAAATGAATATACTAACTATAATGCATATGTATGCTCATAGTTTACTATTAACTATAATAATAATAATTATTATTATTATTATTATTATTATTTCTTTATTTGGGATATCACATACTACTCCCCTTAAAAGAGATTTGGTCCCCAAATCTAAACAATGTACCTTGAGGTGGGAAGAGATGGGGATATTTGGTTTTCATAGTTTCTTCAGCTTCCCAAGTTGCTGCTTCGCCTGAATGGTTCCTCCAGATAACTTTTACTGAGGCTATCTCCTTTGAGCGAAGCTTCTTAATTTGTCTATCCACGATGGCAACTGGTTCCTCTTCATATGACAAGCTCTCATCAATTTGGACCATTTGTGGAGTGATCACATGAGATTGGTCAAGCATATATTTCCTGAGCATACTAACATGAAATACTGGGTGTATGGCTGATAAACTGGGAGGCAGTGCCAACCTATAACCTGAGCATACGTCGACGGTTATCAGCATACGACTTCTGCCTAGATTGTGCTGCTAAGAGACGTTATCTAATCAACTGAACCTTCTCTAAGGTCTCCTGAACTAGGTTCGGGCCTAAGGACTTAACTTCCCCAAGCTCAAACCACCCGATGGGAGACCTGCAACGCCTCCCATATAAGGCTTCGAATGGTGCCATCTAGATACTCGACTGATAACTATTATTGTATGAGAACTCGATCAAGGGTAGGTGATCACACCAGCTTCCTTTGAAATCTAGTATGCAGGCTCTGAACATATCTTCTAAGATTTGTATCGTCCTTTCTGACTGACCATCTGTTTGAGGGTGAAAAGCTGTGGTCAAATCCACACGTGTGCCAAGGGTCTCATGAAACGCCCTCCAGAATCGTGAAGTAAACTGGGATCCTCTATCGGATATGATAGATACTGGGACACCGTGGAGTCTAACTATCTCGTTGATGTACAATTGAGCATACTGTGCCGCACTAAAGGTAGTCTTTACTGGTAAAAAGTGTGCTGATTTGGTCATCCTGTCTACTATTACCGATATGGAGTCGAACCCTTTGGTGGTTCGAGGTAATCCAATTACGAAGTCCATGGTTATCCTCTCCCACTTCCATTCTGGAATGTCTATCTGCTGAAATAACCCTGCTGGCCTCTGGTGCTCAGCCTTGACTTGCTGACACACTAGACACCTAACTACAAAGTCACCGATATCTCTCTTCATACCATCCCACCAAAATAACTGTTTTAGATCCTGATACATCTTAGTTGATCCTGGGTGCACTGAGTATGCGTCACTATGAGCTTCTTCCATTACTTTTCTCCTCAACTCACCCACTGCTGGCACGCATAAACGATTTCCAAGGTGCAATACACCCTCAGTATCAACTGAGAACTCTGTATTCTCACCTTTACGAACATCCTCACCCAACTTAGCTAACTTCAGATCCTCACCTTGTTGTGCCTTGATCTGTCCCACCAAGGTTGACTGAGCCTTGATGTGAGCTAGAAAAGCCCCTGATTAACTAAGGCCAAACTGAACTCCTTCAGCTTCTATCTTGTGGATATCTTTTACTAACGCTTGTCTTACTAGCGTTATGTGGGCCAAGCACTTTCTTGACTTCACCTTAAAGGATCGGCCACTACATTCGCTTTCGCTGGGTGGTACGAGAACGTACAGTCATAATCTTTTAATAAATCAAGCCATCTACGCTGTCTCAGGTTCAGATCCTTCTGTTGAAAGATATACTTCAAGCTCTTGTGGTCTGTGAAAATCTCACAAGTTTCTCCATACAGGTAATGTCTCCAAATCGTCAAGGCAAAAATCACTGCCGCCATCTCCAAATCATGGGTAGGATAATTTTGCTCATGCTTCTTAAGTTGCCGCGAGGCGTATGCTATAACTTGGCCATCTTTGCATCAAGACACAACCAAGTCCAATTCTAGAAGCGTCACGAATCTTGAAAAACCTCCTGAACCTGAAGGTAGTACAAGAACTGGTGCCGTGGTCAAGCATGTTTTCAGCCTTTGAAAACTTTCTTCACACTCTTCTGTCCACTGAAACTTGACATTCTTCTGTGTCAGCTTGGTCATGGGTGCTGCAATCCTTGAGAAATCCTGAGCAGATAAATGCTCTGTAATATCCTGCCAAACCCAAGAAACTGCGAACTTCTGAAACTGTTGTAGGTCTAGGCCAAAGCTACACTGCTTCCACCTTCTTTGGATCTACTAGAATGCCATCCTTCAACACTACGTGTCCAAGGAATGCCACCTGTTCTAGCCAGAACTCACACTTGGAAAACTTGGCATACAACTGGTTTTCCCTCAAGGTCTGTAAAACCATTCTCAGGTGTTGCTCGTGTTCCTCCTTACTTTTGGAATACACTAAGATGTCATCAATGAAGACAATCACAAAGTGATCCAGAAATGGTTTAAACACCCTATTCATTAAATCCATGAAGGCTGCTGGGGCATTGGTTAACCCAAAGGACATCACTAAGAACTCGTAATGTCCATAGCGAGTCCTGAAAGCCGTCTTAGGTATATCTCCATCCTTAATCTTCAGCTGATGGTAACCAGATCGAAGATTGATCTTGGAAAAACATGTTGCCCCTTGAAGCTGGTCAAAAAGATCATCTATGCGGGGTAAAGGGTATCGATTCTTAATCGTCACCTTGTTTAGCTGCCTATAATCTATACACATCCTCATCGAACCATCTTTCTTTTTAACGAATAACACTGGAGCGCCCCATGGAGAGGTACTTGGCCTTATAAACCCTTTGTCCAACAACTCCTGTAGCTGCTCCTTCAATTCTTTTAACTCCGCTAGAGCCATGCGATATGGGGGTATAGAGATGGGTCTAACTTCTGGTTCAAGCTCTATCCCAAACTCTATTTCTCTCTCTGGTGGCATACCAGGCAAATCATCTGGAAACACGTCAGGAAACTCATTAGCCACCGGAATTGTATCCAAACTTGGTGTCTCTGCCTCTACATCCCTGACTGCAGCTAAAATCCCGTAACTACCTCTATCCATCAACCGTAGCGCATTTATAGCTGATATTAAGCTCGTCGGCATTAAGCATCTTGTGCCAAGAAACTCTCTTGGCTCATCACCTGGGACCTCGAATCTCACTACTCTTCTATAACAATCCATCAAGGCATGACATGGGGATAACCAATCTACACCTAGAATAACGTCAAAGTCAGACATGTCTAACACTTTCAAATCTGCTAGCGCTTCCATGTCACCAACTTTGACTTTGCATGATCTATACACTGTTTGAATAAGGATGAGTTTCCCCGAAGGCACCCCAACTAAAAATGGCTCATCAAGATCCTCAGGGGATCTTCCAAACCGTCTGACAAGAAGCAGGGGACACATAAGAGTGGGTAGACCCTGAATCAAATAATGTCACAGCATCAAAGGAACATACTGTCGTCATACCTGTTACCACTTCATTTGAAGCCTGCGCATCCTGACGGGTTATAGTGAATAGACGGGGTTGTCCTCCACTACCTTGGCTTCTACCGCCTACTCCTCTTCCACCTGGTCCTCGGCCAACAGGGCCCCTACCCCCTGCTCCACGACCTGCCGATGCGATGACGCCGCCCTGGACTGTTGACTGCAGAGATTGAATCGATGTGGAGGGGTTAGTTGACCCCTGACTAGGAGCTCTTTGAAACATCGAGCATTCTGCGAGCTTATGACCCGGCTGACCACATCTATAACATACTGTAGAGCCAAATAAACATTGACCCTGATGTCTCTTTTCGCAAGTCGGGCATACTGGATATGACTGCCATGAACCACATCCTTGTCTTGTTGCCCCTCTACTAAAAGAGTGTGCTACAACTGGGCGTGTTGGGACTGAGAAGGTGGCCCTACCCGACTGACTCCATTGTTGTCCCTGCTGATAATGACCCTTGCTCGAACCTACTCCACTCGAGAAAGTGGCATGAACCCTGGCCTTCTTATTGGCTTCTGACATAGCCCGTCGTTCTGCTAAACCATTCTCAAGACCAATCGCAATGTCTACCACCTGATCATAGTCCTTGGTCCCGACATGAGGCTGCAAGCTGAGGAATAGATCTCTTGGCAGACCCTGAATGAAACGTCTCACCCTAGTCAGTATCAGCCGGTATTATGCTAGAAATTTGCTGTGCGGATAAGTGAAACGTTCATCATGCTCTGTAACTGTCATACCTAGAGTTAAACGAAGTTTTAAAAACTCCTCAATCATCTGTGCTTGGCGGCTCTCTGATATGAATCTTCGCATGAAGGATTCCTTGAATTGTTCCCAAGAGGGAGAGCTAGCAGTTCCATACCCTTGTTGGAACTCTTGATACCATAATTCTGCTTGGCCTCCGAGCTGAAAGCCAGCCAACTCCACCGCTCTTTCCGAAGAGTAATGGATGACACCGACTATCTTCTCGACCTGCCTAAGGAATTCCTGGGGATCCTCAGTCGTCAGACGCCCATTGAAAGTAGGTGGGTCCATCCTCTTGAATCGCTCTAAAGCTGAGTCATCTGTATCTCTAACTGGAGGTGGCTGCATAGTCGCCTCTAGCTGGCTGGTCATCACATTTTTCAAGTTTGCTACCATATGTTCAAAAGCTCTAAGGTGAGCATTATCACCGGATGCGTCACCTCTACGACGACGGTGAAGACGTGAAGAGTGTATAGGTGGCATTGTCACACTGTGAAAGGGAGGGCATATAACAAGACTATGAGTACCAAGAAAGACAAGCTCTTATAAAACCTAAACAAGACTGACCATTTCCTAAAGGCCTCAAATAGCACCACATCATTGCAAATGGGCGCGCTTCCATTTACTTAGATGTCATGATATTTGTGGTCACTTGCTCCAATAATATGTAGGGAAACCTATTTCTCTGATACCACTTTGTCACGACCCACCTAGAGAACGTGACCGGCACGTGAGGATTTGGGTCCCCACAGAAGCCTCTGGTAGCGTGACTAACTAATATGCATAAATAACCCAAATTTATTTAAAATATGTTAAGTTCAACTAAAACTTGATAATATGGAATTATTTCTAAAACATAAATTCTGAACATAAATCTGCATAAAATCCATATTCTAGGCCAAAGCCAGACATAATAAAACAATTAACATAAATTCTGAAAATAATATCATGCATGTCCGGGGATCCTGCCTACACAATTTATTGGAGCACTACTAGGCTGACATAATTGACAATAAGCTCCACTTCAAAGCGAAGCTCACCAAGGAAGCTGTAGCACTACTGCGGAGGATTCTGTGGTACAACTGAACCTGTAACTGTATCTGTAGGGAAAGGAAAAGAGAGGGGTGAGTTCATCAAAACTCAGTGAGCGAGCCTCCACTCACAACCCACATGGGACAATAACAAAATACATAACATATACATGCAATTGATGTGAAATATATTACATATATAATTACATATAAATTAATAGCAACAATTAGTAGAGAAACATGAATTATTCTATACATAATTATCCTGAAATTTGAATAGCTAAATCTGAGCCAATGGCTAATCTGATGGGCACCTAACTAGGTCCCATAAATGGACACCTCACTAGGTTCCTTATTGTGGGTGAGCTAGTCCTCTAGTGGACCACTTGGTACCAAGGTTAACGATCAATCCTGCAGCCGTTAACTCGCTGATCTGTTTCTCACTATTTATTGGCTAAAAAATAATAGTAATAATTTCATACAAAGCGAGATTTAAAATATTTTCTAACTAATAAATAAATCTAAATAATTCATACAGCAAGCATGGTCCCATGAGTTTTCTAAAATAATTAGTTCTCATGATAATATTTCTAAAATTGACATATTTCATAACAACATGTTCTGTTGACATAAATTATTCTAAAATTTCATAAATAATTCATATAATTTGAAAATATATTAATAATGACCAAAAGTATGGTCATGAGCTTAAACCCACTCACCTTTGATAGTCGGGAGTGTGCTTCTACTAACAACTTGATTTTGGAAAATTGGAATGGTACAAGTAACCAAACTCGTCGATTAAAGGGAGGGAGCGTCACAACGTCTTAAGAGATGATTAGTTAGGTCCACTGAAGTTCGGCCACGAGGATTATGAGCTTGACAAGAGATGAATTCGGCTAAAAAAGGGTTTGGCTTAGAGGAGATTTGGCTTAGAGGAGGTTTGGCTTAGAGAAGTTTTGGCTTAGAGGAGATTTGGTTTAGAGAAATTTTGGTTTAGAGGAGGTGGAAGCAAAACTTAGCAAAATGAAACTAAACATTTCTTACACACACACACACACACACCTACACACATATATTTATACACAAATATAATAATCATAAATAATATTAGTGCTATATGTCTATACTTACTAATAATAATAAATAATATTAATGCCTGCTACACTTAGTAATTATAATGTTAAATAATATTTGTGCTATTTACACTTTAATAATAATAATACTAATGCTAGCTACACTTAGTAATATTAATTATAATTAATGTTAGTGCCATATATCTAGATTTAATAATAATAATAACTAATATTAATGCTAGCTACACTTAATAATTATAATGTTAAATAATATTAATGTTAGGTGCACTAAATAATAATAATGTTAATGCTAGCTACACTTAGCAATATTAATTATAATTAATATAAATGCTAGGTACACTTAATAATAATAATGCTAATGCTAGATACACTTAGTAATATTAATTATAATTAATATTAGTGGCATATATCTAGACTTAATAATAATAATAATTAATATTAATGCTAACTACACTTAGTAATTATAATATTAAATAATATTTATGTTAGGTTCACTTAATAATAATAATACTAATGGTAGCTACACTTAGTAATAATAATTATAATTAATATTAGTGTCATATATCTAGACTTAATAATAATAATTAATATTAATGCTAACTACACTTAGTAATTTTAATTCATATTCTAACTATAATGCATTAACACTACTAACTATAATGCATATTTAAATTATAATGCATGTAACACAACTAACTAAAATGAATATACTAACTATAATGCATATGTATGCTCATAGTTTACTATTAACTATAATAATAATAATAATTATTATTATTATTATTATTATTTCTTTATTTGGGATATCACATTTATCCCTTAATATATTTTTAAGGGACCAATTTGAATATTTTATCTTTTATTATTTTTCAGCACACAATGCTTGTTGAAATTGAAAAAATTGAAATTTTCATTTTTAAATTACTTATTGACTGATTCAATCGATTCATACCGATTTTGGGTCAGTTCGCACCAATTTATCACCATTTTGTTATGCATTATTCTGTACTTATAAAAGCCACATTCATCGAATGAATTATGTTTTATCATGCCCCTCAAAATTTAAATTATGATAAGTTTGAATTAATTTTTCTGTATTATGGACCAATCTATTATACAAATAGAATTATCAGTATTTATTCTTTTTTTTTCCATAAATTTTAAAGATAAGATTTTATTTAAGAAAAGTAAATGCTAAAATAAACACTCAAATCAATCAAGTATTGATAATGCAGTAGGTGATTAACCTCTACTATTGGAATTGGAATTTTATTAGTTTAAAAGTAGAGTAAAGAGTAAAGGGATGGATGTAATAATACGCCTAGATATGGAGAAAAGGCTGAAAATTATAGGGAAAGTAATTGGAATGAGGAGATTTTAATATTAAAGAGTTAATTATAAACATGATATATCAAAAAGTACTATAACATTGTTTAATCCATGTAATCGACTCCACTTAGTAAAATGAGATTTAGTTATTGTTGTAGACTTGCATATATGATCTACAATACTACTCTTTAACTAAAAAATTTTAGAAGTTTAGGGCCTGTTTGGAATGTATTTTTAAAAACAGTTTTTTATCTTTAAAAACAAAAACTTAATAAAATTTGTTTGTTAAGTTGTTTTCTTCATATTGTTTTTAAAAATGAAAAAACAAACTTTGAGTTTTAAAAACAAAAGATGTGAAAACAGTTGAGAGTTGTTTTCCAAAACACGCGTAGACTGAAATGTAAATATGATGAGTTTTTATTCTTCACCAGCTTTCAATTCCTTTGTTGATGTTTCTATGTTTTATTGGACTACTTTTTCCACCCCTTCATTCACAAACCCGGCCCTTTCATTCCCTTCATTTGCGACCTGCTCCCCTTCGCTAGCGACCTGCTCCTTTGTTGGCATACACAAACCGCAACCTGCTCCTTTCGCCTGCATGCGACCTACTCCCCTTCGTCGATGCACCTGAACCACAACCTGCTCCCTTTCACTGGTGCAGGCGAACCGTCGCACGCATTCGCTGCCGTCCAGATCCACCACAAAGCATCTCCATTGTCAACATCGCATCGTCGTGGTTGAGGTGGCAGGGGGACATCTCCTCCGTGGCCTTCATATTCGGCCATAGCCTCGCCAGGTTGAGACCTTCGACAGCGCTCTTCCCTTTCTTTTCATTTGTTGTTGTTGTTGTTGTTTGCTCCTCCTTGTTGATGCTGTTTTCTGTTTGTTGTTGTTGTTGTGGTAGGGAGTGCTTGAGGAGGAGCTTGTTGAGGTGCAAGCGAGTTGACTTGATAGAGGTGAGGGGCTAGGGAGGGCAAGAAGATGTTGGGTTGTTGTTGAGGGAATTGGGGTTCAAGGGTGAGGCTTGGCACCTGAAGCTAGCGCGTCTTGCCTGCATCATGATGATTTTAATTTGTGGTTCTGAATTAGTTGTTAAAACAAGTGCTGAGTTAAGAATTAATTAAAGTTTTTTTTTTTCTCCTTTGTGTGTAAAAGATTAGTTAACTGAAAAGTTGAGAAGAAGAGAGAGGGATTGAATTTTAATAGGATTGGATTAGATTGGAGTAGGCAAAGACAACTAGCATCAAATGTTGATCTTTGTTGTGGATATCTTTGTTTTGGATCCCGGCACTGATCTTTATTGTTATGATCTTTGTAAATTGATACAAAATTGACATTTGTAGTAATGCAATTGTCAAACAAATTCTTGTTTTATCCATTTTAAAAGTTGTTTTTTAAAAAAATTATCCAAACAAGTTTTCTTGTTTTTAAAAAATGGTTTTAAACTTATTTTCCAGAACAATTTTAAAAAACTATAATTACAAAATATTTCCAAACAGCCCCTTAGTTTTAGGATCTTATTATTCATACAAACATTATTTAACACGTTGTTTTGTTGTTCTATAATTTTATCACTTATTTAAATTTTTTACTCTTTTTTCAACAATGATAATCTATACAAATTTTGTTTTCTGCATATAAAAAATAGTCCTTGATTAATGTTTTGCAACACGAACTAGGCATGAATTCAAGTACTAACTATTGTAAGCTTTTTTTTTTTTATTTTTTTTTGTGGTTCTATTGAAGGCTATTAAGATTAAGTAAATGATGAGGGACTAGTGTAGCTTGTGTACAAAATCATATGCTCAAATTTCATTATTTTTAAAATTATGATAAAAAGGTAACTATTGTGTTTAAATATTTAGTTAGCTAAACTGAACTCTTAATCACTAATTAAGTAAATAATATAAAACATAAGAGTTTCCCGTCAATGTGGCAGAGAAAAATTTATACTCATAAAACTGTACTGCACTCTAATTTGACATTTTAAGTTATAATGTTGAAGTTAAATTATATTGACTTTTCATGAGTTACAATAGACATATATTTATTTGTAAGATTATTACTAGACATCTTTGAGGTTTATTGAAATTTATACTTAACTTTCATGTAGTTATTGATATGATAATATAAGAAAAAAGATACAAGTGATATGCATATCATAATTAATGATAAAATTGTAATATTTTTTTACAGTATTTGATATATAGATTGAATCTTTTATTATATGAAGAGGAAGCTTATAATTATAAGTCTGATTAAAAGAGCATTATTAATTTATATGTCAAATATTATTAAAATATTATAATCTTGTTAGTAATATTCATATTTATATAAGATGTTATCTTTTTTATCACTTAAAGTCTGTTTGGCACGCATGATAGAATATGACATAATAAATTTGTAATACTATATAATGTTTAGTATGATATTGTATAAGATATTATATTTTATATTATATAATATTATCATTTATTTACATATAAATATTAAATAAAAAAGTAAAAAAATAATTATGTTAATTATGTAAATTTATTAAAATTATATAATACTATAATTTATTTAAAATAACTCTTAACTATAAATAAATAGTTGTCTAGTATTTTTTATTACAATTATTTAAATTTTAATAATAAATTTAAAATTAATTTTTTATTTTTAATCCTTACTTTAATATATCACATATTATTTATTACTTATTTATACATTTTAATAATATATATTTTATTTTTATTTTAAATATAACATATTATTTATTTAAATATGTATTTATTATTGAATTTATTATTTTATATTTCGTAATTATTTTTATTTATTATTAATTTCAAATATTTATTATATTATATTATTTATTATAATATATTTAATATTTATGATTTCATTTTAATGATTATTTTTTAATTGTATATAATTTTTTAAAATAATTTATTATTTTCTTCTAATACAAAATTATTATTTATTATTCAAAATAATTATTTATTATTTTAATAATTATTTTATTTATTATGTTATTTATTAATTTAAATTAAATAAGAAAAATGAAATCGTATACGTCAAAATCTTATTAGGTTTTATCCTTACACTCTACGCATATTAAGTTATTCATCGTTTTAAAGTATAAGAGGGATTTGATGTACAAGTTTATATGATACATTACTATTCTATTATGTCTTATACAGTGTGTCAAATGAGGCCTTAAATTAATAGATTAATAATTATAGGAATTAAGTTAGTGGAGATTGTAATAAACAATTTCAAGAATAATGTCAATAATTTTACTAATTAAACAATGTCAAGAATAATTATACTAAATTAAGAAGGTTAATATAATTCACTCTAAATTGCATGATTTATTTTATTTATGTGATTATGAACAAGTATATTTTTTTACCAATGATAATGTTTATCATTTCAACTTTCACACATATTAAGTTACTAGTAACGAGCTTGTGATAAGGGTGTTAGGCAATTTGTATAAAATTATATGTTAAAAGCACATTGTGGTTAATATTTAAAAAAAAATGACACGTGTAAGTATGTTTATTTGACATGATATTAGCTAATGGATTTCATTTAATGATAGGTCTAAAATCAAAATGAGTGCTATTATTTGCACAACAAAATGTTATTTATACCATACATCTACAATGAAAAAGAAGAAAATGATAAAAATAGTATTTTTTTCTATTTCAGACTCTCTTTCATTTTCCGCTCAACTTTCGCTTTCTTTCTCTCGTATGTTTTGGTTTATAAGTTTACATAAATAACTTAAAAGATTTTAGCACTATGTTTATAAGTTTTAATGGCGGATTTACAAATTTTTTGTATTATGTTTACAAGTTTCAGTATGAGTTTACAAGTTTCAGCAAGGGATTACAAGTTTTTTGTAAACCAAGTATAAAATATTTGTAAACCCATATTAAAACTTGTAAATATGTATTGAAACTTGTAAATATAGTATAAAAAACTTGTAAGCCCGTCTTTAAAACTCGTAAACATATTGTAAAAAACCTGCAAACTATTTATGTAAACTTGTAAATCAAAACAAATGAGAGAAAACAATGTTTTAATCCTTTTATTCTTTTCACTGTAGATGTATAGTATAAAAACTATTTTGATGTTCACGTATCATTTTTCAATCAAAACATATCAAACAAGAAGGACCAAAGCTAAATTAAAAATTAAAAAGGAATCAAAATCAAAAGTACTTGTATTAAGAAGAATTAACAAAATATTTAAGCATCTGTAGAACTGCACCTATCCGAAAATTTGTTTGTGACCAGACTTAGAGCTGTTATTACTTACGGCAATAAATCCCTCCCGAGTTGGCTGTGCCCAGGCCACTCAACTCCACTCCGCTAATACTGGCACTACCAAGCGGGGATATTTTGGTATTTATGAACAGGTCCCCGGGGCTGAAATTGTAGTTTCGTGGCACATTGAAGGGTTGGTTGAGTCAATTCGCCTCTGAAAAATATTACTAAAAAACAAGACGAGAGAGTACTTACAGGGATATTTGTCAGTCAGACTCAGACGCAGACGCAGACTCACACATCCACACTCCCCTCTCCCCCCCTCTTCTTTCCTTTCTTTTCCGCTCCAAAGTTCTCCTCTTCCCTTCTCCCTACTTCTCCTCCAATCCGCACACACTGTTCCCACATGCACATGTTATGTTAATCCACTGACACACACCCACTTTCTCTCTCTCAACCAAAACAAGAGAAAAACTGTAACTTACACGCCAAGCCCTGTCTCTTCTTTTTACAGCTAACAAGGCAACTACAGATATTAGCAGACACATACAGAGTTGAGTTGAGTTCCAAACGGCGAAATGCAGGAAATACATTCCATGGGAGGGACCAGGTTCTTCGGCGGCGGTGGCGGAGGAGCAGCAGGAGGCGGAGGGGACAGGAGGCTGAGGCCCCACCACCACCACCACCACAGCCACGTTCAGAACAACAATAACAACAACAACCACCACCACCACCAGCAGGCACTCAAGTGTCCTCGCTGCGACTCCCTCAACACAAAGTTCTGCTACTACAACAACTACAACCTCTCCCAGCCCCGCCACTTCTGCAAGAACTGCCGCCGCTACTGGACCAAAGGCGGCGTCCTCCGCAACGTCCCCGTCGGCGGCGGCTGCCGCAAGTCCAAACGCTCCAACAAAACCAAAAACACCAGTAACGCCACCACTGCCTCCTCTTCAGAAACGACGACGTCGTCTCAGCAGCACCAGCACCAGCCACCACCGGATCAACAAAAGTCCAACTCCCACTCCAGCAGCGAGAGTTCCAGCCTCACCGCCGCCACCACCGCAGCCGCGGCCGTCGCGGAGCTGAACTCCGAGTCCTCAAACAACAACTTGCGCGAGTCGTCGAACTTGTTGATCCCTCCTTCAAACCCTGGTTTGGAGAGTGGTACTGGTGGTGGTGCTCTGGAGCAAGGTGCAGGAGGGGACTGTGGTGGAATCTTCTCTGAGATTGGGACCTTCACGAGCTTGATCGCTTCTTCTTCATCCAACAACGATGCATTGGCGTTCGGGTTCGGTGGTGGTGTCGCCGATGCGGCGTCGTTTCAGTGGCAGCACCAGAAGTTACCGGAGGGTCTGAGTGGTTCTGGTGGGAGTGTTTTGCTGGATCATGGACACGGTGCGGTCACCGTTGATTTTTCGGCTATGCAGGGTAAAATCGGAAACGGAGGATTTGGACCGTTGGATTGGCAGGGAGGTGCCGATCAAGGTTTGTTTGATCTTCCTAACGCCGTTGATCAGGCTTACTGGAGTCACACTCAATGGCCTGATCAGGATAATTCGGCACTCTTTCATCTTCCCTGATGGGGATACCTCAAAACACCCTTTTTTTTCTCTTTTCGTTTTAATATTTTTAATATAATATAACCTTTTTTTTAAAAAAAAATGAGCAAAGTAAATTTGAAATGAAAACTAAATTGGAAAAAAAAAAGTGAAAGAGAAGATGGAAGGGTTTCGTATAATTAATGACGAGAATGTATATTTTTCTTTTTCTTTTTCTTTTTCCTTTTTTTGGGAGGTGATTGGGCTTGATTTTAATAGTGATGTGCATGCACAACTAACTTCCATGTTAGTTTCTGTCTGATTTTTCTGTTTTCTTTTATTTTCTGAGTTCATGCTTTAATATATATGTATGTATGTATGTGGAATTTGATTGACTAGTGAAACGGAAAATATTTAAAGGAGCAGTAGTGTTTTAATGGCTGTCGGTAATTGCTTATTTGGTTGGTTATTTAGGTGTGTAATCTCAATTATTTTGATTTGAATTGCTTACTCGGTTGTTTGTTTAGGTGTGTAATCCCAATTATTTTGGTTTGTTTGGAGGTGTTAATCCTTCACCACTGTTAACTAGTGGTTGTCATTGTACCAAAAAGTACGTGGTATGACCGTAATAATGAGTTGCACGACCGGCGCGGTAAAGTTTGATAATTAAGGTAACTTACTTATATATCGTAAATAAAATAATAATGCATAAAGGAAGAATTATGCATCAACCTTGCAATTTAGGTTTTAATGTGTTATTATTATATAGATTTTTTTCGCCATTAACCTTTAATGCTTATTTGATTATGGAATAAAAATAGACATAAACAAACTTGCATAAATTATATATGAAATTTGTTTATTGAAATTTGTACCCCGGAAACTCACATGTGAGCCTTTTAGTGGTGAAGCGGCCAAAAACCGACGAGTCTGAAATAGGTTGGATTTTGAGGAAACTTGTGTGAAAAAAAGTTATCGGAAAACCAAGCTAATAGAATAGGGTTTTTGGCATTGGCAAGGATGTATGAAGTTTTTAACTCTACTCTTATCTCTCAACTAAACACACATCTGTAATAACTAATTCAAAAGTCTCTTTCACATTATTTGTTAAGAATTAGAAAACGGGTTAAACTAATGTTCAAAATGAAATAATTTTTATAGAAAAGTAAAATTCTTAAATTTTTAATATATTGAATGCATTAAAACTTACAAAATATTTTCACTTTTGAATTCTTGGAGAGTGATGTAACAAAACGCTCAAAAAGCTTATAGAACATAGATAATAAAGGAGAAGGCATTATTTCTTAGACTGTAAACTCTTCCTGTAGTATATTTTTTCAATTTCATATCATTGTTGTGTTCACTGATAAGGGATGCACAAAATGAATAGAGTGACTTAGTAAGCAAAAAATTTGGGAGAGATGAGAGGATAGTTTGGGATATGGAAGGGGTTGGGGCCGGGTGGGGCTTACGGCGGTAGTGACCTGTTGCATGCGCGATGATGAGAGAGAGTGAATGGAAAGAGGTGAGGGGGAACACGTGGGCTTGGGGTGACAAGACAAAGAACGTGATGTGAAGAGTCGGTTGGGCTGTGTTGTCCTCTACTCTGCTGTGGTGTCTCTAATTCTCCTCATCTCCTGCTCATGCCCTTATCATAGCTTAATTAAGCTCACTAGCAGCCAGTTGCATAGCACAAAGGGCATCCACAACTCAGTATGGAGTAGTTGAGAAGATAGATAGATAGAGTTATACGCAGAGGAGTATCAAATCAACTAACTGTGCTTAATTACCATGTATGTATGCATCAGTGCATGTGGAATGGAACTGGAAGGATTCAGCGGGCTGGGTGGGTGGGTCTCTCTTTCATGAGGATCAGGTCAGTGAGGGGGGGGAAGGAGAAGAAGGGGAGTTGGGGCGGAGTTATTGATGATCATGATGCAGCTTGGTGGGCCCCCCTTATGAAGCTGGGAAACAAGTGCGAGCCGAGCTATCGTGATGCTTCACTTCTAACAGGGCAAGCAACGAGTAATACCCACCCCATTACCACGCCATATAAATATATATATGATGATGATGATATCCACCCTCCCATTTTCAGTCTCGAATCTCTTGTATAATGCTGCATATCTTGCATCTGAATCATTTTTTTATCATTTACCTACAGTTAGTCTTATCTTACTCATTATGCACTTCGATTCTCTCTTAAATAAACAATTGCAAAGAAATGTGCCTCCATATCGGGCAAGCATTTTCCAGACACTCACTCTTCAATCTCGATCACATTTCACATTTTTTGGTTCTAATTCGAATAGTAATAATACGAGAATAATGAATTTATGAAACCTTTTTTTTTTATTGGGTTTTTGTTGAGGCTTATTGGTGCTGTATTGTAAATGGGATTTTTTCAACTAGTGTCTTTATGGCATTTGTCAAACAATAAAAAATAGTAAATTTTGTATTAAGAATGAGTTTTAAAAGTTTTTAGGCAGTCGCAGCATTAAAAAATCTGTGAGAGTTATTATTATGTGATCGACTCACTCTTGAAATATTAACTGATCAGTATTCGCGTTGAAAGTTTGTGTGTTAGGAGTTGTTTCGGCCTAGGATCATAATGGGTGGGCTTCCAGAATCCATCGTGGCCTTCTGCATATATGGCTAACGTGGAAACATATCTCGGCATATTTCAATTCCTTCCTGGTTGGAGATGATGTCTGTCACAAAATTTGTCTCCATGAACATCCACTCTATATATTTAATGAGAAAATACAATAGTATATATTTAGTTTACACGCTTCTCAAGTTTATACTAGAAGCCTTCAATTTGCACCTGTTCTGCCGACTCAACTGTCGAACGAACCTCTCGTTGTGTCTGTTTTCAAGCATGGGGCAACCTCGCTCGATCCTCGGATAGAGCATGAGTATGTTTGCTAACGCAACTCTAAATTTATTTTCCCAACTGCATGACAACATGAAACTAACAAAAGATGTAATTTTCTAAAATCCTATTAAAGGGAGTTCCCCTCAGCATAGTTTGGCTTCACGCTAATACACACTCATGCAAGTTGCAGCCCGGTTCACAACAACACCGATTTGAAGTTAATTATTGATGTCTTGCAAGCCAGTCACTGTGATAATGATGCAAGAGCTGATCATTACAATCAATAACCAAGCAACCGACCAATTTTCCTATATTGCAAATATTCAACGTCAACGCTTTGTTCTCCGTGCCGTTACTTGACATACATATACAGGATTGTAAAAACATAATAAACGAAAAGGAAATGATAAATTAAATTAATCTCCCTTTATTTAGTGATATTCACCCAACTTCATCTTGTTTCTAAAATTGTGCTCTTATAGTCTCAAAGTTTATAAAATTATTGTATTAATTTTTTTTCTAAATTTATAAGATTATTATATTCTCCTCTCTTCTGTTACGTATTCAGGAGATGAGAGGTTTTGTTTTCCGAATAAATAAAAGAAAATTAGGATGAATTTTATTAAATCTTAATAGAACTTAGTGTAATATGAAAAAAACAAAAAAATTGACAAGTGAAATGGTCCCGAGGAATGGGCAGAGACATGATAAACAATAGCATGGCACGCAAAGCTGGCAGAAGGAGAGACACGGCAACCTCCACTGTTGAGGGGCCTGCAGTAGTAGCCCATGATTATTGACTAAAGAGGGTCATGGTCCTTACCGTGGCCTTTTAATGTGACACAGGAGAGTAGATTGTGACTTCGGCCATGTTATGTTACGTATGTTATTAGGGCCTCAGAACTTGCATTGGCACATGGTTTTCGTGGTCCTTCTTCTCTTTTCCCACCCTCTTGCCATGTACTTGTCAAGGTTCCCCTATTCAACCCTGACGTCTGAGCTTGGTGCTCCTGCACCATTATGGCTTATAGCTCCTTTTCCATTATTCAAGCACTTATTATAAGGCTTCCACTACTATTATACTATGTTCGATGATGGAGATGAACCATGAACAGTTCTTATGATAGTGTGAGGTCAGAGTTTGTTGCATATCTGGTGATGACGCGTTAGTGTGTTAGCAAGGAATATAATGCTTGATATTCTGGCTTCTGCCAACAGATTTGCCACGATCTTTGCCACTTATGTTAATTGCGTACCACGTCTTCTTTTCGATGTGGCTGTGTAATAATCGAGTGTCTTATGTCAACGAAGTTGGGATAATATCATTTGGACCGGGTTGCATATATTCGGTGGCTCAACTAAAATGTCGAATTCGGCAAAGGTGTGGCATCGAAGTCAAATGTCATTAATGCCATGTTGATCATGCATATGCTGTTGCACGAGTTCTTCAACTGCTGGAATACCCAAATAATAGTCTTACAATATGAATATTCTTAAGAAGTGCCATTGAATTGAAGGAACTAGAGTTTCTGAATACCACCCATCAGTTATACTTCTGGCAAGCGGCACTTAGATATATAATAAAGTAAAGGAAAATACTAGACTTGTAGAATTCTTTTTTCAGAAAAAAAGTGCTAGAATGACATGGCATATGAAATAATTTTTGGATGAAAAAGTGAGTTTTATCACTGTATTTAATTCAATCATCACCTTCTATTCTATACAAAATTCTAATTATTTTATTACTGCTATATAATAGTATTCTAAAATAAATTAAGTTTTATCATACTAGATGAAACCGGTTATATTCATCAGGACAATTTAGTCTGGGCATTTAGATATATTTCAAAATTATATGTTTTGTACTTGAATTTATATTTCATGAATTAATTAGATGCATATTCTTCCACTCATATTGGTCCAGAGACTAAGCAAGCATAGATAGTTCAGCAAAGATGGCAAACGGCTTCTCAATTCTAAATTCAACGGATGTGGTGGGGATGGCATTTGCTCTTTTTCAAAGTACACAATATCTTCCCAACTAAACTCCACATCTTGTCTTGTTGAGAAAATTATCTTCTCCATTGGTTATTGACATATTGCAAGAAAGAGTGAAAAATAAATAAAGCATGCATCGTGGCCGTTCCAATTTTCACCAAGTATTATCTCAAATCCTTTAACGATTGAGTCATTACCCACTAGCATTGTAATGCCAAACGAACTGTTATGACAACATCCTATGACATCATGGCACGACAAAATTTTCTGCATGTTGCACACTGCACAAAATATCATCATGGCAAAGGATTTGAAGTACCTCTCCTCTGTCTTAGAAGAATGAATAAACGTAAAATTAAGCTGCAGAGGTTTAGCACTCAGAGGCGGGGAAAACAACACATCTTCCGCCATTGATGCTTTCTTGATTGTCCTGTATCAGCTTCCACCATTCTCACGGGGCTTCCCTTCCATTCTGGGGTAAATCTGTTCATGCATAAGTCAAACTATGACCAAGTCATTAATATAGTCCAAGAGTAACTCATATCATAAACAACAAGGAAATTTACATGGGAAAACTAAATGAGTTTGTACTGCTTATGCTGTCAATAGATTGATCAGAAGCCCTTTCAGATTTTGTAGTATCTGATGTTGGGCTACATGGAGGACCTACAACACAAGAAGTTTCTTCTGGGTAATCTGTTTGTGGTGTTAGACTTGGTGAATTCATCATCTGAGGTCTAGACACGCTCGCAGATTTAGAAAATGGTTGAGGGTCTGCACAATGTGGAAACTCCACTCTACTGCCAATTTTCCCCAACAATGAATTGGTCTGCCAATGCTTGAAACTGAAGGATCTTGAAAAGTCCTCGTTTTTGAAAATCTAGGAATTTTGAAAGACAGAATGGTTAAATAAATTCATAGGAAACATGTTTTCATTCATTGATGGCAAAGAACTTGTCCTCAAGGCATTTACTGAATTTTAAGTTAAAGGCAAGGACAGAATTATTTATTTGATTACAGTGAGGAAATTTAACCATGAAATGTAACAATTAGTCAAATATGATGACCAGGGATAGCATCCAAAAGCCAAAACAACTGCTTACTTTCTTCTGCATTTCAAGGTGTTCTACGCAGCTAACAATATTTTCACAATTTCAAAGTATAATGATGATATTGCTGCCAAACTATAATGTAACCTCAATTAGAAAGTTTGCAATAAGCTTCTAGCATGGATATCTCATGTGCCTAAAATTTACAAAAAGAAAATGAACTATGTTCACACCCTACATTCAAATTTACATTCAATGTTGCCTGGTTTTGGTAATAGGATATAGATTGATGTTCAACATGGATTTTGCATCGTTCTTCTCTGGGGCAGCAGAAAAGCAAAACTAGATTATGCATTGGCTCTTGCAAGTGAAGAACCATGACAAAATCATTTCAGTAAATTTCAAGGGAAGAATCAGGCTCGTGGGCTAGACTAAGCCATCGAAAATGTCAGGATCAAAAAGATTATTACTCATTTTTAAATAGATGTAGGAAGAGTATATCTTCTTTTAAGTTAAATGCTGAAGAGTATTAAAAGCTCGTATGAAGCCGGTACGAAAATACATGTCATCATGTTACTGGTAGTTGTTTTTCACCCAACCTCATGTGTTCCACCTATAATCTTTATAACACGCCTCTCTTATTTGTCAATTTTTGTACAAAGACCTTCGAGCCGTATAGTACCACTCTTTTTTGTTTTTTTTTTTAAGTAACCCTATTTTTTAAATTTAAGGATCAATGTGGATCTTCTTAATAACAGTTTTTTTTTTGTTATTATTTTTGTTTCAAGATCCTTCTCAATCATTCTCCCTAATTTCAGACTGTGGTGCTTTGTTTTGAACGAGATATATGCCTGCCACATGTTTCTCAACTCAAGGAAATGACAAAACAAGATGACTGTTTCTTTTCTTCTTAACAGGACAAGATGACAAAAGAACAGAGATAAAACAGAAGGACTCTTATTTTTTTGTTTTTATCCCCATTAAAACAAATCAGAGTGTCCTTTTATCTTGGCTATGCATGTAAGCTGGGTTTAGAAAAATATTGTAAGGAATAAAAGGATAAATTAGACTTAAGTACATAATCTGACTAATTGAACTTGCAAATAAGTATTCTTATCCAGGTGGCAACATTATTAAAAAAAAAAAAATCTATTCCTAGTCCAAAGAGATCAAATGTCCAAGAATGTGATTAACATTTCTCATCTCACCTCTCCTAGTGCCTCTGATGTCCTCTTCTTTGTGGGGTGGTCAATTGAATTCCCATCTCCAGCACCAAGCTCCACTTCACCTTCCATCATCAAGTTTCTAAAATCACGAGTTTTCGTTACATCCTTAATGCATGGGTGTGGAGAGGCAAATTCTGATCCATTTGAATTAGAGGACGCCGTCTCCATAGTACCTACATTTTGAATCAATGTTGCTTTTCATTTTGGCATCAAGTTAAGAGACAATGTATGTATACTATGATCCAACTCACAATCTTATAATTCTAACAGACAGACACTTGCCTTTTCTTGAATGTACTCTGTCAATGCAAATGTCCTTCACAAACTGCTGATGATAATCTTCATAAATAAAAACAACCAGCTCTGGCATATCATAGTCCATCACATATTGCCCTTCATTCGATGGACGCACTGGAAACTCCCTTACCAGGAAGCCATTATCCTTATTGCCTTGATTTCTTAGGTTCAAGCTGCATTCTTTTGAATCTCTCATATTTCAAATTTGTCACTTGTCACTGAATTCAAAAGACCGGTGATCAGTTTAACAAGTTAGAATTGAATAGGAAATTAATCTCGGATTCACTACACAGTTGTATATGTGTATGTGAATTCGAAAGAGCGTATAGGCCTGCAACTTCAAAACTAAGCCAAAACGAATAATATATGCAATAAAATTTCTATATTGACGGCACCAGTGAAGAATGTAGACATAACATTTGGCCATGGGGAAAATGACTGCTTACCCTTGAAATTATCCAAAAGATTAGCAATTACTTTCAGTTCACAGGGTGATTAATTTACCTTAATTCGTAGCTTGTCTTTCAGGCCAGTAACTTCGATCGAACCCAAGTAGAACCTAATAATAAAATGAAAGAACTGCGGATTGAATTTTGGCTTGCAATTGCATGTGTTGTATACACACACATGGTGTGAATGAGATGATGCAGTTACAACAACATGAGCAAATAAAGGAGAATCTTATGGTTACATACAGACCACAACCTTTGAATTTAAAGGGAAATTCCTATCTGCGCAAACTAATACTAGAAAATAAAAGAGATTAATCATTGCATACGGCTCATTAAAAATTGTCTTTGGTTCTGATTAAGACTCCCTAAAATTCTGTTTTTGAAGAAGAGAAGGGGGGGTTGGTGGGGGGGAAGGGGTGTCTTCCATCCCTGCATTGTCTTCTTCCAAAAATGGAATTTGTGCCAATGGTTTTCCATGTTAGAATCATTAATGAGATTTTTGTGGTCCTAGGCAGATATTATTACATAAAAAGGAATAAAACACTGTGAACAAGGTTAGTACTTGTTCCAATTACCCGAATGTGAGGTCTGGGACAACTGAACACTGGCCCTGCGCTCACTAACCAAAGACATAGACAGAACCAAATGCATGCACATTGCACAGGGACACAGGGTGCAGGATAGGAAACAAAACACTCTCTATCTCTCATGTCTGATAAATGCATTGTTGTTCTCCATGGTTTCTGTGGTTCTATTCTGTATGCACGAGAGACAACACAGAAAATAGCAAGAGACTTCACAATGTTTGAACATGATCTAGAAGTGTTCGTATATTAGCTTTCATTGAGGAAAAACGAGGGAGAGTGAATCAAAAGCCAAGCAACTTGGAATATGAAGTAGTAATTGATAGTCCCTAAGAAGGTTGATGTCATTCATTGAGTTCATCCTCCCCCTGAGGTGCATATCATCATCCAAGCCTATTGCCATCAAAGTTTCTTGTTAGGGAAGATTAATAATAAAAGCCAATTTTGGGTCCACCTTTCAGCCCCTGATATAATGTACCCCAGCCATCTCCTTCTCCACCCAATTCTGATCCCAATAAAATATTACAAAGTTTTGGGAAAAAGATACAATTCTTTGTTTAACAATATATGTTTTATTAGATTAGATGAAGATGATTAAACCTAGTTTGCCTGAGGAATTTCTAAAATGACACCAGCACAAAAGTGTTGTCTGAGGTGGCTCTTATTTCTTAGCAGTCCGCTTACATCTAGAGTCTGCAATACTACTCGCATTATTCTACAGTCTTGTACATTACAAAAAGGTGGAGTGCAACTTGAAACTGTATTCTTAATAAAAATTAAATATCTTGGCTGGAAAAATTAAAGCCCTACCAAACCATTATTTGAGAGTAAAGATTCACTTTGCTGCTGAAATTGTATGGGTAGTATAATTTAGTTCTTGAAATTAAAAAAAAAACCTATATATCAATTTAGTTCTTGAAATTGTAATAATTGGTTCAAATAATTTCTTTTGATGAATCAAGACAGTTTTCACGAACATTAATATAGGGACTAGCTTAAATAATTCTAGGAATCAAGTTAATATTTTCATAATTTTATAGACTAATGATATGTTTGGATTGGTGGAATGAGATGAAAGAGAGTGAAATCTTTCTTACTTTATTATTTGGATTTGATGAAACTGGATGGATTAAAGTAGAGAATGATGGTTCCACATAATTTTATCATCCATTTATATTTTTCTTCCTCAAATTAGAGTGAATAGGATGATACCAAAATTAAATGAAAATTATAATTTTTATTATTCAATCAACATATCCAAACAATAAAAGATAATACATATTTTATTATTATGATATCCAAAATAATAAAGTAAAATAATCATATCACTTTATCTCACCAATTCAAACATATCCTAAAATAAAATATACATACAATTTCAAGGAGAAAAAAAAAAACTTTGTTAAATTATTTGATTAGCATATCCATCTTTTTAAGTTTTGAACGTTACTAGCGGCTTTGGCAAATGGCAACTATGCTACCAGCCACGAAAGCAACCAGAAAGGGCAAATCCGTCACTCCACAACTCCTCGACCGAAATTGAATATCTGTTGCTTTGTCTGGAAATACGAAGAAAAGAAATCAGCCATTTTCAAAGCGTGGTCTGCCTGCAGTGTCTTTCTCTCTCTTCCGAAGCTGTGAGTGGTGTCACTCACTCCTCCTCTTCTTCTGCGTAGTCTCTTGCTTCGTTCTCTGCGATCTTCAGCTTCAATCGGAGAAAGAAAAAGAAAGGCTGGGGGAAAAATGTACGAGGGGCAGCGCTTCGGGGATTTGGAAGGGAATTCAGATTTCAGAGACCCCAATTCATGGCTTTCAGGGCAAGACAACTCCTCATCCTTGCTTTCTAGCTCCGTCGCCGCCGCCGCCGCTGCCGCCGGTGGTAATGCCAACTTGGATCGTGTTCTCTTCAACGACCTCGTCGAGATCGTCCCTCTCGTTCAGTCCCTCATTGTAAAAACCCCCCCTTTCTCTATTTTCACCCACTTCTTCTTTGCTCTCCTATTTTCCTGCCAATACGAGAGTAAAGGAAAGAAATTTCTCAAAAAAAAGTTAAATTTTTACTGGAAAAAAAGGAAAATTTGAGAACTATTTTTATGATTTATGTAATTATTATGTCACGTGGCCGAAGGAAAGGAAAGGAAACAACTTGGACTTTGTGTGATTTGGACTTTGCTGTATTGGTTTTTGAGCTGTAAACACAGTTAAGGATTTTGTATCTTTTTTTTGAAGGGGTGATGGAGTGATAAGTGGAAACTCTTTGAAGTTCAATGTCTTTTTTGTAAACTCTTTTGTTTGTTTGACTATGATTAGGATCGTAAAGCAAGGAGCTCATTCACCCGTCGTGGTTCCGTGATCTACACCAAGACCCCTACAAGAGAATCGTTGTCTAAAAAAGTAAGGCTGCAACACCTTTTCCCCCACTTCCTGATTTGAATTGTGCGAGCATTAAGGATTTCCTTCCATTCGGTACAATTTACAAATTTGCAAATACGTGACATTCTCCAGATTTATTTGGTTAATAATGACTTAGATTTGGAACAATGCAGACTCATTATTTTTTGTTTATTGTTACCTCTCTATCTTTGAACTCGGTTGGATTGGTCATACCTCAGTTTTTTTATATATGCTTGAAGATGTAGAGCTGAAATCATCAAAAATTGGGTCTGCGATTTAATTTTGGTATTCTTTTGTTTTATGAATCTGTCTCGTGATTGTGTTTATGAATGGTAGCCGAAATGGAGTTTTATTATGAAAAATTACCTAGCTAAGCTATTTCCTTCTGAAGCATGGATACCATAAAACCTCTGCATAGTTCTATCCTACCACTTAGATGGAATACTTTCTATTGCTTGTTAAACACATGTTAGATATGCATCCATAATAATCAATTCATGTCTTGCCACATTTGATCTGTGAAATTGGATGGGGCGGAATATTGTTAATGTAAAATACATCTTGCGAAATGTCTCTTATCCGCCTCTATATTTAATTTATTTGCAACATGGGCCATTGATGATACACTGTTGTATTTCTACCTTTAGTTGTCTCTATATTTTCTGTTGATTATTAACTGAGTTATAGTCTCATGGGTGTAAATTTAGTGCGTAGCAAGTATACAACCTTCAAGATTCACACTTGCTAATACATGTCTGTACTTTTTGTTGTCTCTTCATGTCAATCACTTGCTTTAGTATGTTAATGTTTTACAAAACTAGTGATATGTGGCATTAAATGTGTAGTGTAATAAATTTTCAAATGTTCAAGTTTAATTTTACAGATAACTGCAGTATCTTCTTAAACTAGATAATTTTCTCATTGTTATTAGTATTTTAGTTGTGCACCTTTCGCTTGTGACAATGTAAAACTATTCTTTCAAAGGTGTAGTTTCTGGAATGATTGCTTCATTTAGGTATTCCTTTTTCGTAATCATCAGACTGAATTATTCACATCCTGTGGTAGGCAACAGATTTAAAAGGCAGGAACATTGCTCAATCGATTCCCACCAAAAAGAAAAGAGACCAAGGAGAAAAAGAACAAGTAAAAAATGTTAGCATTAATTCTGATGCTGACAGTCTTTCTATGTTTTCTTCAAGAGCTTTGTCAGACAAGGACAGAGAAGAGTTAGTTATATTGAAGGAGCAGGTGGAGGAACTTCAGAGAAAACTCCAGGAGAAAGATGAACTTTTAAGATCAGCAGAAAACTCAAGAGAGCAGATAAATGCTTTTAATGCAAAGCTCGATGAACTGAAACACCAGTCTTCAGAAAAGGACTCTTTGCTGAAGCATACTCAACAGCAACTCTCTGATGCTAAGGTACTGAACTGATCTACTTATATTTTTCAATCAATAATTTGGCACAATGAGTTGGAAAGTTGTTCACACTGCAAGCTGGGTTCATCCCATGCCATTCATACTTTTTCACTATATTCATATTTTTCACATTGCTACTTATAGATAGGTTTTGAAAATTAGGTATTACATCTGTAATGGATTTATGTAGGTGGATGCAGTGCATTTTAAAGCTTGAAAAAGTTATCTTCTTGTTTTAATTCTGCTCAGAATTAATATTCTTCATAGCAATTTTAGCATGATTAAAAATTTCATATGTTGCCCCGCTAAAATGTTCCTAGAGGTTCATATTGGACTTTATAAAACTTAATTATATGATAATCAAAATGAATCAGATTTACATTTTGTGTTCAGATCTTATACTTCTTTATCCCACTTCAGGGAATCTGATGGATAACATTGGGTAGCAGAACACCCATTTCCTTTAAGAGTAAGTTTTGAATCCTTTCTTCTCACACATCAACAATTCTCATTTTACTCAGATTAAGCTTGCAGACAAGCAAGCTGCTCTTGAAAAGATACAATGGGAAGCAATGACATCCAACAAGAAAGTCGAGAAACTTCAAGAAGAGCTAGATTCCGTGCAAGGAGATATTTCGTCATTTACATTGTTGCTTGAAGGCTTGACAAAAACTGACCCTGCTGAATACGCTGATGATTATGACACCAAGCCTTATGATTTCAATTACATTCCCAGTATTGTGAGTTTATCAATATTTTAAACCAGTATGACAGCATATTACTGCACACTTTGTTGTATATGGTGACTATTGCAACACAGTACTATAATCTTGATGACCTGGCTTATTCACAAGATATATTTCTTGTTCAACAATCAACTGCTTCCACTTGCATATTCATGCAGCAAATTCAATGATTTAGCATTAATTTGATTCTCTTCAGACTTCTATAACTTTCCTTTCTCTGGGGACAGGGGGCTGTTGGGTGCAAATATACTAGATTTCCTCTTGGGTAAAGATTGCAAGGCTTACGATGAGACTACAATTGTCTGATTGATGTGTAATCCTATTGACATTGACCTCTCAATTAAATATCTGTGCTTGGTTGAACAGGATGATTTGGACGAGATGGAATTGCAAGCAATGGAAGAAGCAAGAAAAGCTTACATTGCTGCGGTTGCCATTGCAAAAGAAAAACGAGATGAAGAATCTATTGCTGCTGCCGCTAATGCTAGGTTACATCTTCAGTCACTTGTTTTCAAAACCACAAACTTCAACCTGTGATTTTACCAGTATTTTTTTAAGATGTTTACACGGTAGGCCCTGTAATCACATAACATAAAGCACTTAGCCTCTGTGTACTAGAGGCATTTATTTGTTTATATAAAATGCCTTGTTGATGTGATTCAACTACATATGAGCTGTACCATTTTATTTAATGAACTAGAGCTGGTTCAATGAGGTGGAAATTTGCCCTCCTGGGGTCTAACTGCTTTCAGATAGCTAAGAATTTCACCAGACCTGTGCATTGGGTTTTCAGAAACACAAGAATTAATCTTGACCCGTCCGGTTTTAGATTCCTCCTTGATGAGACCCTCAGCAAACTTTCCTGGTAGCTGATTCTAAATGTCAAGTGGCCATTTTCATGTTGGGGAACCAGTCACTTGTTCGCATAAGCAAACTGTTCCTGTTATGACTGACTCTGATTAACTACTCTAAAGTTTGGAATACTTGTAGATTTCGCCTCTAGTATTCAGTTGTCTTCTGGTTTCCTGTGTGGTCCATTTATTATATTCACTAGGAGGATGACAATGGAGAGAATGGCAAGGATTGTCAAGTCTAAATTTAATTGATCCTTGTTTGAAAGCAATTTTGGAGGAGGGAATGAAATTGCTAGTAAGAAATAATATGCTCCTTCTTTGCCACTCAGAATTCCCATGTTTTGACTCTTCAAATTGAGGCATTAAGGAGTGAATGAACAACATCCAAACAAGGTTGTCACATTCTTTCCTTTTCATATTTTTTCACATTTCATTATTAGTTAGTCCCTACTATCATCTAAAGAATTTACTATCATAGCATTTGTTTCTTGATTCACCATGTCGCGAGGGGAGGGGTGGTGTTATTTGTGCTTATATTTTTTTTATTACATCGGATGAAAAGTTGAAACTTGGAAAATGGCCTATTTGATTTGAGTTTTCAGTTTTTATTTTCAGTTTTTCTTCACAAATTCTAGAAAACTAAAAACTAAAAATTTAAACCAAATAGGTGCTCCCAAGGATTCAGTAGTTAAACCAAAAAAAAAGAAGAAAAAGGATGTTGTATTTGTCTAACCCAATAACCCATATAACAATATTTTTATGAACCAGTCTTAAGGCTGGACCAGATCTAACCACACGGAGTGGTGGTATTCATTTTTGTGAATCTTGGTCTTGTGTTTGACCACGCCTAAAGCTATGTATATAATCTGAACATGGCAGTTAACCACGCGTGGTGATTGAGTTAATAGGATGGAACATGCTATTATTGATAACTTGGCTTAAGAGTGTGGATAGGTTGGAGTGTGGTGAATGCCCCTCTATGCATTTTCCTTGATTACATTCTCGTTTCTAAATGGAAGAAATAAAATGCAGTCTTTTATAGTTCTCTCTATAGGTATTGTGCACGCCTAAAACAAAAGGATTTTACTTTTTCTACCCATGCAATGTCAGTACTTATTTATATTTAACAATCATGAATTGATAATTTTGTTTTTGGTTACAATCATGAATTGATAATTGATCGTATAGATCTTAATAATGAGTTAATAAAATCTATGACTCATTTTTAGTTACAAGTAAGATATAAATACTTTTGCAAATAAACTCAAAGTCTAGTGGTAGACTCTTGCATATCTCAATAAATTATGAGAAATCACAAATTCTACTCTCATCCTTACTCTACCTCCTAATATCTTAGGTTAAAAAAGATTTAAAAAAAAAGAAGGTATAACTACTCTTAAATTTTATAGGGATACTTGAGAAATTTCCGGAACAAAAAAAAAATGATACCTTATAATCCCCGGAATTTACCTTCACCTACCTATAGCGCCCGTTCATGTGAGATATGCTTGAAAGTCTCCTGTTGTGAGCCTACGTCTGTCTCTTCCTTGAGGCCGTTGTGACTTGAGAGGTAAATTGATGAAAGCTTTATATATGTATATGGGGGAGCAAATAGAAAAAACACGATGTCCTCAAAATGTTATATTTGTAATAATCCAATTTTAATATGATGGTCTACGTATAAAACACTTTACAATTAATGAATTAATCTGAAATGAGAATTCTAAGGAAAAAGTAGTGGAGTGTAAGTCGCTTATTTTAAGAAAGCCAAGATGAAATAGAAAATTAGTATAATCACGATAATATATGAACAAAAATATTCACCGGTATAAATCTAAGAAGCATCCCAGCTACATATTAGATGGGCTGAAGTTTAACAAAACAAAAAACGAACCAAATAACTCGTCTATCTGGTGCTCTTGGTTATTTGGGCTTTGACAGCAAGAACAAAAGGTGAATTGCATATCCTAGTTGACTACTTTCTCGACAAAAGAATCCATTAGTGGCAAGCAAAAAATTAAATAAATAGGGGGCAAAAGAAGAAAAGAATGTGCAGCCATCAGAATCTACAACACTGAAATCTCACAAATCGGACCTTCTGCTTCTTTTGGCAAATACCTTCTGACTTAGGCATTTTCACTGGGCTTTCCATCCATTCCCAACTTAACCTGTTTTTTAAACCAAAAACCAAAAATAAATAAACCACCAAGTAATTAACAACATTAGACAAGTTCTATGCTGACCACTAGACACACATGCTCTAGTGAATCCAATCAAATTTAACACTGATATGATATTAACTTACACAGGAAACGCAAAAGAACCAGCACTGCCTTCAGATTGGTCAGCAGAGTCCCTTGATTCAGCAGATACCATCCCACGCTCTTCAATGCTGTCTCTATAATATTGCTGTTGTCTACCCTTCTCTTTTCCCTCCTCCTACACGCAAAGGAATCCGTGGACATTAACAACAAAAAAGGTTTGGTGTCTGTTATTAGCACTGAAGTCAACTAGACAAAATAGTTCAATGTGGCTTGCAATGCACCTCTCTAGAAAAGGTTATGCAATCTTGATATTGTTCATCAGTGTCATGTAGATTTGCATCATTTGATATTTTCTCTTGTATGTTCGGGTCACTACTAACTTGTTCTTCGTCCTCACCATAATTCAGCTGCTTTTCAATCACAGAAAGAAACACAAACACAAACACACAATCCAATTTAGATCATTCATTTTTTCTTACTGGCTAAGCCCATAATTTTCATGAGGAGATAGCAGTGAATGTGCACCTTCCGATTCACAGGCCTTGGTTTTTCATGCTTCTCATCTTCACCTCTGATCACTGCCTCAGACTTGACCCCTGTGTCATCTCTCACAACATCAAACGCACCATCCTCTCTAAAGCAGAACACTATGTAATCTTCATCTGTAGAGAGTGACCAACTTGAATCATCAAACTTGTTTCCAACAGTAACCCCATCTTTATCTTTTTTAACCATTGGACTGTTTAGCTGTCTTGTTTTGTTGCACTTTTTGCTTGCATGTGACGATTTGTTGTGACTGATACTATTGAAGCTATTGTCTTTTTTCTTGTCAAATGATGCCATATTTCTCACTGCCACATTAGGAGATGAAGCCATATCATGATCATCTGCAGAGAGTGTTCAGAAAATCAAGTGAGAAGAAATATGGGATGGGGTTAACTGCTAAAAGTGAAAAATTGTCCTTTTCTAATGTTCTTAAAATGCAATACTACAAAATATTATTCAAGAAAAAGTTTAAAACAAATTAGCTTCTTTTACACATAGGTTTACCTAAAGGCAACCTGCTAGGCGAGAAACATGAAGCCCAGTCCCTAACTCTCCATCTGACAAGCCATGTCATGGTCCAATGGGTGCTCATGTTTGTGTATCCTGTGTTTAGTACTTTAGTTTTTTGTGGCAAGAGAATGTTTTAGTTGAAGGGAAAATGAGAAGATCACAAGAGGGAATTTAGCATTTGAATTTCGAAAAAGTGCATTCAAGGTCAAGGGAGTTACAGTATTCAACCCCATAATGAGTGAGTAATGGCTCAGTTATGCCACTACAAATGGAAAAGGTGAGAAATTTGTGGGGATTTATTAGTTCACAATGGCATACATATAATTATGTCCTTGATTGCTGCACCAAAACCAAAACAGAAGGAGACCAGCTGCCTGCCTTATTTATCTGCTAATTGAAATTGACCAGAAATTTGAAGGAAAAAGCAAAGAAAAATAATTAATACATGGGTTTTGGGCCAAATAGTCCCCTTTGTCTTTTGTTGGGCCATCAATTAGGATAACGTTATTAAAAAAAACAGTTGTTCCTGCGATGGTGGCTCCAACACAATTGGTTCTTGGACCCAAAAAAAAAAACGAAAAAATTGGTTCTCCAATTTTTTTTTTTAAAAATGTAATTTGTAAAGATAACTAAATTTTATTTACAGCGTGATGATTATAGTTTTTTTAGCTGCAATTTTTTTTGCAGTATTTTTGAGGAAAGAAAATAATTATTTCTCCTTGTTTAAGGAGCATTATCATTTATCACACGAGTTTTGAACTCTGGTTGGAGTGGGTATTATGACTCGTGAGCTGTGTTGCAAAACATCCTTCGATGGCACATATATTTTTAAGTCAGTGCTCAGGTGTTTTCAAGCCATAGAAATGAAGCGTGTTCAAAAAGAAGTCACAACAAGTGGGACCCGCTATTTGCGTTGTCACTTTTCAGTTAGATCAATGTGTGTAAATCACTGAATCCGAAGTGGTAGGATTGTGCTGACAGAAGAAACTCTCCAAAATGAATATATATTCTTAAAACATTGCCAAAATGAAGTTGATTACAAGCCATGACAGTGACCAATCATCAATATAATAATCAGTCTGTGATGGGCGGTATTGTCTTACTCTTTGTTGGCCTGGCTCCACTTCCACCGTCCACATCACAATTGACATATGCCAATGAACTTTGTGCAGTTTCTGCAACAGGCCAGGGCGAAGCAATAAGGAAGCCCTGATGGAAGTTCAAAGTGTTGGGAACTAAACACACAATTCTCTACTTTCAAGAACAAGAGCAGCAACAATTCTAGCAGCGAAATAATGGCAGCAAACAACACAAATTAACCGGAACAATAATTGGAACAATGCATCAAGATTTTTAACGTGGAAAATTCCCTCAATGTGAGAGACAAAAACCACGGGTCGTCCAGACCAATGAAATAGCTCCACTATGATCAAAACAGGTACAAGTGAGTCTCAAATAAATGCACAAACCGTGCAAACAACAATCTAAAACCAACCAATCATCAATTCATAAAATTGAGAACAAGGAAATGTGAAATACCCCAAAATTGGAGCTTCTGTCCGAGACCAGTTTCTAACTCTCCGAACCATATTTCAACAATCCAACCGTTCAGAATGAAGAACCACCTGTCTGGAAGCTGCTATCCAAATTTCAGCCCGATCCAACGGTGAATGACTTCCCAAACGGCAATTTACGGTAACAGCTTAAACCAGAAAAACTGATTCCGCAAACCGAAACAGTACCTC
Organism: Dalbergia cultrata; assembly: GCA_031216105.1. Lineage (NCBI taxonomy): Eukaryota > Viridiplantae > Streptophyta > Magnoliopsida > Fabales > Fabaceae > Dalbergia > Dalbergia cultrata. The sequence continues at coordinate 51,848,017 of CM062347.1, read as the reverse complement.
TGTTCGTGAGCAATATCTCACTCTCCAGACGTTTGATCAATGATCTGACCATTCAGAATGAAGAACCACCTCTCAGGAACCTACTGTCCAAATTTCAGCTCGATCCAACGGTGAACGAATTCGCAACGGCCGATTTACGGAAACTATCAGGCAAGGAAAATGAAAAACGGGTTTTTGTTGTGTTTCTCTCTTCTCTCTCTTTGTGGCTGCGGTTTTGTGACAAAATGAGCACACACATGACAACCCTAGCTAACACATCTGATGCATAAGTGGGCTAACTTGGTTTTGGGCTTTTCTCCACATAGGAGTGAGTCCAAACCCAACAAATCTCCCCCTCACGACTATGTGGAGGTAACCGCCAAACCAGCGATCAAACAACAAGTTTCAAACTTCCATCTTAGCAAAGATTTAGTCATCATATCTGAACCATTCTCATCAGTGTGAACCTTTTCAAGTTCTAACAACTTAGCATTCAAAGTATCACGTATCTAATGATACCTCACATCAATATGTTTGGACCTTGAATGAAAAGTTGAGTTCTTACCAAGATGTATAGCACTTTGACTATCACAAAATAGCACATATTTCTCTTGAGTAAAACCAAGCTCATGTAAGAACTTCTTCATCCAAAGCATCTCCTTGCATGCTTCGGTAATGGCAATGAACTCAGCTTTTGTAGTGGATAAAGCAACACATTTTTGTAACTTAGATTGCCAAGCTACAGCTCCATCTCCAAATTTAATCAAATAACCTGAAGTAGACCTTCTAGAGTCAATATCTCCTGCCATGTCTGAGTCAGTGTAACCAACTAGAAAAGGCTTCTCATTTCCAAAACATAACTTCAAGCCAGAAGTACCACGGAGATATCTCATAATTGACTTCACTGCATTCCAATGCTCTCTTCCTGGATTTGAAAGAAAACGACTAACACTACCAACAGCATGAGCTAAATCTGGTCTAGTGCATACCATAGCATACATCAAACTACCCATGGCTAAAGCATATGGAACTCTCTCCATGTCTTTCTTTTCTTCTTCATTTGATGGACTTTGCTTGCAACTCAATTTAAAGTGTGTAGCAAGAGGAGTACTAACAGCTTTAGCACTCTCCATTTGAAACCTTTGCAGCACGGCTTCAATGTATTTCTCTTGTGACAACCAAAGTTTCTTCTCCTTTCTATCCCGGATGATTCTTATGCTAAGAATCTGCTTTGCTAGTCCGAGATCCTTCATTGCAAATGACATCCCAAGTTGCTTCTTCAACCTATCAATTCTAGAAGCATTTTGACCAATAATAAGCATGTCATCAACATATAACAAAAGGATAATAAAATCATTACTAGCAAACTGTTTAATGAAAACGCAATGATCTGAAGTAGTCTTCTTATAGCCTTGCTCTCCCATTATAGACTCAAACTTCTTATACCATTACCTCGGAGCTTGCTTCAAGTCATATAAGCTCTTCTTGAGTTTGCACACATAATCTTCTTTTCCTTTTGCTTTAAAACCTTTAGGCTGCTCCATGTAGATTTCCTCCTCAAGATCACCATGGAGGAAAGCAGTTTTTACATCCATCTGCTCTATCTCTAAATCAAGACCTGCAGCCAAACTCAAAACGGTCCTAATAGAGGACATCTTGACAACAGGAGAAAAATCTCATCATAATCAATACCCTTTTTCTGCCTAAAGCCTTTAACCACCAATCTAGCTTTATACCTTAGGGAAGAAGAATTCCCTTCATGTTTCAATCTGTATATCCACCTGTTTTGCAAAGCTCTCTTACCATTAGGTAATTTCACGAGCTCAAATATCTGATTATCGTACAAGAATTGCATTTAATCTTGCATAGCATCAACCCATTTTTGCTTCTGGTCACTATCCATAGCCTCCTCATAACATTCAGGTTCTCCACCATCAGTCAAAGTCACATACTCATCAGAAGGATACCTGGTTTAAGGTTGTATCTTTCTAGTAGACCTCCTAAGTACAACGGGTGGATCTGTAGGTGTTTCATGCTGATCATCAACAACATCATCAGTTGGAGCATCTAAATGATCTCCCATCTGCTGGTCGTCTTCTTGCATATATGATCCTGGGCCTGATTCTCTACTAGTTCTTGTGCATGTGGTGGTTGGACTGGATCTACATCGATCAAGTCACTACTATATTGGGATTCAGTCTTCTCCACTTTCTCAATATCTTCAATGGTTTGGTCTTCTACAAACACCACATCACGGCTTCTCACAAGCTTTTTATCAATTGGGTCATAGAGCCTATAGCCAAGTTCATCCTGACCATACCCAATAAAGATGCATTGCTTTGTTTTCACATCCAACTTAGATCTTTCATCCTTTGGAACATGAACAAATGCCTTGCACCCAAACACTCTCAAGTGATTATAAGACACATTCTTGCCAAACCACACATTATCTGGAACATTATTATCTAAAGCAATAGCAGGACTCAAATTAATCACATGTACTGCTGTAAGCAATGCCTCTCCTCAGAAATGCTTAGGCAGCTTTACTTCAGTAAGCATACACCTAACTCTTTCAATTAACGTCCTATTCATCCTCTCCGCCAAACCATTCAGCTGAGGTGTTTTAGGAGGTGTCTTTTCATGCCTAATACCTTGCTCTTTACAGTACTCATCAAATGGCCCACAATATTCACCACCATTATCAGAACGAATGCATTTAAGCTTCTTACCTGTTTGCCGCTCGACCAAAACTTGGAATTCTTTGAACTTCTCCAAGACTTGATTCTTGGTCTTCAAAGCATAAGCCCAAAGCTTCCTTGAGTGATCATCAATGAAAGTTACAAAATAAAGAGCACCACTAAAAGACTTTGCCTTCAATGGACCACAAACATCAGAGTGCACCAACTCCAAGAAATCTGATTTCCTTGAAGGAGGATGCTTCTTGAAGGATAATCTTCTCTGTTTTCCAGCCATGCAATAAGAACATTTCTCCAACTCTGCATTCTTCAAACCAGAAAGTACATCCTTTTTAGCTAAACAATTGAGACCCTTTTCACTTATATGACTAAGCTGTCACGACCCACCTAGAGAACGTGACCGGCACGTGAGGATTTGGGTCCCCACGGAAGCCTCTGGTAACGTGACTGACTAATATGCATAAATAACCCAAATTTGTTTAAAATATGTTAAGTTCAACTAAACTTGATAATATGGAATTATTTCTAAAACATAAATTCTGAACATAAATCTGCATAAAATCCATATTCTAGGCCAAAGCCAGACATAATAGAACAATTAACATAAATTCTGAAAATAATATCATGCATGTCCGGGGATCCTGCCTACACAATTTATTGGAGCACTAATAGGCTGACATAATTGACAATAAGCTCCACTTCAAAGCGAAGCTCACCAAGGAAGCTGTAGCACTACTGCGGAGGATTCTGTGGTACAACTGAACCTGTAACTGTATCTGTAGGGAAAGGAAAAGAGAGGGGTGAGTTCATCAAAACTCAGTGAGCGAGCCTCCACTCACAACCCACATGGGACAATAACAAAATACATAACATATACATGCAATTGATGTGAAATATATTACATATATAATTACATATAAATTAACTGAATCTATAGCAACAATTAGTAGAGAAACATGAATTATTCTGTACATAATTATCCTGAAATTTGAATAGCTAAATCTGAGCCAATGGCTAATCTGATGGGCACCTAACTAGGTCCCATAAATGGACACCTCACTAGGTTCCTTATTGTGGGTGAGCTAGTCCTCTAGTGGACCACTTGGTACCAAGGTTAACGATCAATCCTAGTAGATTAACTCATTGATCATTTCTCACTATTTATTGGCTAAAAATAATAATAATAATAATAATTTCATACAAAACTGAGATTTAAAATATTTTCTAACTAATAAATAAATCTAAATAATTCATACAGCAAGCATGGTCCCATGAGTTTTCCAAAATAATTAGTTCTCATGATAATATTTCTAAAATTGACATAATTCATAACAACATGTTCTCTTGACATAAATTATTCTAAAATTTCATAAATAATTCATATAATTTGAAAATATATTAATAATGACCAAAAGTATGGTCATGAGCTTAAACCCACTCACCTTTGATAGTCAGGAGTGTGCTTCTACTAACAACTTGATTTTGGAAAATTGGAATGGTACAAGTAACCAAACTTGTCGATTAAAGGGAGGGAGCGTCACAACGTCTTAAGAGATGATTAGTTAGGTCCACTGAAGTTCGGCCACGAGGATTATGAGCTTGACAAGAGATGAATTCGGCCAAAAGGGGGTTTGGCTTAGAGGAGATTTGGCTTAGAGGAAATTTGGTTTAGAGAAATTTTGGTTTAGAGGAGTTGGAAGCAAAACTTAACAAAATGAAACTAAACATTTCTTACACACACACACTCCTACACACATATATTTATACACAAATATAATAATCATAAATAATATTAGTGCTATATGTCTATACTTACTAATAATAATAAATAATATTAATGCCTACTACACTTAGTAATTATAATGTTAAATAATATTTGTGCTATTTACACTTTAATAATAATAATACTAATGCTAGCTACACTTAGTAATATTAATTATAATTAATGTTAGTGCCATATATCTAGATTTAATAATAATAATAACTAATATTAATGCTAGCTACACTTAATAATTATAATGTTAAATAATATTAATGTTAGGTGCACTAAATAATAATAATGTTAATGCTAGCTACACTTAGCAATATTAATTATAATTAATATTAGTGTCATATATCTAGACTTAATAATAATAATTAATATTAATGCTAACTACACTTAGTAATTTTAATTCATATTCTAACTATAATGCATTAACACTACTAACTATAATGCATATTTAAATTATAATGCATGCAACACAACTAACTAAAATGAATATACTAACTATAATGCATATGTATGCTCATAGTTTACTATTAACTATAATAATAATAATAATAATTATTATTATTATTATTATTTCTTTATTTGGGATATCACATAAGCCTTCTATGCCATAACTCTGAAGCTTCTTTGCTTTCAACTGCATTAACATTGCCTTTTGCAATTGTGGATTTCATCACATACAAACTTGAGGTCTTCTTTCCTCGAGCCACTACCAAGTTTCCTTTAGTAAGTTTCCACTGACTATTACCAAAGGTGCTAACATAACCTTCATCATCAAGCTTTCTGACCGAAATCAAGTTCAAGCGGAGATCTGGAGCATGCTTAACATCCTTCAACAGAAACTTCATTCCAACATTAGTTTCTAAACAAATATCTCCCATACCAATCACCTTGGCCAATCCATCATTGCCCATCTTTAGCACTCCATAGTCACCTGAAGTGTAAGATGTGAAGAACTTCTTCCTTGGCGTGACATGTATTAAGGCACCACTATCAATTACCCAGTCAGACTCATCAGATACTACATTAATCATGTTCTCATAACCTACAATGAGAAGATCATCTGACGTAGCAGTAGAGACATGATCATTATTGTGTTCTTTCTTTCTTGCTTACCTTTGTTCTCCTTTTTCCAAAGAAAGCAATGCTTTTGGATGTGTCCTGTTTTATGACAGTAATGACATTCAATATTTTTGTACCTTGATCTGGACTTGCTTCTGCTTTTACCTCTACCCTTTGTGCCTTTGTTCTGACTTCTCCCCCTATTTTCTGTAACCAACATCTCTGAGTGAGATGAAGAACCTTGAGTCTTCCTTCTCACTTCTTCATTCAAAACACCACCTTTGACAAGTTGCATGGTTACCACACCATTAGGAGCAGAATTAGTAAGAGAGATACGAAATGTCTCCCAAGAGTCTGGTAGAGTATTTAGCAACCAAAGCCCTTGAACCTAATCTTCAAACTTGATTCCCATGCCTGACAACTGATCTAAAACTCCTTGAAACTCATTCAAATGATCAGATATGGAAGACCCTTCCTTGTATCTCAGATTCATCAACATATTCAACAAATACAACTTGTTGTTCCCAGACTTGGAAGCATACAAGGATTCAATCTTTTCCCACATAGTTCTAGCATGAGTCTCAATGTGATTATAAACATTATCTTCTACCCATTGCCGAATAAAACCACAAACTTGTTGATGCTCAAATTCTCATTCTTCTTCAGTTTTTTACTCTGGTTTTTGTGTAGCAAACACAGGCATATGCAGTTTTTTAACAAACAACAAATCTTTCATCTTGCCTTTCCATATACGATAGTTACTACCATTCAATGATATCATTCTATTTGTATTTGCCTCCATCATTCAAGCAAGCTATAATTAATAATGCCCAAGATAGAGCTCTGATGCCAACTGTTGGGAACTAAACACACAATTCCCTACTTGCAAGAACAAGAGGAGCAACAATTCTAGCAGCGAAATAATGGCAGCAAACAACACAAATTAACCAGAACAATAATCGGAACAATGCACCAAGATTTTTAACGTGGAAAATTCCCTCAATGTGAGAGACAAAAACCACGGGTCGTCCAGATCAATGAAATAGCTCCATTATGATCAAAACAGGTACAAGAGAGTTTCAAATAAATGCACAAACTATGCAAACAACAACCTAAAACCAACAAATCATCAATTCATAAAATTGAGAACAAGGAAATGTGAAATACCCCAAAATTGGAGCTTCTTTCCGAGACCAGTTTCTAACTCTCTGGACCTTATTTCAACAATCCAACCGTTCAGAATGAAGAACCACCTGTCTGGAAGCTGCTATCCAAATTTCAGCCCGATCTAACAGTGAACGACTTCCCAAACGGCGATTTACGGTGACAGCTTAAACTAGAAAAACTGATTCCGCAAACCGAAACAGCACCTCTGTTCGTGAGCAATATCTCACTCTCCAAACGTTTTCTCAATGATCTGACCGTTCAGAATGAAGAACCACCTCTCAGGAACCTGCTATCCAAATTTCAGCTCGATCCAACGGTGAACGAATTCGCAACGGCCGATTTACGGAGACTGTCAGACAAGGAAAATGAAAAACGGGTTTTTGTTGTGTTTCTCTCTTCTCTCTCTTTGTGGCTGCGGTTTTGTGACAAAATGAGCACACACATGACAACCCTAGCTAACACATCTAATGCATAAGTGGGCTAACTTGGTTTTGGGCTTTTTTCCACATAGGAGTGAGCTCAAACCCAACACAAAGGCCTTTCTCTGAAGGAAGCTGCTGATTGTGTGTTATACATGAGCGCACAGCAAAAGGAGCTGTTGGTTTTGGTTGCTGTGTCTGCTGCAGGAGAAGTGGCAATGCCTTTTAATACAGCAAGTATGTTCGATCCGAGCATGTGCTACTGAAGATGGGCATTCACAGATTGCAATTTGGCCTAGTGACAAAATTGAGTGATTCACAGGCTTTTGTTTTGCAAGCTTAATGTGCTATGACATTTGTTTATGGTTCATACATGGTTAACATTATAGGGAAAGAAATCCATCTCAAGGTACACATTGTAGTTTGGTTCCACATCATACTATTTCTAAATGGTGCTTTCTAGTGTGCATGCGATCACCCTCTACCTATCATCCAGGGCTTTATAATGGTCACGCCAACAGACTCAATAATGCTTAGTAACTAGTACACTTTTTCAAATATTTGAGTACTTCTGTGTGGTGGTATGGCAAGTCCAATTCCTATAAAATGAAGTTATATTGCAGGCTAACATGGCCTCGGTTTCTGTGAGAAATTAATAGATGGGTTTTGGGCTGTATGAAATGCTAATTTAGTCCGTTCAACGTGATAATCCCCCACGAACCACAAACCTAAAAAAAAGAATGTTAGACATGAACAATTAAAACTTAAAGCTAGGTTTTTGTTTTTTATTTCCCGGGTGTTTCATCACTTCCATGCCAATTTTCAGTACACGGTTCGAGTAGCTCCAAATGTAAGTGCATCATACTATCATTCTTGAAAATACATTTGGGTGGCTTTTGGCAGGTAAAGAACTAAGATAGAGACTGCATGACCCAATAAATAAAAGAATAATGTTAAGGAAACAACACAATTATACAACAAATGCACACCATATACTTTATCATTATTGAATTTGATAAGTGGAGACTACTCATTATACTCAATGGTAATAAGGTATATAATGTATATTTGTTATATAATTTTATTATTTCCATAATATTACTCTAAACAAAAAGAGATGGAGACTTCTAACGCCAAGTAGTGCTTTCGTTTTTGGGCCATCAATTAGGACGACATTGTTACTCAAATATACATGCTCTGTCTGACCCAAAATATATATTAAAAAAAAAAGCCCTGTTAACAACATCACATTTTAATATAATAACAAGTGTTATTAAGAAATAAGAAAATTATTTTTAATAGATTTAATTTTAATATATTATTAGTGTAATAATTTTATATTTATGTATCATCTTATTATTATAATCATTTAACTTTTATGTATAATTATGTTAAAAAAATTACAATTAATCGATAATTGATAATATGAAATATTTTATCACGTATCAAAATTAATTTTACTTTACTATTAAATTTACCTGCAGCTGCAGGTGGCCTTTTTCTTAGCATAAAACATATTCCTTAGAATCGAACATTGCCAAATTAAACGAAGTTGAATTGGATGAAGCAAGGGCAGTGGCCACCAATATGATCGTGTAGTCTTGAGTACTAGAATTGGATGATATAAGGGAGTTGTTGATGTTGTGAGTGAGTCTGTGATGGACGTGATTGTCCTACTCTTTGCTGGCTGCTTGGCTTGGCTGGTTCCACCTCCACCGTTCATGTTAAAAATTAGGAGTGAAACAGAAAAAAATATCTAGTGCTACTAGTATGGAACGCAAATGAACTTGCGCGTTTGTTCCACTTAGTGGGGTCGTTGGTCCATACTGTTCAGTTAACAGTACAGGTATGAAAGCAATTCAGCACTTGCGGCTTGCGTCACCCAAATGAACGCCACATGTTTTTTGTTTGTTTGTTTGTTTGTTTGTTACTTTGTTGTTATGTATTTATGTTGATGTTTGATGATGATAATGTAGGTGTGTAAGGAGAGAGTGAGAACTGAGAAGTGGATTGAGGAGAGATGGGTTGGGCTATAGCTCTACATGGCGGCGCTGGCGACATCCAGCCTTCACTGCCACCGGAGCGCCGCCAGCCGCGCGAGGAAGCCCTTCGCCACTGCCTCCAGATCGGTGTCAAAGCTCTACAGGCTAACATGCCTCCTTTGGACGTCGTTGAGCTTGTTGTAGGTTACGTTACAACCATCTCTTAACATATTCTATCTCTCTTGTTAGTTTTCCATTACTACTCCTATGTGATTCATGATTTGGGTATAAGTCAAATTTCTATCTCTCTCTCTACATGATTGTGTGAATGGAAACAAATTCAGGCCGAAATTTGTAACCAGATAGTTTAGATATATTTAGGGTAGATTGTTGCCTTCTGACTGGGAAGGCCATAGGTTCAAATTCAGGAAAAGGTCTCCCCGCTTGCGGGGTACGGCTAGGTGTATCTACTTCTACCATACTCAATCAAATAGGAATCTTGTGCTCTTGGATGTCCTTCATAGTTTTCATATATTGTCACTTTATGCAAAAGCATTGCCTTTTTTTTCTTTTCCTAACCTTGTTGAAGGAGTGAATGCTTGCCTAAATGGTTGTGATTGCATTATGAGCAATGATATGTTCACCGGGGGATCCTAATACAATCCTCCTAGTTTAAGATTCCTTTTACAATGGTATGGGGTGTAATTTATGCAATATTCAAAGACTATTCAACACGTGTGAGTGTGTGACTTTGTGAGTGAAACTTTAAATTGACATTTTTTTTTACGTATACTAATTAGGAGGATTTATCATTTCTCAGTGTTGTTTGTGAATCATTATTGTCTAGCATGCTGAGCTTATTTTACTATGTATAGGTTCGCGAATTGGAGAATATTCCACACTTCAATGCGGGTAGGGGATCTGTGCTGACCACCAAAGGCACAGTTGAAATGGAAGCTTCTATAATGGATGGTAACACAAAGAGATGTGGAGCTGTTTCTGGGCTTACTACAGTTGTCAATGCCATTTCTTTGGCTCGACTGGTCATGGAGAAGACTCCTCATATATATCTAGCATTCGATGGAGCTGAGGAATTTGCTAGAGAAAAAGTGAGTTGATACCCGATAGTTCCTTATTTAATTAAATCTTATTCAACTTCCTTGGAAGTTCATGCTTAACTGTTTGTGCTGTTTTTAATGCAAAGATGAAGAAGTGGTATACAATCAAGATACCTAACAAAAATGTGTGAACAAGATTACTTTAATATGTGATCTAAAAGCTCCAGATGTGCAGGGCAGCTTTTGTTGTTGGTTCATACATGCTGTGGTCCATTCTTCTGTATAAATGGTAGTAAATTGATTAATCAGATTTGAAATCCAGTTTCAACCATCCACAATAGAGGGAAATTGGTGGGGCCATGGCAATGACCAATGAGATCGTTCAATAAAGATCTCCTTGAGAAGCCAAATTGGCATAGTAAACACAATCAGTGACAATAATGATAAACAAGCAGAACATTACTGTAGTAAAATTAGCCCCCTTGAGTTGCTGGTTTCAGTTTTGTTTTGAATTGAATAGTTGTAGCTTGTAGATCATTTCCTTCAATGATCATGGCAATCCTTATTTTTCAGGGTGTTGAGACACTAGATTCAAGCCATTTTATTACTCCAGAAAATGTAGAAAGATTAAAGCTGGCAAAAGACGCCAATAGGGTCCAGGTATTGAATTTTTCCTACTCCTGTGCTTTTGGTAGGCTTAGTGTGCTGAATTTTGGATGAAGAGTAGCATATTTATGTTACATTACATCGGTCACTTGAATTTTCTCTCTTTTACTATGACATTGATAACTTTTGTTCTTCACAAATATATAGATTGATTATAATGCTCAACCCATCCAAAATGATGCTAAGAAGGAAACACCATTTGCTAATTGTGATAGTCAAATTGGAACTGTTGGGTGTGTGGCTGTTGACAGTCGTGGTAATCTGGCTTCTGCAACATCTACTGGTGGATTAGTGAACAAAATGGTTGGTCGAATCGGCGACACACCCGTCATAGGTGCCGGCACATATGCCAATGAACTTTGTGCAGTTTCTGCAACTGGCAAAGGCGAAGCAATAATACGAGGGACAGTAGCAAGGGATGTGGCTGCTCTGATGGAGTTCAAAGGCATTTCTCTCAAGGAAGCTGCTGATTGTGTTGTACATGAGCGCACACCGAAAGGCACTGTTGGTTTGGTTGCTGTGTCTGCTGCAGGAGAAGTGGCAATGCCTTTTAATACAACAGGTATGTTCCGAGCATGTGCTACTGAAGACGGGTATTCAGAGATTGCAATTTGGCCTGGTGCCAAAATTGAGTGATCCAGATACATTTTTGATTTCCAAGCTTATTGTATTGTGACTTTTGTTGATGGTTCAGACATGGTTAATATTATAAAGGAAATCTATCTCATGGTTCAGATTTTAGTTTGGTTCCACAACATAATCTCTCGATTCTTTCCAAACCTTTTCACCTTCTATCACTTTGATTTGTTGAGGAAAAAAGTGGGGCTCCCATATCTGCCTCTGGAGGGGACATTGTACCCATTTGAAGGTATTTTTGTGGCAGGACCATTTTGAGATCACATGATAAGGTACTCTTCTTTCGATACGACATGGAGGACATTTTATTTTTGTCTGGTTCTCGTTTGACACGTTAGAATTACTAAGATATAGTCTTACGTTAGTTAGTAATATCATGCACTATATATGTTCATTAACAGTAGCATTTGTCATTTACAGTTCTTTTAATTTAACTATAGTATCAGTGATAGCATTCATTCTTTGTATCTCAAAATTCATTAAGTGTCACTATTATATTGTCCATCTCCATTCTATGATGTAATTTGGCTACATTTCGAAATTTAGAAGTTACTGCAAAGTTTTAGCGATTCTAATAGCATAAAGTTTTAGTTTAACTTTGATGACAGTACAAAGCTTTTTTTATACTATCATCAAATCAAATCATCCCACTTTAATAATTTTTCAAGTAGAGGATATAAAATTCAATTACCTTTATTTATATGACAATATATTATTAGATGATAATAAATAGAAATTAAACTCATAAACTTTTGACTTTTCAATGGGGTCATTAAGAGAAGGAAAAAAAAACTCAATTGGGGCCTTGATTTATATTACTTCAGCACCCGATAAAATAGCTTATTTCGTAATGCTGAGGTAGAATCAGATTAATTTGGATACGTTAGATATTGCTTTATTGCTTAATAATATAGATGAAGTTACAAAAAGAACGACCAATTTCGTCTAGAATCCTTACCCATCTAAACATCAATTCATCAAATGCTTGAAGGAACAACAACCATTCCATTGATGAGAGATTGCTCATTTGAGAAATAGAACAACGTGCCGAGCAATAACTTACAAGTAAAGGTTTCTCTCATTTTGTCTAATTAATTAATCATTTATTGCGATAACCGAGTAAGATGCCACTAAAGGTGGCATTTGGAGTTAGCTTCAAGGATAAAAGACTAGGAAAAAATTACACATGGAACTCGATACATGAAAATTTTCATTTCATTTTTATACTTCCAGCCAGATATATCTTAAGATAGCCCTTACAAAATGCTGTGTGTGTACATGAACCATTTTGACCATTAATTTCTGGGGGGTTCCACAAATTATCTCAATCTTATTCAGACTCCAGATCCATTTGCATTGATAGTCACTGGACCATGATACAAAATACTTAATTGACAACAAAAATCATAAAGCAGTTATTTAACAAAGTATACCCGGTTTTGTTACTGTGTAGATCAAAACCAAATGTTACTGTGTAGATCAAAACCAAATATTGGAAGTTCTAAGCTGAGTTGTCATTGTCATGTTATATATCGTGGCAATTTACTTCGCCAAACTTTTTGTTTTGTTCCTTAATCCTTGTCTGGTGCCACCAGTTGCCAAAAAGCAAAATTGATGTTGGATTCACTTTTTCCTTAACAAATGATGCTTTCTTTAAGGACAAGTATGCCCAACAAACTATTTTTGGCCTGGCCAATAAACATCCGTTCAACTGGCAGCAGCTAGTTGCTATGAGATTTCATTAAGGCAAAAAACGAGGGAGATGAGAAAAAATGTTTTCATTCAATTACATTACTATGTGAAGAGCTGATAAATTATTACAAGAATTTATAAGAACAAATCATTCTACTACCTGCAGAAGGGGAAAAGACAGCCCCACTAGTCAAAAATGGATTCTCCCTCATCTCTTCACCTAAGGCATATGAACTTTCTAGTGTATAAGAAATCATTTTTGTTCTCTTTTCACTTTCAAGACTGATTCAAAAGGAAAGTCTGGGAAAAAAAAATCCTAGCAAAGTCAAAATTTCCTACTTCTGGCTCTACAGTAAGGCAACCACAGATCAAGAGTTCAAAATATCTGGGATTGCATGGTTCCATCAGTAACCGAGAAGTACATTTCAACTTGTAGCACAATCTTGAAGATAAGGGTGACTTTGATTTATGTACTTGTCCCATAGTGGCTTATACCTGCCTATAGCTAACTTCAGCCATGGCTTCATGTTCCCGTTGAAGTGAATAACCGCCGCGCTTTCAATCAGGCGGTTGTCGATATTAAGGTCATAACCCAATCCTAAAACATGCCATCTTCTGTCAAGTGGCTCTGTCAAACCATAAAAACTTAAAAGAGCAGGAGGAAGTGTCCCCAGCTTCCAGAGAGTTCCATCGGCATTCCGCTCTTGCCAGTAGTGGTATCTTGAGGTCACATTCGCCTTCCTCCATGCAACCAAGTCAAAAATGTTCATCCCGAATGCCCATGCACATCCCTGAGGGTCAAACTTCGAGCTTATAATTGAGTTTGAGAAGTTGAGATATTTGTAGTACCGGTGAAATGCTTCAAGGCAAGTTTCCACTGCACCATTTACGTTCCCATGCAAATCCAGAGAGAAAAGAGGGGTCAGGTCCTTCTGGACAGCGAGATCATCATCCAGGAAAACAACCTTTTCAAGTTGTGGATAAATCTCAGGGATGTAAAACCGAAGATGATTCAACAAAGACAAATACTTGGGATTCCGCATTTTTGGCTCAGCAATTGCATCTTGATATAGCCCAAAATAGAAGCTTCGCGAGTCTGTATTGAGGAGCTGCTTGACAATAGGAGAATAAGACGCATTCAACCAGCTAAAGTCCTCAATATTCTGTACCTCTATGGTGGCCCCTTTAAAGTCATTACTAAGGAACCATGCTTGCATTGCTCCATAATTGACTCCATCAGTGACTATGTGAAAGACCAACTGCTTTGGATGGTCAGCATTGGAGACTGTTGAGTTAACAACTACAGACGTTGCCAGTACATTATCTGAAAATATGCAGAAATGATACAGGTTGTTGTCCACAAGCCGTGGGGAGTTTTTCTTCTCATCTGAGAGTTCTTGCAGGGATGGCTTCTTTAGCCAATCAGACATGAGTTTCACATTTAAGCAATGAAGACTCTTCGGTAGAGCTTCAGCTGCTATTTGACCAAACACTGTACTTTGAACTGTAGCTGCATTGGCACGCTCTTCAAGAGCTTGAATATGCGATTTCATAGTCACTATTGTGGTTGCAATGTCATAATGGACGTCTTGTGCCTTAAAAATTAGAGAAGAAAGGCTTCTAATAATTGGCTCTGCTTCCTCCAGTGTTACAGGCTCCCCAGTCATGGCAGCTTTTGAAAGCAAAAGCTGGCAACCTCTGATCTTTGAGCTAAGCTGCCAAGCAAGGTGAAGATTATTGTGTTCTTTGGCAATAACCACGTATGCCTTGGCCAGAATCATTTGTTCAGCTACCTGCCGTGCAAATGATTTTACACTTAAAATTTCTTCAGTAAAATTCAAACTCTCCTTAGCAAAATTTTCAACTCTTGCATTTCTCTCCTGCAAAGGAAAGTCACCTGCTCTGTAAGTATGCCAGATGGTAGGGAATAAGGAATTACGTGTAAATAATAAAGAGCAATATCAACTAAACAGTAACAACATTCATTCAGTAATATGGACGACAAAATGTAACGGTACAAGTAATCAGTGTGAACAATTGTAGCATCTAAAGCGATAATTACATGTCTTCTAGTAGATTACAGAAATGGATATGCTGTCCGGAGAGATGACTCTAAGGCCCTAATCTTTTATTTCAAAGGATATTTGGGAGATTTCCAATGTGCATCAGTAACCTTCAAGACCCATTCTTTTACAATCCATGGATTATCAAGGCTTACTTAAACCACATTTACTATTTCATATTGATGAAAGTCAACTTTAGGTATTGGGTTTTGGTATCATCCAGAATCTTGATTCTGCACTTCTTGTTTTTTGGGTATTATTTATGCATACAGAAGCAAATTAGTATGAGAAGCACTACTTCCTGAAAAAGCAAGTCATGGTTTAGATATTTTCCTGAATGTTGGATGATTTGGAAGAAATTGGCATAAACACCATAACAATGCATGATGATGTTGTAACAGACACAATAACTCAATAGTTCCGACAGAAAGCTGAAAGGAAGATCATCCTTAATGCGAGTAGATTTCTGGAAACAGATGAAATGGACAGGAGATACATAATAAACATAATGAGAAAGACATTCAAATGGGTAAATTCATTGATGACGGTGAAAAGTAGAATGGCTGCAGAAAGTCACTGGACATGGTAACATGAGAAACTATGGCTGGATTCTACGTGGAGCAGACAATAGTATAACAATCTATACAGATTGGTTGTGTGCAAGCGAACAGTTGCAAGGAAAATGATGGGCAAGTAAACGCCAAATAGTTTCCAAACCTAAATTAGTTCAATTTCCCATTCTAGTAATAATTGCTAAATGATTGCTACCTGCAAATATAAGATATCACTCAAAATGCTGGACAATTGCTTCAGCATCAGCCATGTGGTTGAATTGCATCAAGAACCATAGGAGCACACACACTCAAGTCAAGCTTGACCTCAGAATGGGAAATAATGGGAAGCAAAATTTTTTTTTATTATTATTTATAATCAAGATATTTCATATTTGGCTTCTCAGGTGATCATATCTGAATGTAAACAATTTTCACCACAGTTGACTTCAATAAATTTGGCATGAGAAGTAGTAGTTCTCTCTGACCATAATAGAGGATCAAAGAAAAGATTGTTATAACAATTATGCTACAAAAATGTGGTATAGAAACACAAAAGAAATCAATTAGTCATTCCACACCAGCTGAGTTTGTGTGTGTGTATAAAAATCCTCCAAGAAATTACACCCAAAAATATGATATGGAAACATTAAATGCTGAATTAGAGAAAACTGAAAAATAAGCAAATGTAATATCTGATTCTAAGCCCCAAAAAGCTCACAAGATGACAGCATCGAATCTAGTTGCTAGAAAACAACTTTACGATAAAAGCCCATAGAAGATTATATATTGAACAAAACCAATAAAAAAAATTACAAGAAGAAAAGTGATGAACATCTTTCAGTTCGTAAACATTAAACTTCTGCTTGTGAAACAAGACAGAAGACAGATTATCGAGATTCCACATTAAACTTGATCCGCATTGAATACCTCAGCTGTACATTTTAAACTTTAAAACCAAAGAGTTATAATTGGCAATTCAATTTTTTTTTTACTAAAACATTTCAATAAACACTAATTGCTCTCTTCTTATCCGCAATGCTGGCACAATCACAGTTCCCTCTTCCATCAATTCAGCATTGGGGAAAAAGAAAAATGTCAAAAGATGAGCTAACCATTAGAAACTGACAAAGCTAACAAACACAAAAAACATTAAGAGAAATTAATCCAAAGTGCGATTCAAGGAAGCCCTTAAACATGTCAAGGACACAATTAGCAAAAAATAAAAATAAAAAACTTGATATCCAAACAACAGCCCATTACCCGTGAAAACCATAATCAACAACACATCAACATAAAATTCTCATTTCTCACATCATAAAACCGATTCAAACAGCATGTAAGTAAGCTCCTACACTAAATATCAATAACTACCAACCACTTTTAAGTTTTAACTATCAATCGAAAAGCATAACCAATTTAACAAAGTAGTGCATTGTAATTACCAGCAAGGGGTATTCGGCCCGATCTTGGTGGTGATTGTGCTGCACAACGAACAAGACTAACCCCGCGATAGAGGACAAGGCAAGGAGCATCCAGATCCAATAAGACAACCTCCGCCGAACCGGGCGCCGAAAGTCGGCAGCCCGTCGCCGCATCTTTCGCCGGTTCCGTCCACAATTCACCACAAAATCGAGAATTCAGACCGACCCATGTCTTGGATTCGATCGGAGAGGAATCAAAATGGGTTCTTTTGAGGCGATATTAGCAAGGAAGGAAGGAAGCAGTGATCAAACAGAGGGTACGAGCCCCGGTATGTATTGAGAAGGGGTTGTGTTGTGTTGTGAGGTGGGCAAGACAAGACAAAACAGGACAAGACAACCTACGTGACATGCAGTTGCATTTGAAGTGAGCGAAGGATGGAATCTGAGGTGGTGGTGTTGGGATGAATGAATGAGGAAGGTGGAAAGGAGATGCTAATGGCGAAATGGTGATCGGTCTCTGATGATGATGATGTTGTGTGTGTGTGTGTGTAAATGTACTAAGGTGTATTTTTGTGACAGTAAAATGGAGAAAAAGAATAAGACCGACACATAATGGTAAATTATTATATGTTTTCTTTCTTTTTTCAAAAAAAAAAAAAAAGAAAACAAATTTTAAGCAGAAGGAAGTTAGTTTGGTTTTGTTCACTGGTTGGTTTAATGAATCAAAATGGGAAAGGTTATTTATTGATAAAAGGTTATCTCCACATGGTAAGGAGACACCAACTAAATGTAGACACTTTCTATTAGACTTAATGAAATTCACCTTGATATCTCTCTACTTATTTAGATGATACTAATTTTTTTTAAATCATTGCTTAATGTGCAAACAGAGAATAAGACTGTGTCATAATTTCACCAACTTAAAAAATATTAATATAATAATTTTACAAACTTATGGATCTAAGAAATTTTATAAATGAAAGTAAGTCAGAGAAATTTTATCAAATATGAGAAGATGTCAATATAATTTGCCCACAAATATATAATGTATTTATTTATGAACATTGTCTGTTAATGTAAAATATCTTTATAATATCATCCAATTAAATTATATCATATATATAATTTTTGAAATTATGAGAATAAAGTCAAACATATTTATTGATTTTAATTTTGATACACTTTACAATGTAAAAAATTTGGAGTTTAATTTTAATATGTAACACTTGTTTATATGGTTATCAGATCATATATTGTTATATCAATAAAATATATATTTAATTTTTCCCTCTATATCTCAGAAGTCATGAACAAAGGAAAATTTGATTAAATGGCTATGTAAACAAAGTATTACACTGTTAGTGTATCAAAATTAAATTCACTGATTTTTACACTATATTTTAATTATTTTTTCCTATTTATATGACTTTTAAAATTATAGATATGAGAGTTAATCATATTTAATAATGTGATAATACATTATTGAATAATAATTTTAATGCATCAAAATTAAATTATGTTTATTTTATCTTATACTCTTATATTTTGATGTTAACACACTTTTATAATATTTAATATAGGATTTAAATTTAATATATTGATAGTGTAAAAAAATTAATATCATCATCTAATCATATATTTTATGTTAATTATATATTAATAAATATAATAAATTCTCATATATTATTTACAAAATTATGTTAATAAAATTATTTGATGAGATGAAAATGTAAAAGAGATGAAAATCAAACTCAATACTCATATTTTCGTAAGTTTGAAAAAAGTTTTCTTATGTATTTTACATTTTTACTACACTCAAGGTCCAGCTATGAGAGGAGGGAATCGCTAGCACTCTTTCAGGCACCATTACATACGTTTGTTGACGTGGGTTCACCTGAATAAATTGTGAAATAAATAAAAGGGAAAAAAAAATGAAAGATCTGATGGAACCTACAGGCTACCCTGAAAAGCGCCGCCACGTGATCGCATGTGATGCACTCTTCAGATGCCATCTCATTCTCATAAACGTGCATCTTTTTTATAATTTTATTCTTTTATTATGCAATACTTGCTTTTTTGATACATGCTTTTTTATCATATAATTTGATTATTCAATTATAATTGATCCACCTGAACTTCTACATAATTATCTTATTTCTTTTTGTTTCGATGGATGGCCAATATCTAAACTTTATTATTGAATTAGGGTATATTTGGTTTCAATTTTTAAATTTTTTTAGTTTTCAAGATTTTGTGAAGAAAATACTAAAAATTAAAAATTGAAATTTTTAGGGTCTATTTGATTTGAGTTTTCAATTTTCATATTTTATTTTTAATTTTTCAGATTTTGTAAAGGAATTAAAAATTATGAAAACTACAAATTTTAGTTTTCAATTTCATTTATATTTTTCAGCATTTCCTTATTAAAATCTTAAAAATTGAAAAATTAATTAAAGGTAAAAATTGAAAACTCAAACTAAATATACCCCAACAAATTCAACCTAGTCTAACGGAAGTTTCTAATATGATAAAGGTCTTACATAATTATCTTATTGTTTATGCAGAAATGTGAGCGTATGATAAAGTTCGTAATAGAATGTATGTAACATTCTGTTTTTCACTTTTATTATTAGCTGCATTTATTTTTTATTGAATTTTCTTTATCTTCTTACATAGGAAAAAAAAAAGAAAAAAAAAATTATCCTGTTAAGACGACTGCCTTTTAAGTTTTGAACATGAAACTAACACCACTTTAAAACAAATAGAGCAAATTACACTGACCTCCCCTGAGGTTCAACGAAATTACACACACCACTCCTCTAGTTTGCAAACCTTTCAATGACCTCCCTTCTGTCAAATACAATTAACACCGTTAGTAGTATAAGTGTATTATCCAAAACACCCTCACACCATCACACCAGTATATCTCTGAGAATCCTCAACCCACTCTCACACCACTAGCCCCTCTCTTCTCATCTCACTACCCAAACTGAACCCACCCCAACTTGCAATGGTGAGAAGTCCCGAGAAGACAACTTGCAGTGGCCAGAGCAGCGGTGGCGCGACCAAAACGGCGGCGACCTCGCCCCCCGCAGCGGAGCCACTGGATTAGAGGCGACGCCACCAGATCAGAGGCGGAGCAAGCATCAGAAGCGGAGCGACCAGATTCCCGACAACACCAGCTGCGCGACCAGAGCCTCGAAGCCACCCGGCGGTCTGTAGCGACCAGCGTGAGCGACCAATGGCGACTGGACCGTGGCGTGACCGGCCAAGAACCCACCGGACCGATGGCGGGCCGACCAAACCCGCGATGCGACCAGCGGCGGAGCACAACCAGACCCGCGATGTGACCAGCAGCGGAGCACAACCAAACCTGCGATGCCACCAATGGCGGAGCGCGACCAGACCCACCATCCAACCACCTCAGACCTGTGACCAGACCCACAATCTAACCCATCACACAATGCCAAAGAATAAGAACAATCACCAAGGTACACCCTGATTAATTTGCTATCCTCCATTATCACACTGAGATTGGAATTTTTTGTGATTGTGCATTGTGATTTTTTTAAACTGGTTCTGAGATTGGAATTTTTTGGTTTTCTAGTGTTATGACAAGTGCAATTACTGATGATGTGATTGTGCATCTGAACGATGTGAATGAGTCTTTGAATCCTACTGTAATGGTTGAGTCTTTGAATCCTAGTGTAATGACTGATTTAGTAATTGAGAATGAAATTAGTGAGGGCTGTAGCAAGTGAACAAGAAGTAGTCATTAGTGAATCTGATGATGAATGGTGTCAAAATTCTGAAGTTGAAAGTGTTACTGGATCTGATTTTGGTTCTGATTCTGATTCAACTGATCATGATGGTAAGGAAGAAACAAAAGGTGGGAATGAAAGTGATGAATTAAGTTGTGATGAAGAAAGCTATGATGTTGTTGTCAGAGTTAATTCTAATGAAGATAGGGATGAGATTTACATTGATAGAGGTACAAGAGGAAAAGAATTTAGTCGAGGATCTAATGGGAGGATTGAATTAGAAAAGGGACTGTTGTTTGTAGATGTGTGTGAGTTTAGGGAAGCCCTTAAGGACTTTGTTATACAGGAAGGGTTTGAGATTAATAGAATAAAAAATGAGAAAGCTAGAGTGACAGCAGTATGTGCAGCTGCAGGGTGTACATGGAGGATTCATGCTTCCCCTATACCAGATGGAGTTACCTATAAGATTAAGACTTACAACCCTGAACATAATTGCATTAGGACTACCCAAAACTCTAATGCAACCTCAACTTGGATTGCCAAACAATTGCAATCTAAGTTGGTTGTTGATCCTAATATGAGTTTTTCGAGTATGAAGGCTGAATTGTTGGAAAAATTTGGGTTAGAGTCTAGTGGGTACATGAAATTATATCGGGCTAGGAAAAGGGTGAAGGAACAATATGAAGGAACTTATGCAGACTCATATGACAAGCTGCCAGCTTGGGCTAAGCTCGCAAGGGAGACAAATCCAGGAAGTCTCATTAAGATAGAATTAGAAGGGAGGATTTCTACAAACCCTCAGTTCAAGAGATTTTTTGTTTGTCTTGATGCAATGAAGAAAGGCTTTGTGAAAGGATGTAGGCCATGGTTTGGTATAGATGGTTGTCATCTAAAAGGTAACTATGGAGGAGTGTTGTTGTCTGCTGTAGCAATTGATGGGAACAAAGGAATGTTCCCAATTGCATTTGCTGTGGTTGAAGGTGAATGCTTGGATAGTTGGAAGTTTTTCCTGAGCTTGCTGCATGAGGCCTTAGCTTCAGTTCCTGAATGGAGAGAGGAACCATTAACCATTATGAGTGACATGCAGAAGGTAATACAACAAAATTGCTCTTATTTATATGTATAGTTTTATTTTTCTTAGAGAAAGAATTTAGTGCAGCAACATGTGACCGATTTTGGTGTTTATTGTATCATGTATCAGGGTTTAAGAGGTGCTATGGGTGAATTCTTTCCATTTGCCAAACATAGGTACTGTCATTCAACTATTGTACTCTAGTTTTTAGGTTTAACTAATTGTTTTATGTGATTGGTTTAAGTGTTAATTTAACCAAGGAGTTTTGTTGTTGAATGTAATAGGTATTGTTGCAAATATTTATTAAGTAACTTCAAGTTACATTTCAAAACACTTGTGCTTAGCATGAACTTTTGGTCCTTGGCTAAGGCATACAATGACTTTGTCTTTGAGAAAGGATTAGAACGAGTTTCGACCATTGATGAAAATCTTTGTCAGCCCAAAGTGGTTATTATCAAGTGAGAGGCCTAAAGAAATGTGGGCTAGGCACACATGTGACCCTAGGTGTAAGTCTGACCACATTACTAATAATGTGGCTGAATCTTTTAATAATTGGGTGGGTGATGATAGGAAGAAACCTATATTAGGATTGGTTGAAAGCTTGACCACTAGGATTATGGCGAGATTTCAAAGGAAGTATGAAAAGGGTTGTAGCTTTGAATTCCTAATAACCCCTAGGATTAGGAAAATTGTTGATACAACTATTCAAGATGGGAGGTTTTGTACAGTTACATATGCCGGAGAAGATGAGTTCCAAGTTAAAGATGGGTTCACCACTTTTGCAGTGAACCTAAGAACTAGCTCTTGTGGGTGCCAATATTGGAGATTGTCTGGGTTGCCATGCATTCATGCTTGTGCATGTATAGCTTATAAGAGACGTAATGTAGAGAGTTATTGTGACCACTACTATTCTACTTCTAAGTATTGCACCACCTATCAAGAGTTGGTACACCCGATGCCTGAGTTAGATGAGCGAGACAAAGATGGATTTCCTAGGGTGGAACCACCTAAGTTAAAAAGACTTCCAGGAAGACCTAGGAGAGTTCGAAGGAGAGGACCTGATGAGGGTAGAGCCATACAAAGTGATTCAAGAAGGTCAAGTACTGTCAAGTGTAGCATTTGCAAGCAATTTGGTCACAATAAAAAAGGTTGTCAAAGGGCTAAAACAGCTAAGGAGGTATTCTTATTTTATTAAAATCGACATATTTAGGAGTTTGTGTTATTGATATTTAGATTCTGAAATTTTTTTTTTCATATATAGAAACAAGAGGCTATTTCTACGGCTGTTGAAAGCATAACTCAATCCTCAATTGCAACAAGTAGAAGGGGAAGGAAGAAGGTAAATTGAAGGCATAACTTTAAGGTGTTGGATTAATGTTAGAAGTAAACAATTACTAATTGGCTGACATAAATTAGTCTAACATCGTTTTATCCATGCAGAGACAAAGGATAGAGGAACGGGATGTAGCAATTGAATATACAAGTCAGCTAACAATCACAAGTAGTTTCAACCAAGGAGACCAACAAAAAAATGGCCACACATAATTGCTACTATATAAGGAGTTTAGCAGGCTTTATTATGGGATGAAACAGTTTTTTTTTTCTTTTTTTGGATGCAGAACTTGAGCTTTATATTTTGGTTGTATGGATGTAAAGGATAAGGAAAATTATTGGGAGTTTGATCAGATGTTTGAGTCATATATTGGGAGCTTAGTTTTACATGTTTTTTCCCCTTAAATTTCAACTCAAATAAATAAGGGTGTTTGTGTCTTTTTATATATTAAAATTTTCTACTTAATTACAACTTTGCCATTAAAAATCATGTGCATGGCACATGATCTGACTTCTGTTTCAATAGTTAACGGAATGTTAACTGCAGGGGTGCTTAGTGTAATGTTTAACAAAGTTCAGGGGAGGTCATTGAAAGGTTTGCAAACTAGAGGGGTGGTGTGTGTAATTTCGCTGAACCTCAGGGGAGGTCAGTGTAATTTGCTCAAACAAATATGATTATAATATCGGGGCGTAACTTTTTCATATTGTCATTAGTAAAGACTGATCTGGTGATAATTTTCATCTATCCTTACACCGGATCTTTTTATTTTTTTATTTTTCGGTCAACATCGGATCTTATTTGTCAAATACTCCGCAAAATAGAAATTTGCAAAACTAAGCAGTTTAAAAAAAAAAAGTAAAAACCAAAATGTAGACTCTGATCGCCCCCAGGCCTGCCCTTCCTGCTTCGATTTTTTTTTTTTTTCCAGTAATCCCTGTTGTTTTAAGTTTAAACCGGAGTTGACTCAATTGAGAAAGTGAACCTCAAAACTAGTGGAAAATTGTTACCAAGCTGGGCTAGGCCCGATTGTCCTCCAATGAAGATTCTAGCCCAAAACAATTAATTTGTCTACTTTTGACCAAAAACAAAAATTTCATAATTTGTTATTCTGTTTACTCAGTTTCACACGTATGGGAAAGAGTTATATGCTATTTCAACCATTCAAAATGGAGCGTATATGGACATCCATTCAAATTTAATGGTGAAAAATAAGAAATTTTTACTTTAAATAGGTCCATATAAAATTTAAAGGTAATAAATTGTATGTTATTATGATATCCAATATATTGGGTGTTAAATTAAGATCTTTCTATGGCAAAACAGGAAAACTCTACTTGTAAACACACTGCTACATAGAGCCCTAAACCAACCTAAGTCATCAATGGTAGAGAAAAACTGGAAGATTGAGAGTAATAAAAAGAAAAGAGAAGTGAATGTTGACAGGCTGTGAACGTTTTGAGCTTTTTGAGACAAAAACTTACGTTTGAAGAAAACACTTAAAAGAAGAAGAGAGGAGAAGAGAGAGAGAGGAGAGAAGGGGGGAGGGGGGAGGAGTACGCAGAAAGATGTGTGTGAATAACGTGTAGCAACATGTAGAAAATTAGGAATGTGGGTTAAGACAAAGCAGATGAAGAAGGAGAAAACCCCTTAAAAGTTTTTTTCTTGCAGACTAGAATCCTTGATGGCCCTGTTGAGTTTTGAAGACTTGCACTGTAGGTAAAATCCACCACATGGTTACTCAATCTGCCAATTCAGCCAATTAATTTTTGGCATATTCTAATAGACACCGTTAAGACAAACAAATAAATAATTTTTTTTTGTTTCTTATTAGAAGAAATGCTATATTAGAAAGTTGTGATTTATATCTTTGTTCTGGTAGCCTTGCTTTTGCGGCTATGATTAATCAGTGAGTACGATTTCCGCATTAAGTAGCGGAAGAACATTGGAGTGTTCTGTTTTGCATAGCCCCTTCACGTCAGTAATGGATCTCGAATAGGGTACAGTGAGGGGAAATATTCAGAAACAATCTTTTCTCCCCCTACTTTGGTGCCTTACCATCAAACACACTTACTGCTTGATCACAAATTTTAACAAAAAAAATGCTGTAATTTCATATTTGGCATTACTAGTCTTGATGCTCATCAGTTCATGTACATCCAGAGTCTATTCACTTGTAAATTAAGACTGCCATCTATAATTATAAAGCAAAATGCTGGTCCAGAATGACTTCATGTACCATGACCCTTCCTGTTTAATTGAACTATTAGGTTTTGTGCGAAATATTCACTTCCGATGCAATGCCACTGTAATCAAACCAACAAATACCCTTCTAGTGCAAACAGCATCTTTTCATTAATTGTGCAATATCTTAGTGATCACTTCTCATTAACAAATTTAAGCACAAGCGATGCTCACAAAAGCAAGGGTTTAATGGAATATTGACTATGGTTTACAATGATTTTCACGGGCATGAAGTTAAAATTAAAACTAAATGCATTCATGCTAGGACTTTCCACAGCAAGTAACATTATATTAATAATCACAATATTAAGCCAAAAGCCAAAAATTCTTATGGCGTTTGGTAGTAATCAAATACCCTCCAAGCTTCTTATTCTTCCTCCTCACTGCAATAGTCATGCACGGCGAGTTCTGTATACAATACTCAGCAACCCCACATCTCTTTCGTACCCACCTCTTTATTAAGCGCCACAAGAATGGTCGCTTCCTTTGTCCAACAACCAATAGTGACACCCTTTGTTGCTTTGCCTCTTGCACTATAGCAGGACCCTTTTCCTCACTTTCAAGCATAACTACACTCACTAGGACCTGAAAACCCAGATGAGCGCAACATGTTACCTCGTGTACTATTAATGAGAAGAATGTTAAATTGACTAGGAAAGCATAAAATTGTTTGAAACTTACCCCCGGTCTCTTTGTTTCACACATACTTTTCATATCAAGGAGGAGTTGATAAGCCTTCACATTAAACTTCCCACTAGACTCTGCAGCTGCAAACACAGTATAATTGAAAATTTATTTCATGAGAATCTACCCTCAATTCAATAATTAATAATAAAGTACAACGGAGAAAGTATAGAAGTATTATTTGCATGGATATAAATCTAGAGCATCTTTATATATTTATCATTTGATATATCAGTTATTATATTAAAAATATTGAGAAAATATGAGATAATAAGGGTATATTTAGTTTCTGTTTTTATTTGTTGTATTTTCTCAATTTTCAGGATTGTATCAAAAACATAATAAAAACAATAAAACTCAATTTTCTGTTTTTGTTTCCTTTTTTTTTTGGGTCATGGTGTTTCTGTTTTTACTACTACCACTTTCACAAAATTTTGAAAATAAAAAACACATGAAATGAAGATAGAAATCAAACAGTCATACTCTACAAAATTGATGTGATAAATAATAGCGAGCAACTTTCATTAATCTAACACTTTATATTTAAGAAAATTCATAATCAAACTGGCACCCCTAACTTTGTTATATTAATTCATGCAAGAATCTTTCTTATTTCTCACCTTCTCTGGTGGGCTTGGCTACATGAACAAGAACAACAGTGTCATGGCTCTGAACAGTGTGTGAGAGTGCCCATTCTAAAGCCCCTTTAGCTTCAAAGCTAGAATCCACAACCACCATAACCTTATTGCCGGTTTCACCACCCTCGTAAGCCTTGTCTCTGCCAGAGTCAAGTGTCTCATTGCTTGAAAACTCGGTCCTGTGTGCATATTTGATAGAAGCAGAGGAGGACTTGGATCTGAAAGGAGATGCAGAACAAGCTCGAACACGAGGCGTGGAATTACCAATGCACAAACTTTGCAACCTGAGACGTAGCCTTCCCATGATGTCTTGCAAGTTCTAAGGGAAATAGAGTGTGTCTATATTATTATATATGCATTGGGGGAACATAATTGAACAAGTCCACCTTCAATGTCACACCCCTTGACTTTGAACCTTATTTGTTTGTTTTTTTTTTTTAAATATGATTCACTATTTCAAAGGCTAATTAATGATTTCTTTGTTTGTTTTTGCATGATTTCTTCCTTGTGTGGGCCTATTCTTGAACGTGGGAACCATGAAGATTTTTGGATGATTAAATATAGTTGACAATGTTAACATGAATTATTTAATGGTTTCCACACGCATGGAGGAATAATTCCCAAGACTTGCACAACAAATAGAAACAGCGAAAAAATAATAATAATAATAATAAAGGAAATAAATTAAACTGATAAATGCACCAATCATTGGAGCAAATGATCGTTAAATTTGAGGCGTGATGGAGACCACGTCATTTAGAATTTTGAGAGATGGAAACATGAACACACGGATCTCATGGAGTCCAGTTGTTCTTCTATGACAAAATTAAACTCACAAAACAACCTTGAAGATTATTGGCATATTTTTCACTGCAGCAATGATTCTTTGGTACGAATTGCTTTGTGAAGCCGTGTACAGTATGACGGAAGTGACGTGATTTATGCAACAGAGAATTATTATCCCTTTTGGTTTGAGTATTAATTAACCAAAGTACCAAACCACTCAACGATTGCCGCATGTATTCGTACTCATTTTCAAACTGTAATTTTCGAACTATATAGCAGTATCCTTTAACTAAATTATGTTAAAATTAAATCAAAACTAATATTTTGGATTAAATAGCATTACAATTTTAAGCTAAGGCATGCCTACCGTGTCTACATTGTTGGTAAGCATATATATCGGATTGGGAAATTCGTGCTGCAGTTGCCACACTGCTGTATTGAAAGTGTGAACTTTGAAGTTTAACTATTTCTTTTGGATTTTGTTAATCGGTGTCCTTAAGACCATGGTTAACATTTGAAAAAAACACCACAAGAAAAGTGTGGGAAACCAATGGATACCAATTATATCTACGGGTTATCATACATACCGGTAATTTTTGACAAGTGTACCAATGGTTATTAAAAATGAAAACCAACAGGTAGAATTAGATTAAAAGCGTCACAGATGGCGTCAAGTAATTAATATTATCAATAGACAATTAAAAATAATAATAATTTTTTATTAATTATTACAAATGGGTGCGATAGTTTTTTAAATTATTTAATTTGAAAATATAATTAATTATTGATGGATTTACCTATCCGTAAAACTTTTATAAATTTTTTTTATGGCTGACACCATTGTGACTTGTAGTTCACCTATATAAACTATGATCGTATTTAAGTATTTTTTATATAGTAATTCAATTACCAATTAAAGTGATGTTAAGTTAAAAAAATGAAATAATAATAAAATAAATAGACTAATGCAATAACTAAACAAAGTTTCATAATAAAATATATACAAAATACGATAAATGAATGAAATATAAAAAATGAAATTTTAGCTGAAGTCCTGCTGATCATTAGCATCATTAGCGCCATCATCATCATCAGACCTAGCAGGGTCGTCTACACCATTGGAGGGTGATGAGCACTTAAAAATGGAAGGGAGAGGCATCTGAGGGAGTTTCTTGTTAGAGCCAGAGGATTCCGAGAACTGTATATCCCTAAAAAAGCTTACAACATTAGCAATGATCTTCTGCTACATATTCTTGAACTTAATATATTTTCTTTCTTGGCCTTCTCTTATTGCTGTTGTTCCATGGATAGCTTAAGGTGTCGAATCTCCCTGAGCTTATACTCCACTGTTGCTCAGCCTACTGCATGCTCCTGAAGCTGCTATTGTAGCTCTTGGTTTAGGGCATGCAAATGCTTCCTTAGGACATCATCCTAGTAGCAGACCCAATGGCGGAAGATGAAGATCTACTGTCAAGGTTGTACCCCATCCTAAATATGCAACCCTTGTATGGGTCACTGACGACCACCTGGGCCTAGACATCCTCCTGGTTTGAAGGAGGAGGGACATCAACATCGGGCCTAGCCTCAACTACCTGGGCCTGGTAGTGGGTCTATGTTTGCACCCACAGATCTACGAACTTGCACTACAAAGTAAAAAAGATAAAACACATTGTAAGTAATAATTATGACATAAATGGAAAAAGTAATAAAAATTAAGTAAAAATATGTCTGAATTGAAACTTACGTAAGTGGCCTCAGAGTGATGATCTACCCACACTTCTCCTAACTTCGCTTGCGCTTCACCCTTTTAGGTGTGGGTCTCCCGGAAGAGCTCTCCCTAGGTCAGACACATTTTAAGTCCCTTGACTACACAAATATACACAATAAGTCATAAACACAAATATACACAATAAGTCATAAAAACATAATATTTGCCATAATTCAAATGTAGTAAATTAACACTTAATAATATGTTAAATGTAGAAAGATTAAAAATTTAATAGACATTTTTGAGTGCCCTGCTGAATGCTCAACCCATCAGTATGTAGCGACCTGCTTTTTTACGAGGTCCAGTTTGTTCTCCCTTTTTTCAATATATATCCTAAAAGGTCGGGTCTGAGACCCAATGGCACTGTAACTCGTTGAGAGTGGCATCATTCAACCACGAGTTGTTTATGTGCCCTTTCGGACATCGTTTGTTCATGTGCCCTTTTGGATGTCGTGGAACATGTCTCGCAAGCACTTGGAAGACCTGATCGCCTAAGTCCTCTTAGCAACGGGCTCATGCTCAAGCTGAATATAAAATGTCATTTGCATACACAAAACTCACAACACATAAGTAATCATAACCATATAATTAAATAATAAAAACATATATAAATTTTAACAAAGACAAATAAATCATATAATTACCCTTCATTCCTACCACCACAGCTCCTTAACATCTTGCGAGATGTCAGTCCAGGTGGATCATGAATGGTTATAGATACTTTATATAACCTTCGTGATCCTATGGTGACCATCAACAAAAGGGTCAAACTATTAAAAACAGTGAAAATATTTTAAATATCATATGCAATGCAAAATTAGAATATAATGGAAAACTTGTTTAAACTTACCGATCTTTAGCATCTGGCCTAATTTGCTAGAGCAATCTATCGTCAGGCCCAAGCTTCCTACCATTTGTCCCGTGGGAACTCCTATCCGGGTCTCGTGTCTACGACCCACCTAAGGACACAAAAGTCTGGTGAGATTCGAGGATAGGAGTCAGGATAGTGGTACGGCTAGAGGAAGGCTCACTGCTATGGATGGACTGTGACTGCAAATAAATGGGAGGTGGAAGGCCAACTTACCCAAGAATGGGCATCATCCTAAAAGGAAGGGTGCTGGTGGCAATGATGTAGGTGGTGGAATGGGAGGTGGTGGAGGTAGTGGAAAAGGCAATGGCAAAGGTGGTAGGAGAGGCAGTGGCAAAGGTGGTGGAAGGGGCTGAGGCGGAGAGGGTGATGGGTAAACTGACTTTCCATGGTCGGCTAAAGAAAACATAAATTACATCAAAAAATTTTAAATAATTTCATAACAGTATTACATATAATATTGAACATCTTAATTAATTTAAAAGTTCAGGGCTATTTTCATCATCACTTTATTGTTGATCATTATCTGAATCATCACTACCATTATTACTTATTTCATCTTCGTGATTTCTTATTAAGTGGTTACTTGTGAATTTAAAAGAAGTTTGACTTTGATTCCCTTTAGAGTTAATGGTCAACATCTGATTATTACCTTTAAATCCATCAATTTCTTTTTAAAGTTTTTTAATACAATTACTTTTAATACTATAATATTATTGGCCTAACAAAAGTTTCACAAAATTTTGATAACATCTCTCCTTAAATTAGGAGCTTCCGTCATTAGATATTTCAACCAATTCAACAATAATCGATATTCTTAAAGATCAACAACGTAATAGATATAGTTAAACAGTTACATACTTTTAATAATCATATATAATTCACATGATCCTAAAAATCGTTCTGTTGTGCATCCCCTTATAACTTTGCAACATGCATTATGCAATCTCCATAAACACAAAGAATCCTACATTAAACAATTTAAACAAGTCAGGGAAAGACCTCTACACTTTTCCTTCCTTTCATGCAATCCCCATTTCCTACAACTCTATCATAGAAAACATAAGTCGCTTCCTACATACATATTAAACAATATAAATAACAATGACTTTGTTACTAACCTCTACTGTAATGAAAAAAACAAAGAATCCTCTCACTAGCTCCCTGCGTAGAACCAAATCTAATCCTAAAAATCAAACACAAACAAATATTTAATTTCACACAATTGTCAACTTTTATATATCCAAATCATAATATAAAATAATGAAAAACAATAAAAAAAAAATACTCTAAATGTCCACTGTCAACATCAATAACTCACTGCTAAGGGTCAATACAACACCAACATTAACAAAATAATAACAATAATTACTCTCCAATGCATTAAGAAACAACACTACAGGCACTCACAAACAAACGAAAAAATTAAGCCAAATAAAAAAAATTAAATCGATTAAAATGCTCACCAATGTATGAGGGTTGCAATGGTGGTCTTCATTTCTCAAACGGAGCTCCAACAACGGCAAGGAGTGGCGGTGGCGACGAAGGGAAATGGGGGAATAGAAAGAGAGTGAAGAGAGAAATGAGGAAGAAGAAGCACGGGGAACATATCCGCAAGTTATTGATGAGTGTGGAAGAAGAAGCACGGGGAACATATCCGCAAGTTATTGATGAGTGTACCCGTCTGTAACTTTAAGTGAAATGGTGCGTTTCACAACTCAATAATTACCAACGGATTTATCAACGGGTCTAGAGGATACAAAGAGTTGGGCGCCAATGTGCAAAATTTTCAAAAACCCATCAGTAAACCTGTTGATAATTAAAGAAAAACATAAATAAAAAATACAATATTGTTTACCCATCGGTATACTAGTTGGTAATTTAATGACAATAATAAACAAAATAAAAATAAAAATAACCCCTCCGTAATTTAAAAGCAAAAATAAAACAAATAAAAATATAAGTAACATGTCGCTATATTCATCGGAAAATGTGGCGCACCAAGTCGTGCTAAAAGGCGCCATCATTTACTGACAAGTTTACCAACAATCTGTTGTGTAAATTAATAATCAAATGTTTGATGATACAAAAGATCGACAATATGTCGATATCCTGCAAATTTCTAATAGTGAAAGAGAACTTTATTATTGAAAAGTATAATGGTTATGTTTTCAAGGCACAGGGGTCCACCAAAATTTTTAAACTTACGTATTATGAAAATCTTAATTATTATCTTTAGGGTATTGATTAGAAAAATATATTTTATTTCTAGTAATCAATTTCAATTATATTTACACACATCTTAGATACCAAGTCCTAATTAATGTAATTTACACTAACTGCTATTCCGTCCATTCCTTATTAGTCAGCATATTGAAAAATCGATATAAATTGATATATTAAAATATTAATATATATGACCATAAAATTTTAATCAAATATACTAGCGTATCAATTTGTAACGATTATTTAAAATAACTATAATAAATAATGGAGCGAGTAAATTCTTCCTTTGTGCGATGAGGCCCATAGGGCGACCCCCTTGTTGACTGTTTGCAAATCATGCCCCGTGTGAAGCTTTTCCAGCCTGTGGCCTCCAGAGTGTAGATCCCTTTCTCAAGGAGTAGTACTAGCTAGCTAGGCAGCACGAATTTATTCATGGGCTGCCACTACCAGAAGCACAATTCCCGACTGACATGTTTGACTTCTCATTAGATAGAGGGAAGAATACGAAATCTTGGTGATACAAGATAGCAAATGATGTCGTACCAAATAAGCTCCTATGCCCTTTATTCACACCTACTAGTCAAAGCCTAACTGTAAAAAGACCAACAGGACCGACAATTTAAAACGATCACTCTCGGCCAAAATGTTCATCTCTACTTCACTGAGGTCGGTATTTGATAGCAGAGCTACATGGTATCAGAATGAAAAAGCGTGCGACAACCAGAGACGAAGCCTAAACAGTAACACTCCATACAGTCATTCTTTTTGGACTGAAAACAAAAAGGTTAATTCACAATCTTACTGCCGTTCCTAAACCCTAACATTATTGTTATGAGAAATGTTATGTGCAAAGTATTTTTGTATAATATACTTGTTCTTTTCTTTTAAAAATATTTATCCACTTTTCAGACTGTAATTTCAAAATATTTATCCACCCTTTGATAATATCACATTCCGATTAGGGGTGGCAAAATGAGTTGAATTCATTGGCTTGACTAGTCAACCCAATGGGTTGAGTTAGATTTTTCAACTCGTCAATCTTTTTAAACTCGCCCCGCCTTACCCCATTTTATAACCAACCCACGGTAGGTTGGAGCGAGTTGGTAAAAATAACTAAAATTAAGTTGGCCTATCAACCTGTCTTTTCTTTATAGAGCGGGTTAATACTTTTAATCTAAATAATTAAAACGTATCAACTCACTCCGTCCCATTTCATGACTAATTCGTGATAGGTAGGTCCCATTTGCCGGCCCTAATTCCAATACATAACTCTAAGTAACTTCTTCACTATTAGTTTTCTAAAAGCATTTCATT
This sequence comes from Dalbergia cultrata, assembly GCA_031216105.1. Taxonomy (NCBI): domain Eukaryota; kingdom Viridiplantae; phylum Streptophyta; class Magnoliopsida; order Fabales; family Fabaceae; genus Dalbergia; species Dalbergia cultrata. The sequence continues at coordinate 51,814,163 of CM062347.1, read as the reverse complement.
TAATAGGGATATAGTAGTTCATTCACTAAATTTTTACTTCAATCCTAATATATTTATTATATTTCTTAATATAAGTACATGTCCAAAAGTGGCAGATATTTTGAAAGGGACTAAGTATTTATTACATAGAAAGAAAATAAATAAGGGAGTGGGCCAAAGGAGTTAAAAAAGTTAAAGTAGGGTTGCAACCTTATTTATTTGAAAAAAATTAAAATAGGCCTACTATCTTATTTATTTTCTTCCTATATTGTACATTTATCATTTTTTGATTGTTATTGTTCGTACTCTGATGTTGATAGATCTGTTAGTCACTGATATCATCCTCCTCTTCGATTAATTTCCTATACATTTTCTTGAACAAAATTGAAAAGGGGATTTGAGTGAAAAATTAAGAAAAAATTTTAGAACTCATTCACCATTTTTGAGTTTGTCGAGATCGCTTAATAACATTAGTTATAATTCGGGATATCAATTATTACGTCAAAATTAAGATAGCATCTGCATTTTTTAATTTATTATGATAATATATCTATTTTTTCCCCATTTTTTTATCTGTTACAAGTTGCAATATGGTCTTTCAATATCCTAAAAAATTAATGTTTTTGTCAGGGAAGTGTAGTTTGTGAGGGTATATTTTAAATAAAAAAAATTGGAAAGGTTAGAAATCTTCCTATTACCAACCAATTTCAGTAACAAATATACAAAAGGGAATCTACTTCAGTATTAACCGACTTCAGTAACAAAAATAAAAAGAAAAATTTACTTATTATTGACCAATTTTTTTGTGATTGGAGAATTAAAAATCTATTCACAATTAACCGATTTTGCCTATATAGAAAAATGATAAATGTGAGAAATTAATCTTCCAAAAATGAGATTTTGGTATATACTCAATTTTTTAATTTCATATAGGTAAAAAAACCTGAGTTTTAGGTGGGACCAATCTAGCACTTATTTTCAGGCTGATTCGTCTAGTGAGATGGCTGATTCAGTAGAACTTAGCAATAGTATATTATCTGCAGTTTTCTTAGTTAGAACTTCCTGGTAGTTTGGGCTTCTATTGGTTGGTGATGTTTTGATTTTGTAAAATGGGTTGAAAGGGTAAGCTTGATATTTCCTGTAAGCCCATGAAGTTCATGTGTGATCCATTGTGGGTTTTAGAAATCACCATGTATTATTATTTGATTTGGGCCTAATAATGAGTGTATTGGATTATGATATAGAAATCCAATGTAATCTAGTTTTTTTATGGACAAGACCAAGTTACTATATATATTTCATATTATGTGGGCAGGATCCCCACTTCCATCTTGATATCTCTTGACGGCTTACAGCTCCATCAATGTGGCCTCTCTCTGTTAGGGAAAGATAAGGAGTGGATTCTCTTTCACCTGACGTATACACGTGCGTACGCTTCCGCATAATGGTAAATATGAGTTCTAGAGGTATGTGATCTACATGTTAATTTTATTCTGTGTATTGGTGTTCCATATCTCTGGTATTTGATCTGTGAAAATTTAACATTCTGGACCCTGGACTCTAGCATATCTATTTTATAGTGTCGATATTCTAATGTTGGTTATAATTAATATTTATTTAAAGTTTTGCTAAGAATTAAGTTAGTAAAGCTTCAAAAAATAAAAACATCGGATGGAAACAATAATTTTCTGGAATATATTTAATACTTTGAAAATATGCGAACATTCTGAGTTAACAGATCAAATTTAATAAATACATCAAATTATAATAAACTTTAAATTTGTATGTGAGATCAACACAAAGCTTTTATTAGAACTCAGTCATATATTAATGTTACTTCATATGTATGTTACACTGCATAATATATAGCCATATAGCCAGGGCCCAGGAGCTTTGAAATGCAGTCATACAGCCATGCATATTACATACTGCTTATTTCTGGTCCACTCATCATATGTCTTTCAATGATATAAGCTTCATACAATCCGTATTCATATTTTTCATGAAAATCTGTAGACTGTAATACTATTAATCTTCTATTCATTTATAGGACGAAGCATCCAAGCGGGAAGAAGGTTATTAGCTCGAGATTGTGTTGGAGTTCCTTCATTATCTCCTAATCCATCACCTACCGGCGCTTGTGGGGTGCCTCTGCATCAAGTTACCCAAGAGACTAAATAGTATCATAATTTGCAATTTCAAATAGGAATTCAATTATAACGGGGATGTTTGAAATGAGTGACGCGTGCCCCTAGGAGTGCTTAGTGCTTGATCCATGATTGCATATTTATTTACAGACTGGCGTCACCTTTATCATTCATAATTTCATTTTATTTAAACCGCATAAAATATAGGAACATTTCTATTTTATCCTTGACTCATATAGATTATATATACTTTAAATCCTGGACTTTAAAAATATATAATTAGCTTCCAAAGCTTTTTTGAATATGCAAATTGACCATTTCATTAATTTTTCTATCAATCAATTATTAACAAAAGTATTACAAATTCAACAAATTTTATGGTATCAGGTTGAACATTTAGAAAAGTTGAAGGTCAATTTGCATATATTTCAAAATTTAGAAGAATATAATATACTTACTTTAACTAATATATACATTTGTGAAAGCTCAAGAAAGTAGGTTTAATTTGCACATTTTTAAAATTTGGAGGCTAAATATAAATGATCTATAGTTCAAAAAGGTAAAGTAAATTTTCACTAGGATATATAAACAGAAAGGAAATAGAAGTTGTTTTCCTTATGTGCTCTTGAAGCAATATATTTGTTTTTTCTTGTCTACTATGCCAACTTTGTAGGCCATCTGTGTCTCCTTAACCACTAATTTCTACTTTATTCATAATATTGAATTGATAGTTTAATGAATCAATCAGAAGTAATAAACAAATCTTTTACTTTAAGAGCACGCATAAGATTTTTCTCCGGAGATTATTATCATATATCGTTTTTTATTGGTAATAACATTATTCTGGCATGGCATGGTATGCATGGCAGTGAAAAATGAATAGTACTAACTCGCTCGCTAAGGTTTAGTTTGGTTTTAACTTTTAGCTTTCATTTTCAGTTTTTTAAATAAGATTTTATGAAGGAAATATTAAAAACTCAAACCAAATATACCCTAATTCTTTAGTTTCATCATTGAGAGTCGGTGTATGCATCGATCAGTTAGCACACTAGATGGAAGGCCAAAACGAATTCGTGGTGATGCACACACGCTAGAAGCAGTAAGAGTTGGGAGGATTTCGTTTATATTCCAAAGAAAATATACTAACCCAATATTCAAGGACTCCATCGGTTGAGTTACCAGGGCAGAGGACACATCCACGCCACTTTGCATCCCACCTTGCTCCTGTTCGGCCATCGCCTTCTCCTTTTCCTTAATCTAGTTTTCACTCAAATCATTTAGTCATATAATGTGAGATTTGAAAACCAAACAGCACAACAATTTTCATGATGATGAGCTGTTGAAAAATTAAACAATGAAACATCATTAATTAATTACCTTCTTGGCGAGCAAGTTGTTTTGTTCCTGGAGTGACTTATCCTGCATGATAACACATACGTGCTTCATATTTTTTTGGTAATTAGTAAAGTGGCAAGGGAAGTGGCCCTCCCAACACAATACCGAAAGCATCGCTGACATGCCTAGAACCTAGGAGATTATTTCAGGGTACTTGCAGCAAGAGGGCAATTCCCTCGCGAGGCTAAATCATGATTAAAACTCTGGTTATTATATTAATGAAAACATTGTGCACATGATACTGAAAATTTAAGTTCTAAATATTCATATAAATTATATATGTACTACACAATGTACTACATTATTGAAAGCACATGATGATCTACATATATGTATTAAATTCCCATATGCGTAAAAAGCTATATATGTTTATACATAAAATGCAATAAGCAATAAACAGAAAAAAAACATGAACTCACTGAAAATATAATATGTGGAATGTGTCCAGAGTGAAATTTAGCCCAAAGACAGACAGGGGTTTTATGTAGGATTCTAAGTAAAACTTGATTATGCTAATTGTACTGTAAAGCAGGATGGCAATTTGATTTGTATATCTTACTGAGATTATAAGAAAACATTTAATTAATGGGGATAATTGCCCTAATAGCTTTCAACAAAGGCTAGCCAATTTTCATTCCCAGTTATTCGCTATATATATAAGAGGAAAATTTGGCAAGCAGTACATGTGCAAACAATTCTCATGGTAAATGCGAAGAGCTCTTTTTCTTGTTTTGGGTATATTACTGGGACAGTTTGTATATGCACTACAACCTTGGAGCCAATTTTGCATCCACCCTAACCAGGACTCACCTTTATAGGGGAAGGAGAAAAAGGAAAAAGTGCTCCCTATCATCTATGCATCATGGACATACATGGTTATTAAATAATCTACACTGCACTAGACAGCAAGATTCAGGCAAGAAAACACTCACCTTTTTCTGAAGCTCTGAAATAGATTCATACATGAGTTGGTTCTGCACGTGAACACTCAATTAATGACTATATATGACGTTCCCTATAATTGAAACTTCAAACTACGTAAAAAAAACACTAAGGGTTGCATGGATTTTAATTTACCTTTCGTGATCTAATGTGCTTGAGAGACGAATCAAGTTGGTGTTCTAAATTCTGAAGCTCTTTGAGGCTCAGGCTGTCTAGATCTTCCCCCATGAAATTCCTACAAAATAATCAAAGACGTAAAGTTTTCAGCTGCATAATAATAAAAGTAAGAGTAAATAACAAATTTTTTTATTCTTACATTTTCAATTTGATATCAATTTAGTCATAACAAAATCTTTTGATATCAATTTAGTTATTTTATTAAAATAAAATATCTAACAAAATAACTAAATTGATGTTGAAAATAAAAATATTATGACTAAATTGATATCAAAATTTTGTTGAGATCAAATTGATATAAATTTTTGTTAAAATTAAATTGATATTAAATTGAAATATTAGGACAAAAACGTTATTTACTTAATGATACAAACAGGAGGCTCTTGCTTGTTAATAAAACTTTTCATCAACATATATATACCTTTGATTTCTCTGAAGAACTTCCACCCTAGCCTTGAGCTTTGCGTGTTCTAGAACCCAGTTCTCCTAACAGTGCAGATAATTAAATCAGTATATTTTGAATATACTAGTTAATCTACTCTAGCTAGCAGTGGCTAGTTAAATTACGTACACATATAGTTTATTAAAATTTAAACTGCAATAAAGAGGGAAAAGTTGAAGTTCATGAATTGGAAATTTCTCTAAGAATAATGTATGCATTGCACAAACAAATTTTAGGTGCAAGTGTGCAATAATTGACCTAAATTGAACAATCTGTTGATTTGGCTAATAAAATATGTTAAAATGGGCTAGGAACAAATGATCAAATTAACAGCCGGTTTCGATGATCATTTACAAAAAAAGATCTCTTTTTAATTGATCTTTTGAAAAAATAAAAATTGATTTATGTTTAAATATGTAATATCAATTTGTGTTTAAATATAATATTAAAATATATTTGTTTATTATCAAATATATTTTTATAAGATGAAAATTTTAACTTCTCAAAAATGATTTTTTTTGCTTTTTTTGATGATTCTTCTAAAAAAATTATCAAACATACCAAAAACACAAAAAAATCTTTTTTATAAGGAAAAAACACATCCAACAATCTCTAAATACTCCTCCAAAGGAAGGGTTATGTCAAGGGAAAAGGATAAACCGATTTACTTCAATTAATTAATAAACCAACGCAAAAAAGGTACTTCAAGATTCATTCAGATGAGCTAAAGGCCTACATTTGATGCCTGATCATTTGCAACGAGCTGCCTCTCAGCATATGAATACCTCTCGTACCGTTCAAGAATTCTTTCCATACTGTTGACAAAATGAAAATACAGAGAGCAAAGATTTACACACACACACGCACTCAGAGACAAAGGTATATATATAAATATATATCGGTAGTATCAACTACAAATTAAGCACACAAACAAATGAACACACTGTCAAATGATACTTCTATCACAAGGCTGTAGCAGAAGAAGGACTAAACAAGCAAAAAGCTTCAAATAAGGAAGCTAGCATTTCGAATGGAGGCAAAAAAAAAAGGCATAAAGAGACGTGCTGTAGACTTATTTTATTCAATAATTTTTTGTGGGGGCTTAATTTAATTATTTTGACTATTAAATTGAGTGATATCATATTAATGATTAAATATGGCAAATTTTGATATAAAAAAATAGATAACAGTGTAATCTAGTAGTATATATATTTGTTTAAATGCTATACATTAAAATAATAAAAAAATAAGTATTAAATTATTTTTAAATTATATAATTTTTTTTTTAGTCTCTCAAGGGTATCCACCATTGGCAATGGTGATTAATCCCTTCGTCAGTTTGTGCGGGCACATTAAAGGGTGGGATAGCTGGCCATGAGAAACTTTTCCATTCCCAAATATAAGGATCAAACCCCTGACCCTTGATTAATGGTGAATGAGCCTCTACCGCTCGACCACACCCCCACATTAAATTATATAAAATTTTATATGTTTAATTTAATTTATAAGAATTTTTAATTTACTAGTTAGATTGAGGAAATTTTATTTCCATAAATAACTATTGAACGAAATAAATATATCATAATTTACTTTTTAAGTGAATGGATTTCTTCCTCCAACACACACACACACACACACACACACACACACACACACATATATATATATATAAAATTCAGATTATAGAATAGAATAAATGAATAATCTGTTAGTTTGGTTTAAAATTTGAAAGGTTTGAAAGTTCTTTGATTAAACTAAGAAAAATGTAACTTCCTATAAAAGTTTCTCAATAAGATATACATTTTAACTTTTCCTTACTGATATGTAAAACAAACATACCTTAATAGAATTGTATGGGAACATTGATTTTGACTTAAAGTAAATTAGTATTTAACTGTACAGGGAACTAATATTTGAAAACATTATGTATGTAGACATATATATGTATAGGAATATGAGTGTGTGATTATTGTAAGTATGCATGTAAAATTTTATATATTTATATGTATGTGTGTATGTGCAACAATACCTTGACTATTTTTTTCCTATAATTGCATACAATCTTCCCACAAATTAACCTTGAGTTTTTTTATATGTCATTTTAAGCATTAATTTAAATACTTGTACAGCATATTATGTATTTTATGGTTACAGCATATTTCATTTGTTTCTGAAAAGAGGTTCCATCATCAATTTGATATAAGAGATTATAAGCAATTAAACGAAAGTGATTATGGAACTAAATTTCGAAACACTAAATGAGGTTTTTCTTTTTTTTTTTTTGGTAATAAGTGAGGTATTTTTAATTACACTGAAATAATTTTATCACAAAAAATAGTTTAGAAGCTTAGTTACAATTTTAACTTGATTTTATAACAAGAAATAATTTATTCGTATTTCACACCATTAATCTGTTCATGTTTGGAAGATGTGCCTGCGTCTGTAGTAAGCTTTTATGCGCTCTTAGAACAGTCAAAAGACGTGCTAACAATCTAATGAGTGATAAACGTGCGCAGAACTACTCCTTACAAGAACATATGACATCAGAATTCCCATCCGTTGTATGTTATACTCATTCTACTATTTTTTTGTATCGTTCTGTCCTCATTCTTTCTGTTGATGTACATATATTTATATAAAAGAAATATTAGAAATATAATTATAACATTTAAAATATATTAGAGATTTTTAAAATAATTTTTTGTAAATAAACAATTTTCCTGTTAAAAAAATTGAAAATAATATATATAAAACTTGTAAACTGCTGCCACCACCACTCTATTTCCTTTTGTGAATGACGGGAGCCGTATAAAAGGAATGTATCTGAGCCAAGTTATTGTGAGGTAAATGGGGATACTGTGATAAGTGGATTTTCACTAGTTAGCTTGATAGGCAAGTACTAACAAAAGGTAAAATATATGAAAATATATAGTTCTTGTCCTTTCTAAATTGAAATTAGCTTTACGACGCTTTTCCCGCTGTGATAGGTCAATTTTCTGCACTTTATCTCAGATTTGTGTCTGGGGGTGAATTTGTCAGATGAAGATGCCCATTAGAAAGAGCAACGTACGTATGGTAATGTGGGAGAAAATTAGATTTCTCAAAGCACCCGCACTGGACAAAATTACAATACCCTCTTCCAAGAAATTCTTAATTTGGTGAGAATTTATTACTTTTTAAGCATGCAAATCAATCTTTAATTTTCACATGTGTTAAATGATATGGATGATGCTAAAGAATGGTTATATTAAACGCAATAAGAAATATAAAATAAAACATGCTACTGCATGTTGATATTCTTATGTATATCTCACAATATATTCTTGTGTGTGTGTGTGTGTGTACGAAAAGATAGCAAGGCCAAATCCTAGTGTGAAATTAAGAACATACATACGAATTCGTCGCTAATTACTTAAAACAAATTAAACATGAACGACAAATTCTCGAGGACATGAGAAAATCAGTATAGTCACATAACAAGATCTCAACAAGTATTTTCACAATATTTATATAATTTTAATTTTAAATTATATTTTAAATCATTAATATGTTATCGCATAGAAATTTCACTGTAAACTTAAAATTATGTTATCATTACTCGTACAACACACAGGAAAACACAGTAATTGAATATTTTGGGGGAAACCCAGAAGGAAAACCGTACCATAAAAAAGGAGAGCAAATGGATTGGCAGCATGCGATCATTCAGAAGAGGCACATATATGTTATGTGTAATGTGCGGATGGTACATATAATTGACTAAGATATATAATTGATGAGAAGATAAAGTGAGAGAGTGCAAAGAAAAGAAGAAGAGAATTGAAAGAAAGAAGAAAGAAGGGTGGTGGTGTTGTAGGAGGTAATAAGGTATAGAAGTGTACCAGGGGTCGCTGGAGTACTCGAAAAGCTTGCCTTTGGTGGAGAAGACTATGAGAGCCACCTCAGCATCGCAAAGCACTGAGATCTCGTTTGCTTTCTTGAGCAGACCAGACCTTCTCTTGGAGAAAGTCACTTGCCTATTGATCTTGTTCTCGATCCTCTTCAATTGCACTCTTCCCCTCCCCATGATCTTCAAAATCACCTTAATCTCCTCGACCTCTCCTCACCACACACCAACAATTCCCAACTACTAATACACCACAATCAATTGAACACGTTTGTATGTGTGTATAGAGACATATATATGTATTTATATATATGTAAGTACACTTTGCTCTCTACCCAGCTACCTTAATTTCCTTAATTGATTTCTCCTTCTGAGTGCTATATATATTGCTATGCTCTCTCCAATCTCAGCGTTTAATTAATTTGTAGCTGAAATTGGAGGCTGAGAAGAAGAGGAAGAAGCGAAGGGGGAGAGAGAGAGAGAGAGGAAAGAAGACTTAATTGGAGAGTCAAGGCTCGTAGCATACCACAAATCTCTCCTCCTCTTTGGTTTCTTGTGAAAAACGGAGAAAATATCATTGGCCAGTATTATTAATATTCGGGGAAGAAATAAAGTATCAGAAACCGCCACTAGGACACAAAAGCTGGTTTTCCTGAAACCAGGGTGGTTTCGTCAAATACGTTGTCGAGTTCTGATTGGCCAGTCAGATTGTCGTTATCAATAAATACAAGAGAAATTCTTATATAAACAATTATATGTACTCAATGACTGAGGCATTTTATTATTACATTCATTTATTGTTATTACATCAACTTTTTGTGTTATTTTTATTTTTATGTTAACTTTATACATTTAAACAGTTATTTTTATGGTTAGTTGTAGCCTATCTATAAAGTTGGTAGATCGAGTAATCAATATATTAGGATGCAAATATATTTTGATCCAGAAATATCTAAGCATTTCTCTTTTGCAATTTCTTTACTTTTTTAAAATATAAAAGTTTTCCATCACATAATTTTTCTATAATAAAGAAATGTGAAAAAATGTGATCTATACATAATACAATCTTATCCATAGAAAATTAGTTCATGAAGTGACGAAAATAATATCCTAAAAACTAAATTGTTTTATAGTAAACTACAACAGTGTGGCTTGAGATCGTCGGATCATATTGTAATTGCCTCTCTTGTATGTAAAATTACACCAAACTCTTTAGTGGTTTAAAAGTCAGTACAATTCATCTTACTACTAAGAGATTCCCTTAATAATAATGTGATAAAAATTAATTCTAAAAAATTAAAAACAAAAGCAAAAAGTAACCTTTTGGCCCCTTAGTGTTTAATTTCTTCAATTTCCATGGAGTTTCATTCCTATGCCATCATAAGAAATTCCTTTTGACAATCCTAGGTTATCCAAATAATGGGAACAACAATAAATATATTGGGTCATACAAATAATAAAATGATGAGAAGAATATTGTTTCCACATGAATTTACATGATTGAGTACTAGTTTCCTAGTCCAAACACTATCTAGACATCAAACTTGAGCAAAAATTTAAATATAAATTCAAAAGCAAATATAAAATTAAATCTAAACTAACTAATAGGAGAATTGGGAAATATTGTGATTTGAAAGAATCAATAGAGGGGTGTTAGGATTCTTACTTCACCTAGTTGTTTCTATGAGTCACTAAGTTCCAAATCTAATGAAGATCTATCTATTCAATTGACAAGAGATTTCCTATTCTAATCAATATATAATTTCTCAACATATCAATCCTCTTTAATCCTTAAAACTCAATTAATTCCTTAACTTGGATACTAAGGTTTAAATCTTTATTGCTGTATGAAATTGCTAATTAATCTCACATAATTATCAATTTCTATTCTTAGACAAACAATAATTATGATTTGTATCTCTATGTCTAAGTTATATACCAATTTTTCTGTTGCCAACATAACTCACAATATTAATTCAGGGGTGGTCAATCCAAGAAAGTATAAAAAACAAAGAATTTGCCCTATTTCATTTATTAATTAAAATATTAGCTTGGGGGAACATTATTATTCTATTTTTTCTTGTATTTTTAAGGTAATAACTAATGTGTCAATTAATAAATAAAATAAAGTAAATATTTTATATTACTCTAAAAGTACATAAGTATTTTTCCATGAATTAAGTAATGAATACTTGCACGTTGGTTCTCTCCCTTCTCTCTCTCTCACAAAAAAACTAGTATATGCATGATGGTTATTTTTTTAGTAGTTAGATAGATTTTGCACTACAGACTTATATCAACCCACTAAATAAAAAAAATCAAATTTGATAAGATTTGAGTTAAATTAATTTAATTTTAAAATTTAAATACAAATTAAATGAATTCAATTCTTATTTTAATCACTCTAAACATAATCTGTTGTTTTTAAATATGACAAGTTATTTCTAAATTAATTCAACTCTTATTTTATTTAATCATTCCAAAACTAAGATCTATCATTTTCTAATTCTAATCATTCCTAAAACTAGTGTAAGGATTTAATTCCTTCAAATGAAAGATGTATTTTATTTGGTAAAGTATACAATATCCAATTAATGAGAAAATAAATGAAAATAGAATATATATATAGACACACACACTGGTAACTTATCTCTAGGACACAAAAATAATTTTTTTTCAAAAATATCCCTTTAAACATTTCATATTTCATCTGTATTCTTCTCATTTTTTAATTTTTCATCAAATTATAATGTAATATTCTTTATCTTTTCATCAATCATCATGTCATGCATACCATTACCAAATACATTTCCATCCCTATTTATATTGTTCCGTTATTTCTATCTTTTCTATCTCAAAACAAGTACCAAACACGGTCTTAATAAAAATAAAAACAATAAATAATAAAATATATTTTTTCTAATTTTACTATTTACTTTACAAAAATTTTAAAATATAAAAATAAAGAAATGAAAACAAAAATTAAACTAACCCTTTTATATTTTCATTGTTTTACATAAATAAAAAATGAAAATATAAGAGGCGATGGTAATTATATACTCATTTTATTTTTATTTATTTTTAACTCTCCTTGTGCATCGCTAATGTTTGGTCATTTCACGGTTACATTCATGCTACGAGAGGGCACATAAAAATCAAATAAACTTTTTTTTTTTTTTTTTTGGTTTAAGATACAACTAATGATTTCACGGTAGAAGTTGCCTAGAGAGCTAAACTTCTAGCTATAAGATCTTTTTCAGCTAATCATTAATTATGCTAGATCACATGGTTAATTTATCATTTAAGTATTTTTTGGTACATCAAAAATGATATTTAAACTTATAACCTTATAATAAATTACCAAATCCCTCCCCCTCATCAAATAGCTCAATCCTAGTGGCTTATTTATCTTTAAGCAAAAATGTTTTTTTTTTTTTAATTTGTGTGTGTACATAACGTCTCTATTTCTACTGCTGTTGGGGACCATTCGATTCATCCAAAATAAAAGCGTTTTTCCATTAAAAAAGTAATTAGAATAAATATTTCTCAAATTTAAGAATTAAAGTAAATGTTTCGCAAATTTTGAAATTTTTTAATTTTAGAATTAAAGTTAATATTCTGACCCAAAAACAAAAATTAACGCAAACACAGTATGTTTATTAAAATTTGAATATTTCAACAAAAATATTTTCACAAAAATGAAAACAAAAATGAACAGAGAGTGTTTTGGGTACCAGAATCCATTGAATGTAGTATTTTCCTATTTTTAATTTTAAGTCAAGTGGAATGGAATGAGGTCCCTGCTCCCAGTTGGGTACATCTCACACACACTTTCCAAAGAAAGGATTCTTGATAATTAAAATAGGATCATAAATTGGTGACCCGAAAAATAAAAAGGATCATAAAGTATCCTATAAATAAAAGTAGGATCATATGTATTGGCCTTAACGGTAATCTACTTGAGGCCGTTAAATTTGCCTTTACTGGTGTTTCTTTCATGAGGCCCGAAATAAATTTCACCTTCGATTGCCTTTGTTGTAACATCCCCCATGTAACGCCCGGGGACGAGGACGAGGAGTGATCGCCGGTGCAAAGAGGGCACGGACAGGCGGCTCTCATAAGGTCCTCTAAGCGGAGGGGTACATGAATGATCCGATTACACACCCGAATGAGAGGGATCCAAAGACTGTATAGGTATGGGACTATACAGTTGAGGAGGGCTTATATGAATTGATTCGTACTACCTATATCAACAAGATGCATCTTCTTTTCGGTAGTCCAAACTGAAAGAACTCCACAGTTAAGCGTGCTTGACCTGGGGTAATTTTGGGATGGGTGACCTCCTGGGAAGTTTTCCTAGGAAGCATGTGAGTGAGGACAAAGCATGCTGAAAAGACTCGTGTTAGTTTGTGGGGACAGTCGTCAATCCATAAAGCAACAGGGGATGTTACAAATGGTATCAGAGCCTGCACCTCTCCCAGTACGGTGTGGTTCGGGGACGAACCAGGCGGAAGCTGGTGGGCATGTAACGCCCGGGGACGAGGACGAGGAGTGATCGCCGGTGCAAAGAGGGCACGGACAAGGAGCGGCTCCTCGCAAGGTCCTCTAAGCGGAGGGGTACATGAATGATCCGATTACACACCCGAATGAGAGGGATCCAAAGACTGTATAGGTATGGGACTATACAGTTGAGGAGGGCTTATATGAATTGATTCGTACTACCTATATCAACAAGATGCATCTTCTTTTCGGTAGTCCAAACTGAAAGAACTCCACAGTTAAGCGTGCTTGACCTGGGGTAATTTTGGGATGGGTGACCTCCTGGGAAGTTTTCCTAGGAAGCATGTGAGTGAGGACAAAGCATGCTGAAAAGACCCGTGTTGGTTTGTGGGGACAGTCGTCAATCCATAAAGCAACAGGGGATGTTACAACCAAATGGTATCAGAGCCTGCACCTCTCCCAGTACGGTGTGGTTGAGGGCGAACCAGGCCGGGTGAGTGGGCATGCGCCGGGGGCGAGGGCGAGTGATTGCCGGTGCAAAGACGCGGACAGGCGGCTCCTCGCAAGGTCCTCTAGCGGAGGGTACATGAATGATCCGATTACACACCGAATGAGAGGATCCAAAAGGCGTATAGGTATGGGACTATCTGATTGAGGAGGGCTTATATGAATTGATTTGTACTACCTATATCAACAAGATGCATCTTCTTTTCGGTAGTCCAAACTGAAAGAACTCCACCCATCCCAAAATTACCCCAGGTCAAGCACGCTTAACTGTGGAGTTCTTTCAGTTTGGACTACCGAAAAGAAGATGCATCTTGTTGATATAGGTAGTACGAATCAATTCATATAAGCCCTCCTCAACTGTATAGTCCCATACCTATACAGTCTTTGGATCCCTCTCATTCAGTGTGTCGGATCATTCATGTACCCTCCGCTAGAGGACCTTGCGAGGAGCCGCTCCTTGTCCGTGCTCCTCTTTGTGCACCTGGCGATCACTCGCCCTCGCCCCCAAGCTACATTTGTCATTGGTGTACCACCTAAAACAATTTGTCTACGAGTAGTTGGGATATATTACACTTTTGTCTGCTTCAGATCAGCTAAAAAGGCTGTTCTTCTTGGATTTATGCAGTAGACCTAATTCTTTAAAATTAGAGTAATGATATACAATCATAATAGAATAGTTAGAATTTTTTATATAATGTATAGTGGTAGTTGGATTAAATGTAATAACAAAATTTACTTATTTATTCAAAGAGTGTTACTTATGCAATACCATTTTGACACTTATATATTATGCTTATAAAAATATTGTTAAATAACGACACTTTTTTATATTTTTAGCAACAATTTGTAAATGTTACTAAAAGGTTTTAACAATACATGGTATTAATAAATGTCACTAAGGATGTGCTCACGAGTTTTGAGAGAAAAAAATGAGCATTATCAAAAGAAAATGAAGAGTAAGGGAATGAAGGGTTTTAAAGAGTTTCAACAAATTTTGTTTACGAGATAAAAATTGATAAGAGAAAGAAAATGGAGAACTTATAATATATTCTTACAATTTTATCCTTTATTTAAATTAATTTAGTATAATTAATATGCTTTATATTAATATTGGCATAAATAGTATTTTAATAGGGATAATATAGTAAATTAAATAATAATTGGTTTAAAACTCCTGTATTTGGAAAACTATAAAATAGGAATTTTAGAAGGTTTTAACTTTTAAGGGGTTAGCAAAAATTCTCATGCACATTCCTCTCCTAAAAATAAAACTCATGAATATATTCAAACCCCCACAAATCTTTCTCCTCTCTATCTTTCCCTTATAAACCAAACTCACGAGCACACCCTAAAATTTAGTCAAACATGATTTAGAGTGATCATAAAAAATAATATTCCCTTTGTTGCATATTAACTGTCCAAAATAATAAATATTAATAATAGTGTAAAAGTGTGTTAAGTAATAAGATTGCCCCTATTTAAGAAAGTATACTTAATTATAATAAGGTATAACTATTAAATAATAATTAATGCTTTCTTAATTTAATAAATGGGTAGATAAAGGAAAATAAAAATTTCAAAAAAGAAAGTGGACAATTAAAATGCAATGATTATTAAACTATTATTTTGATCAATGAAGAGAAGAAAGAAAAGAAAAATGTTAAACAAGTCAAATATTCCTTTATGAATCTTCATCAAACATTTTAAAACAATTGATATAGTTATACTCAACAACATGACAGCCCAATTAAAACAAAACATGCATTTGGATTTAATTTTTTTTTACCATGAAAAAAATATATTCATGAATAAGTTTATCGATACTTATAAATAAAAATATATAAGATTCAAATTAAATAAGCAATAAATGTATTTTATATTCCAAACTAACTAATGATTTGTGACTATATTCTTTGACTGAAAAAACCATCAGTGCCGAACCCTATTTCACATTGGATAATGTATTACATTTGCGATTTCTTTCAAAACATTTCTAAGCATTTCTATATTTGTGAGACCATTCAAAGATAAATATCCATAAAGGTAAAACCAAAAACATCTATAAGAGGGAGCAACGAAAATACCCATAAAGGGGATATCGAAAACACTAACTAAACACCCTTGGACAAAGTAAAATAAAAATATAAAATCTTAGCCAACAAAAAAAGGAAAATAACAGGGCTGTCACAAGAGAAAAAAAAAAAACAGTTTCTTTCTGTAATAATACTCATATAAAAAAGGACTAGAAAAAGAAAAATTTAGGCAGCCTCCCCTAACTTAATCTTCTTATACTCTTTTTTCAAGATATTAGTATTCTTATTTTCTAATAAGTGTCCATTTTAATTTTTTATAATTATTTATTCTTTTAAAAAATTCTAGATAATATTAATTACATTTTATCTTTTATATCTTTATCAAATAGTATATATAAGAAAGTAAGTAGAGGGATTAAATATAATATAAAACACTAAAAGGAAAAGTGACTAAATAATAAGAATAGTTTTATAAAATATATCTAAATTTTTCATAAATCTAAATTTATTCAATAATTTTTTAAAATTTGCATACACAAGTGACAATGGATTTTTTTTTCAACTAAAATACTAAAAGATAGAGAGTGATAATAAAAGTCAAAATCTACCACTAAATTGTTGTTTCACTTGAAAAAAAAAACCATATATTCATTAGAGAAGAGAAGGTGTAGTACATCGGCTTTTTTAAGGGAAAAAAATAAGAAAAATAGTTATTTATAGATTTATAACCGGTCTGATATTATTTACCAATATATACTAAATATAAATCAGTCAACAGTGATACAATTTAGTACACATAAATTGGTCAATAGTAAAATAATTTACTGAATAACACGTTTTATAGTGTAACGGTTTAACAAGTACATGTGTAAACAGTAAATCAGCTAGCAGCTAGCCGATTTATGCATAGTAAAATGTGCCACTGCAGAAACTGATGTGAAGGGGCATTTTTTTTGTTTGTTTGTAGAGTGAATGGCGAAAAAAAAAAATGTATGTGAGACTTTTTATGCTTGCTCATATAATTGTGTGATAATTCAAAACTTCCAAAATGGAGTCCATTTTTTCTGTTAGAATCTACCACTTATTATCAACATCAATTATCCATAAATAAAACATATTATAATCTCAAATTTTAACAAACTCTTATAAACATTATTTAACCAATAACAAACTTAAATTAAACTATAAACTTAAAGACTGAAATAAATATTAATACGTATAAATAAATAAACCAAATATTGTTAATCTCTTAGCAATCTCAGACATGTAAATAAATGTCATGTATTAAAATCCATAAGCTAAACAAAAATACAGTAATAGCAACTAATAACTTGAAATAGTGTATTTTTTTTATTTGAAAATATAGTTAACTTATTTTAATTTATATAGTTATAGAAACTTAGTTTTTTTTTTCAAAAAACAAAAAAAGAGCCCGGGGGGTCTTCTTATTAACTCATTTATATTATAATCAGGAGACTTACGCAAATGCATTCGAACTAGTCTTTTGTTATTTTGCATGAAAAAAGAACTCCCACCAATAAAATCAAAGTTAGATAAATAACACATTTATAGCTATAACTTCTAAAATTTATTTATGTTTATTCGAATATAATTTGCACTTTTAGTTTATAATATAATTTACATTGTTTACATGTGTACTTCTTAAATTGTTGCACTATAAAACATGTCATTCAGTAAATCATTTTACTTTTGGCTGATTTATATATACTAAATTGTGTCACTATTAGTCGATTTATATTTAATGTATATTGGTAAATAAATAATTATTTTTCTTTTTTTCCCCGTGAAAAAGCCGTAGTACATCACGTTTGTTTTTTTTTTTTTTTTTTGTCAACCCTACTCTCACACAAACAGAGACTGAGAAGGGGGTTGGGACATGGCTTCTCTCATACCAGAGGATCGAACACACGACCTTGACGTCCCAGGTGCAGACTTGCTGGCCTCCAACTGCGGTACATAACGTTTTAGAACCACAGAGATCTGAGATTTCTCTACATGATATCATTCTCCTTGGTATATTGGAAACGCACATTGATATTGCGGGCAGCGGGCCCTTTGGCTAGAAACATACAAAAATCTTGTCCTGTCCGAAAGAGGCAAAAGCTCATAACGCAGAACCTCGAGAGGCCGAGCAGTCAACAACTTACGCAATAACGACATGACATGGTTACGAATGTGTTCCACTGTATTACAGACGTTAGAGTTTTGATCAGCTGTGTGCTTTGCAGTTTGCACAATGGCCAAAACCTTTAAATAAAAAGGAGGATGGAAAAAAATAAAAAAAGAGAGAAGAGAGGAGAGAGAAAGAAAAGCGTGTTAAGTGAAAGAAAGACCAAGCTTGGCCTAATAGTGTCCTTTTGAGTCTCAGTTCACATTTATATATTCATCACCTACGGGTGGAGTGGGTGGTACAGTGCCCGGCAGGGAAAAGGGGTAGGTCCCTGACCGCCTTCTGTCCACTTAGGTTTGATTGGCCGAATTGGGCATGAAAAGCGAAGTGAAAATGGTAAAGACTTGTCGTACCTTACCTCAAGTGTATCAACAAAAAATGAAAAAGGACTAATAATCAACGACAGCTAAGTTAATCTCCTCTAAACCCAGAAACACGTGATTAGTGCTCATTCCTTTTCAGAATACTTGACTGTTTTTAAATAAAATTATTTTTTAAAATATTTGTTAATTTCATATTTTAATAATATATAACTTTTTTATTCTAATAGTATTCCTAAGTAATTAATGATTATTAGTATAATTTTTTATTTTTATCCCTTTAATATGCTCTACAATTAATGATCATTAGAGTATATTAGTATATACATCATAATTTTATATAGAAATATTTTATTATCATATTGTTTATCACATTTCTTATTAATTGTGTTTGTCTAAATTTGTGAGATATTTTACAAGAAATTGAGTAAAATAAAACTGCAATTGACCCCCTTCCCGAGGCAAAAATTATAATTGCTTCTTTGTTGTGCTTCCTTCCTCGCTTTAATCATGAGATCCAATAGCAGTGGTTCCATTCCCAAAAATGTGTATGAAAATAGGTTAATTATGTATGTGAATTTTACATCTTAATTAGGTTAATTATTGTTTTCATCATTGGATATCTTAAATTCACAAAAAGAATAAAATGTTTTTAAAATTTTGAACTAACTATTATTTTTATATTCTAAGTGCATCATTGATTAATTTCTATTTATTTTATCCATATATTTATGGAGAACAGAACTAGCGGGTGTGAACTACAATGACTTAATGACTAGAATATATAGCTTGAGTGATTGAGAATATTTTATTGTTTTAATTTCATTTTTCCAAAAACATCAATGTAATCAAATCATTGCCTTAATTCTTGTGAAAAAAAAAAAGAATATTTATTTTGAAATAAAAATACTACTCCCTTTGTTTTTTAACTGTCTTTTTCAGAAAAAAAATATTCAATATTATTTGTCATTTGAGAGTTTTGAGAAAATATTGATTATCTTTTTTCCACTTTTATCTCAGTATGTATTCTCTATCCACATACGAACTTCTCATTTAATAATTAATTATTTAAAAGATAAATTTTATAAACATAGACTTTTTTTGCGTATGTTTGTGCATTTCTTAATCTAAAAGCCACAACCTTAACAAGCAGCTTGAAAAAACAGAGAGTATATGCAATATCTAGAAATCGGAAAGCTAATTAATGAAGTAAGGAAAAAATATGCATTATCTAGAAATTTTTTGATTACCTTGCCATGAAACTATCTTCCCCAAAAATTTAAGTTGTTACATTGAAATACGTGAATAGCTTTATATGTGTAATACACCCTCTGACACAAGTGTCTCTTTTAATCTTAAAGCGTGGACAATGCACATATCCATCTTTACGTTGTGTTGAAATTTAATTATTTTTATTTAGAGGAATGAGATAACAAGGATTGAAATATAGTATCATGAAATCATCTCTTCAAAAAGTTTAAGTTTTTAGATTGAATCACATGAATGATTTTATATCAAATATCCACTCAATTCTAAAATAGCATCAAAGCCTATCCTATAGTTGTTATCGAGCCACCTCACATGTGTCTTGTCAATCAAATTTCACATGTTTTTGTCCGATTCTCAGCATGAAAGGGTATATTCAATTACCACATCTCTTAAAAATAAGATCTAGATAGCCTTTATGAATTTTAGACACCACTTAAATTAGCTTTTGAGGTTGAATTGGATCCACTCAATTTTAAGATACAGCAACCAAAACTCTCTATACATGATTGTAGAGTAAAATTTTCTTACCAGCCTTTTAAACATAAGCCAAAATCCTTTGTTTGGTTTTTTAAGTTTTTCCTTTGGTGAGAATATTTTACAAAAAATTAAATACATGAAACTTGATTAACTTCTATATACAAAGAAAATATTTTAATATAATTGTACAAGGAAAAATGCTAGACAAGAAAAACTTTTACTAGAGTTTTTAATTTATTATCAAAATGATTTTGCTGATGAATTTTGAATAAATGAGTAATTTATATTATTTTATTTTATCCGATGAAAATAATACTTTTATAAAAAATATTGTAAATATTTTTAAGTCATGTGACATTGCTCATTGTCTAATCCTTTTTTCACTTTTGTCTAATTTAAATCACATATATCTCTTTCTACTCTAGCAATCTCATGGTATAATATTTGATATTTTAAAAGTACATATTACTTTGCGTTGGTAGTAAACTAGTAATTATCTTTTATGAAAGTAAACTAGTAATCACATATATATAAAATTCTAAAATCGGTTTTGCAAGAAAAGAAATGAATTACATGTTATTCAACCGTCCATTTGGTTTTTTGCCCATGAAAAACTAATGAATGCATTAAAAAATTATAATCTCGCTCATTAAATATAAAATGACAATCAAATCATTGAAAAGACAATGAATACACCGATAATATCAAGTCATTGATTTAGTGATAATTATCAATCAAATAATTATAATTTCCTTTCAAATACTTTTGGCCGTCAACCAAACAATTATATTATCGTCTCTAAAATCTTTCAGAAGGTAGGTTATATATATGAACGATTTGTACAATATACATTATGCTACATGTTATTAGTTATCTCCTTCTGTTCATCTTGGTAATATTGTTAGTTTATGATTATTTATGTTATTTTATATTATTTCTATTTGTCCTGATTACTCTCTTAATACAATTCATTCTTACTCGTTACTCTTCTTCCGATCACTTCATGTCTCATATTATCTTCTTTTGTATTTCAGGTGATTATGACTATGGATAGAATTCTGCAAACTAAATTCAATGAAGGAAGAGCATACAATATTTCAATGTATAAGGTTTTTTTTTCCTAGCTACCATTTGCTATAAATTGCTTAATTTCTATTTCATGGGATTGATTATTGTTATCTATATTCAAGGCTCCTATTCATTTTGAAGCTCTTTATTATTTTTTTATGGGTCTTATGTTTCATCTTCTTCCTTCCTATTTTAGGTGATCATGACTTAGGATTGATGAAATTTTACAAACTAAACTCATTGAAGAAAGGGGATGCTTTCACTTTAATTGTGATTGTTAACAATATGAGAACTTTTCAATTTGCGATAGATAAGATCTGATTTATTGCTACTATTGCTTTGATTTTAGATCTCTTTTTAATTTTTTTTCTTTGAATTTGTATTTTATCTATTTTAGTGTAGTAGAAAAGATTTTTGTAGTTTATTTTGTTGTTTAGGAAGTTATTTTTCCTTTTATTTTTTGAACCGATGAGTTAAACCTATTATTGAATGTTGACCAAGTTCTTATTTTGATGCAATATTATATTTTGGTGGACAATTTTTTTCTCCTATGAATGTTATTCATACATGGATTAATTCTTGGGATTAATTACACGCATCAAATGGTAATTTCCTTTACACAAAAATATTTGATATAAGATTGAAACAAATTTGATCAAATTTTATTGTTCGGGTTATTTTACTTAGAGAATGTATCAAATATAATAATTATAATAAGTACAGTGCGTTATGTTTTATTACCAATGATGTAGAATAATTTCCTATTAAATCAATTTTTTAAAGAATATTATACAAAACTTTTTTTAAGATTTGAACATTTTAAAATTTTCAACTTGAAATTTATATTAAATTATTACTAACCATGTATACTATTTATCAATTAGGCATGATTTCAAATTTATTATCGATCGTGATCCCTAATTTTTTGTTAAACCAAATACACTAACTTCCTTCTAAGATGTCTTGTTTAAAGAATAATATTTGATACGAGACTTGAAAAAATTAAACCAATTTTCTTCCTTTTCAGGATATTTCTTTAGATAATGCATCAATTATAAAAATTATAAGTAATATTCATAATTTTTTATAAATAATTTGTTCATATGATATGATACTTTTTAGAATTGATATTTTGAAAACATTTTAATTTGAAATTGAGATTAAATTCTTAGTATTAATAAATATAGTTGATTGACTATATTTGATTCCAATTTTATTATTATTAGTCATAATTCCTATTATTTCCTCTTAAATTAGATATTTGTTCTAAAGAAAAAAAATTGATATTGGACTGGGAAATGGAGAATCCATTTTTTGGATTATTTGTTTAGAGAATGTATCATTTATAATAATTGTAATCAACATGGTTAATTATATTTTCTTATCAATAATTATTCATATTTTTTTACAAAATAATTTTTTTATAGAATTTAATATATATGCTATTTCTTTTTTATTTGATCATTCTTAATTTTTTTTAATTTGAAAATGCTACTAAATTATCAGTAATAATAAATATAGTCAATTGATTATACTTGATTTCAATTTTAGTATCAATCATCATTAGTAATCATAAATATAATTAATTGAATGTACTTTATCCCAATTTTGTTATCAATCAAGATTCCTTATTTTTTTTTTATCAAATCAGATATAATAATTTCCTCTCCTGTTAGATATTTGTTTTAAACAAACTGGAACTTGAAAAAATTAAACCATTTTTTTTGGGTTTTTTTTTAGAAAATGTATTATGTATAGTAATTGTAATAAATATAATTATTATTCATTTTTTTATTAAATAACTTTTTTATACAATATGATATGATATGTTTTAGATTTAATTATTTTTAAAATTTGAATTGAGAGTAAATCATTAGTAATAATAAATATAATGGGTTAATTATACTTGAATTCAATAATATTATCAATGCTGATTTCTAATTTTTGGTTAAATCTAATATACTAATTTATTGTTAAATTAGATATTTGTTTTAAATAATAATATTTTATATATTACTTGGAAAAATTAAACCAATTTCTTTTTGTGTTATTTGATTTGTTTAGAGAATGTATCATTTATAATAATTTTATTAAATATAATTCAAAATGTCTTATATCATTTAGTTAAAGTTTAATTCCAAATTTGAAAGATATTTTGTTTACTATGTTTGATTTGATCCAGAAATAGGATTTCGAAAAGTTAAATTCAATTTTTTTTTTGGTGTTTGAGTTGTTTATTTATAATGTTTAAATTATAACAATTGTGCAAGTACTGTTAATTATATTTTGTTACCAGGCAAATTCATAATTTTGAATTAAATTATTTTTAGAGAATATAATATGTTATTATTTTAGATTTGAACATTTATAAATTTTGAATTTAAAATTGAGATTAAGTAATTGATGATAATAAATATAAATCAAGATCGGGTTCATCATAAACAAAACATCTCTGGTTGGTATAAATAAGCACCCAGAAAACTACCAAATCAATATTTGATACAATAAGTGACATAAGATTTATATCAATGGTAAATATAATAATTGTGAATTAGTACTAATTTTCGGTTCGCAATTCAATCTAATTAGTAATTTATAATTAATTAATTTCGACTAATTTTGATTATAAAAAGTTAAATAATTTATATTCAACTGATTAATTATTCTTAATTCTTGCATCTTTATTTCAATCTATAACACTGTGGCCTATATATTGACTATTCTCATCTACAAAACATTAAGCGGTCTAGCTAAGTATATAATTGAGAGCTCTCTATCTACTTATCTTATTATTCTTTTCTAATGTCATCAAGCTATGATTTAGCGGAAGATATAACTATAGACCCTAAACATCATATAGAAGCACAATTATTTTTCACAGATATTTAGTTATAATTTAATTAATTTGTTATTATCTCCATCTTATTTATATTAAAATAATGTCAAATGTATTATTAACTAATATCTAAATATGTTGTTGTTAAAATATTAGTTAATAATATCACCGTAGTATTGATGTAACATCTAAATATGTTGTTATCTAAAAATATATGATGCAACATGATGTTATGATATTACAACTTATTATTACCATAATATTGATTATTAGTTATAGCTTTAATTTCTTTCCTTTATAATATGTATACTATATGATTAATATTGGATAAATTATTTATTTAATATTGTACTGTAATTTTTGTAATTATTTATTTTATATTGTATTTTATAGAAATTAATATATTTATTTAAAGAAATATAATAATGTTTCTTTTTTATAGAATATAATAATGTTTTTAATTTTATATATATATATATATATATGGAGTATAATTTTTTAAAATTAGGTAAGCATATTTAATATATATTTTTTACTATAATCATCGTGTACATCGCAGAGCTAATAGGTAATTATAACTAGACCCTAGTAGTAGAAAGCAGAGGTCTATATTTATTTGTCAAATTGTCTCACTCAGAGGATACGGAATACTTTAACATTACATTTGAATTGATGAAAAGTCATAAATTAAAACATAGTCAAACGAAATGAAATACAAGTTCTCATAGGGAGAGTTCGATTTCTTCGGAAACCCAGTCAGATCGAGCCAGATTAGTTGAGTCCTTAATAATATAGTCCAAATATTAGTGGTTAATTTCATCAATGCAAAAAACGAAAAAAATGAAATGACGTTAAACATATTGATCCAACACTTTTAAATTACATTTTCAAAATTTTACCTTTTTTTTATTCTCTTTTATTATAATTCCAAATAATGAACTGGAAGTTTGTCTTCATTTCATCTTTTCACATTCAAATAACAATATAAAAATTTTATTTAATCCCAATTCATTAATTTCCTATTCATCAAGTATTTTTTTTATGAAGCACATAATGGTTATTTATTTATAAAAAATATTATTTGTACTTACTATTTATGGAATATTATATATCGACACGTTATTATTTACCTTTAGATGAGATGTGAACCCTATTTAATTTGAGGCTCACATTTCATTCAATGGTAGATAATAGTATGTTGGCACAATGTCCCACATTATAAGTGTCAATAATATTACTCTTTATGTATTTATTCCTGTTATGTCTAATACTAACTTCTGTAAAACAATTAGATTAAAAAAATGACAGTAAATGATGCATGGTTGCCATATAAAATTGATCATTCAACATCAACACCACAATCAATTTTTTTAAAATAATTTTAATTAATGATACCAATTAAGTTTCAAAGTGTCGTTTATTTTTCTGATATTATTCTCATAGCGACACTAATAAAATTTTAAAACAAATATAATGGTACCAATTAAGTTTAAGACCATTCATTTGTTATAAGTCCCCCATTGAAAGCCATGTCATCCAAGTAAGACTTGATTTCATAATGCTCTTTAAGAGGTTGCTCTTGCTTATAAAAAGAATAAGTAATTTTTTTTCTATTTGGTAATTGGAATGTTTAAGTCTTGCCTTTTAAGTCCCCGAAGGTATTTTTGATTGCATCTAATGAAGTGCTTTTAAAAGTTTGCTTATATTCTCCAAAACTTAAAATACTAATATAACTTTACTCTAACTAATGATAATAAAAATAGAAATTACCATATTTGATATCTATATCTATTATAGTCATTTCGACTTCTAAAAATAGTTTAATCATATATTTACCAAACATCCATATGGGGGCTTCTCCTTAGTGAGAGCAACATTTATGTAATTCTACCAAACAATACCACTATAGCTTTTTAAAAGTATCTTCTAGAGAGTCCAGATAGCATAACAACTCTCAAACAACGTAGCAAACCAAGCCTGAGTCTAAGGGCTCTCCAATCAAATATGCTATTCTTTTGGGTTGAGCTATGCTATGGGTTTAACTCTGTTGCAAATTAAAACTTTCATTGAGAGACTGACACATGGAAGGGTTGGCCTGGAAAAGGGTTACTTTGGAGGTTAGAATGAAGTCACTTGGAGTGGGCCACCGTCTTAAAAGATGGGGTCATTTAGGACTTGTGCGACCTAGTTAAGGTTTACTTGGATCATCTGATCCACTTTTTTTTTTTTTTTTGTTCCTAAACTTTTAAAATATTGGAGTTATGTTTTTGATTTAGTGATAAAGTCACTTTTTATCATTTTTGTTTACATTTATTTAAAGAATTGTCTATTTACACTATTACTAAGTATATTTTAACTAAATTTTTCACTATTATTAGTTATAAAGATGAAAACTTGTTCTGAGATATAATTATTTAGTTTGTTTCTTAGCCCGAGAGTATAAACCAAAACAATCCTATAAAATTTGATCGATTCGAATTTATTTTTCCTAAAATCCGATTAATCTCGTTGACACCAACTAGTTGGACTATACATTAAGGTTGAGCCCCCATCATCATTTGTTTTTCCTTTTAGGACACGCTAGTTAAGGTGGGAAATATGAAAAAAAAAAAGGAAAAAGAAAAAGTTAGGTGGAATGATTCTCGCCTATGATGATTGATTAGGTAGAGTTTATTGTGCTCTTAAAAATAATAATAAATAAACTAATTTTAAAGATAATTTTAAGCTAGCGAATTGCATGCATTTATGCAATAAAATATTCTTTTTCTAATTTTTTTTTTTGAATATTCTTTTCTAATCTGAAAAACCGTTGAAGCTGTTTCGCTTCACGACAAAAAAAAAATTGTTTCGCTTCTATTATAGACATTTTACTTAATATTAATGTGTATAAAATTATATGACACATTAAAAATATATTAATGTGTTTAATTTTCACGCACTACAGCCACTCAATTACATTTTGCTATATAATTAATTGACTCTTACTATACTACTTCAAAAATCATATATACAAACACTGGCAAAATATCTTGGATGCATACGGGGCAACTACAGCCAAGTTTTTTAATAAAACGAAATATATATATAGTATTGTTTTTAGTTTTTTGTCCCTTTAAAAAAATACAAATAAATAATTATTGAGATTATTAAAAAGTTAATATGTCTTATACAATAAGAGAGTAAAAATAATTAATACACGATAATTAATAAGTCTAAGACTTTTTAAATTCATTTCTTTTGTATGATAGTATTTGAGTATAATTTTAATCTACAGGTATTATCAAATTTTTTTTATATAATTATCCAATTAAAATATTTTATTTTCACAATATTTTAAGTAGTGAAATGAGATTAAACTTTATTTGTTGATATGGCAATATAAAGTGATTAGGAATCAATATAAATTTTTTTTTATATTATCAGTAAATTCAAATTAAATTATTAATTTTTTAATTTTTTTTATAAATATATTTGCCCCTCTGAATTGTTTTGGT